>OV170229.1:4065000-4387007 GCA_921882275.1 Brenthis ino
TGTCTTTTTTTTAAAGTAAAATTATAATTTACAATATTTCTATCTAATGTTATGTGTATATTTTTACGGACATACATAACATTTTCGTACACGTGTTGAGAAGCAACAGTAAATATTTTCAAATGTCATTATCGAAGTAATTCGTGCTCAATTGGCACGCTTTGAATTAACAAGGGGATTGAATTGAATATCTATTCTAAAATATTTTTTTTTGATTTACGTGAATATTTGACATTTTAAATAAAACTATCTTTTCGGATTGTTTCGTAGATTTATTCTGATTTTTCATTCCCGACGTGTGATGGGTAGGCAGTTAGGCACTGTCTGTAACAAATATATAACTCCTTTGAGACGTCTAAAACTTAGTTACTCCCGTGATGATGTGCGCTGTAAAGCATTCGAAACGTCGGTACCCAACAATCAAAATAAATCTCTAAAAGATAGTTTTATTTAAAATATCTATTCTAAACTTAGATATCGTAACTAGATTTCGAATTTTGTCTCATCAGGGAGTAAAAACTAAAAACTAAATTATTTACCATATTTTGTCGATAGATAGCGTTGAATATAATAATTAAAAATAGTGTTGGCTCTTGGACTATATTATTTTTATTAGTACACGATGTTATTAATTGTTAATGTTACATAAGTTATGTAATTGTTAATGTTAAATAAGTTAGGTTTAATAAAAAATAAATAAAATTATTTATTTTTTAATAAACTTTGTTTTCTATTCACACCAGAGAAAAAGTATAACCCCTATATATTAAGTGTTGATGTTTATTTCTTCGATATACAGGCAGTATATTATCGTTCATCTAGTGACCATGTACGGCGGTATAATCTGGAGGTCCTGGATTCGAGTCTCGAGACAGGACACACTAAAGATTTAGACGCATCAAAGGTTATCTATACATATAATAAAATTGTAACCAAGCCGAATCTGTAGATTTTTTTTTTGGAAAATCTTATTGAAATAGACATTATTATCGATACAGATGCCGAATCTATATTTTTTAGAATTTTTGTCTGTCTGTGTGTTACCGCATCACGGAAAAACCACTGGAGGGATTTTGATGAAATTTGGTATGATGGTAGCTGGCTATCCGGGTCAATATATATGATACTTTTTACATCGGGGAAATTTCTCATTTCTGAGAAAAAAATACAAAAACTGCAATGTAAGAGTATACTAATATGTAAAACCTAAGAATTTGGTTTTTGGTCATCTGAACGCGGGCGGGGCCGCGGGCAATGCTAGTATAGTATATAGTTGTTAGTGTCTACCTACAAAATTACAAAATGATCTTAAAAAAAAAACAAAATTAGCACTAGAGTACCTTTTTATTCGTTCATTTTAATTTTAAACATCTCTCCCGTGACCATGATTCGAAAGTATTCAAAACGTCGAGAACCAAAAATCAACAATTCTAGATAACAGACTAAAAATATCATAAAACAAACTTCAATTTGGGTCAACTTGCACAGCTAAATAAAACGAATATTATGTGATTCATACAAAATTTCTAACAACACATCTACAATTCCCACCACATATAAAGATCATTCCACCATGCCAATTGAGGGGTAAATTACCTGAAAAGCGGGTAATTTTAGGCGATTTTTGATAACGGGTAATTTTGATGGTCATTTGCATTGAGCAGGGTCAAAGCAGGTATTTTAGTTTAGCTGATTAATTCGTTTTTTTTTTATGTTTGATTTAATAATTTAAAGCTTAATTGAGAACTGATTACAATGAACTCTTTCTCTAACATTAGAACCTTCTTTGTTCTATATAAAACATGAATAAATTACATAAAAAACCATTTTCGGGTATTTTGAAGTTTATTGGTCGGGTAAATCAACGACTGTTATCTGGGAACCCTGCGTATGACTCAGAAATCGCACAGACACTATTTGCCGTGCACGAGCTTCTCGTTATTTTGTTTTATGTAAAAAATGTTTGATGTTCTATGGGGAAGACAGGAGGAGAGAAAAAAAGGAAAAAAACCGGTTTGTTATAAACGCTTTTATTTGCATCATATATGAGTGTCACAACACTACTTGCCGTGCACGAGCTTCCCGTGCGTGTAGAGCGCGGCGGGGTGCGCGAAGGCGGCGGCGCAGCGCGCGCAGCGCAGCGGCCGCTCGCCGGTGTGCGTGCGCACGTGCGCCTGCAGGATGCTGAGCGACTGCCCGCGGTTGGTCAGTTAGCACCACTTGTTATGCGCGCTCCACACTCACGCGAGAAAGCGAAAAAAAAACACGAAAAACGTGAATGTGGAACCGATTGACAATCTTCGCAGATTCTCGTCTTGCTCTCTGAATTTTGTCGGTTTTTTTGACGCGAGATAAAAAAACTAAGAACGCAAGAACAGACCAGAACTTGTATTGACTCCACACTCGCATGTTTCTCAGTAGCGAGCGACTCGCCGATTAGAACAGTTGTGCGTGTTTGTTTTTTATCTTTAATATAAGCGTAATTATAATATGCAAATTCGCATAGCAATAAACTTATCGCAGCAGTTACTTCTGCGTCCATCGTCATCGAGCGTGAGAACTGTATTAAGAACCTTGCGAGTGTGTACCCAAAGAAGTTCTCGTCGAGATTGTCGCTGAGATTCTTGCCGAGATTACCGGCGAGGACCTCACGTGAATGTGGAGCGGGCTTTACTCACGTGTAATATGCACACACATATACACACACACATACACACGCACGCGCAGAGTCGATGTGTGTGTAAGTATATGCTCCATTGTTTTAAATTTCTACTACTAATTAATAAAAACATTAAAAAAATACGATTCTTGTTATTTTATTTCTGCACCCAATAATTTCTTGGAAAAAATCTAAATCCGCATCCGCAGATGTGAGCACTAAAAAAATCCGCATCCGCAACATCCCTGACCAAGACTTCCGGACACTCGGACACTAGTACACTCGGAGTCTCGGACATTTACACACGACATACATCAAAACCGGTTAAGCCGTTTATAAATTACAATGAAACATAAAATCAGATTCAGACATACATACATAAACACAAATCAAACACATAACCCTCCTTTATGACACACCACAGTCGGATAAAAATCTGAATTAATAACATTTTTCAAAGTCGATAAAAAAATCTGAAAGCTATAAACATATATACTTACAGTAAAGCCCCTTCCACAATAATCACATATTTTGTTTCTTGGAAGCCTTTTCTTTTCATGTACAAAGTCTCTATGTTTATTTAAACAAGACTTATTTTTGAATACCTGCAACACAAAACACAAAATATGGACACCCTTCTCATACAAAGAGTTTGGATATTTGAAATTCGGTTAGTAATCGAATTCTTTAGTTTTTTGAAGTGAATACTTGTATAGGCAGATTTGTTTGTATGAGGAGTAAATTCATGTGAGTCGTCATCGACATGGTCACGTGACGTGTTGACGCTAACACTCAGAGTGCCGATAGATGTCGAAACCAGATAAATGTGAACAGTTTTAATTTACAAATTTTAATTTAAGAATTAATTTGAATATCCAAAAATAACAGCTGTTTGTTTATAGTTTTAAGTTTTCACTTCTGTCGGCGGTCCTCGTGACTGTTTTTTTTAATTTCTTTGACAAAACATATACACTAAATCTATGAACTCAATTAATACAAAACCACTACTTAATGGCTGATTTTATAATAATCAGTAAAGTTAAGAAAATTGGTGTTAAGAAAATATATCAACTATACATATAAATAAAATTGTATTGTCTGTGTGTAATGTCAAAATAGCAGCTTTTTACTAAATGCATATGAAATTATATACGGTGATTATATGAAAAAAATCTCTCTATCTGTCTGTTTGGTCCAGCTAATCTCCAAAATGGCTGGACCGATTTTAACGGCACTTTCACTGACAGATAGCTGATATTATAAGGAATAACTTAGGCTGCTTTTATGTCAGAAAAAAAATTAAGATTCCTCTCAAAAAAAAAAAAAAAAACATACCAAGGGACACACCCGAGCAAAAGAGGGTATATTCTAGTAAGCTATAAAATGCACAAAAGAATTTTCCTAATCAAACCACTAGACACAGAGACTTGCACATCCAAACAAACAAACAAATTTCGGCAGGTTAAGTCGCTAGTAGGCTAAAAATGCAAAAAAAAATGTTTCTAATCAAACCAATAGACACAGAGATTGACGCGTTCAAACCAACAAACAAACAACCTTCAGCATTATACATTAGTACAGATATAGAAAAACAAAATAATACCATTATGGTAAAGTCGGTTAAAAATTAAAAAAAATAAGTAGATACTCACTTTAGGACATTTGTTGCAGGCGTGTTTGCTTTTATTCAAATGCGTCCAATCAATATGTTCTTGCAAATAGCTTTTCAATAAGAACTTGGCGCCGCATTCGTTGCAAACAAATCTATGAAAAAATAAAATATTTCCTTAGATTTACGCGAATATTTGATATTTTAAAGGAAACTTTATTTTTATTTTTCGTAGATTTATTTTGATATTTGGCACTCGACGTTTCGAATGCTTTGGGGCCATTCAAGTATTATATAAGTACCTACCAAAGGGGGTAAAAGTTAGTAGTAAAAGTTGAGTGGAAAATGACTATATTCGTCAATTCTTGAATGTTTTTAAGGATCACGTGAAAAAAATCTTGTTCATTCAAACCAAAAATACAAATGAATTATATTTATATTAAAAATCAGTGGGCTACCTCAAAATGTTGAGTAAAAAATTATTTTTATTTCAATAATTTTGTTTTTTATAAGGTACAGGTAACAAAGGTACATATTCTATTCCAAATCTAAAAAAAAAAAACAAAAGTTTTTTTTCACTCTACCCTAATAAAAACCCATGACTGGAGTACGAACATTCGTGCTCATCACACAAATTAATGCCAGCGGGACTCGAACCCGCAAACGCTGGCACAGCAATTGGGGTCACTACAAACTGAGCCAAACGTGTCGTCAGTTTATAATCGTGGTACTATTGCTAAAGTTTGTTTGTGTGAAACCTTCAAGCTAAAACGGCTGAACAGATTTTGATAAAACTTAGTAAAAAATAGGCTATGAGCTGGAGTAACACATAGATTATTAAGCGCCTAAATACAACAAACGAAGCGAGGTGAAATCGCTTGTTCTAAACAATACATACCGTTTATCGCTATCAGAAATATGTTTCGAGTGCGTTTTCAAATGATGTTTCAAGCCAATTTCGTTTCTAAAATGTGTGTCACAAGGCACACAGTACGCGGGCGTACTTGGCGCGTGTTTCGCCAAGTGTGCGGTAAGACCAGACTTGGCACGGTATATTTTACCGCATTGGTCACACGAGTATACTCTACTGGACTGACCGTGAACGGTACTGAAATGAATTAATGATTAAATGAGCTTATCTATACTAATATTATAAAGAGGTAAAGTTTGTGAGTTTGTGACGTTGTAGGAGGTAATCTCTGGATGTATTTAACCGATTTAAATGAAATTTGGTAAGAAGATAGTTTGTGACCCTGCAACGGATATAGGATAGGATAGATATTTTTATCCAGGAAATCATCCCTTAAGAGGAGGAAAATGGAGATTAAATTTTTATATGAGGAAGCAAAATAGGGACGAATCCGAGCAAAGCAATGGTGAGTCGCTAGTTGCACATAATTTAAAAAAATATACTTAAAGCAAATCTACATAACAAGTGCGAGTCTGATTTGTACATCGCGGGTTCTGTAGCATGAAACATTAAAATAAGTTCTTAATGGCAATATTTTTGTGATGTATAACTGTATATAACAGTTTTCGGATTTTTTCCTTTACTTGTGCTACAAAATATTTTTGGTATTTTTGCTTGCTGGCTTTTGGCCAAATTTCAGGATTCTACGTCAACGGGAAGTACCCTATAGGTTTTGATCCCCTTGCAAGTGTCCAAATATGCAACATACACGGCCGTATCTTTTGATTACGTCGACTTTAAAGTTTGTACATTTTGCAGCTCCAAGAAATTGCAAATCTGAGCATTTCATATTAATTTCAACTTGATACCTCCACGCATTCCTGAGAAAAATGTTCTTAACAGGGAGACGAACCGACAACGAAGTAACCCTATAAGGGCTCCTTTTTCTGTTTGCGGTAGGGACGCTAAAAAACCATATTTTTGTATATCCGAAAAAAAAACCCAAAAGACAATTTCATTTAAAATTTAAAGTGTATAATATTGAATTGAAGAAAGTGTTATATATAAAAATCCAAATAGCTTTTAGTGTTTCTGTACGTTTTAAAATTGAATGAACTAAAACACTCACAACATATGATTCCTTAGGCCGTTATTGTTGACGAAAGTGTTACCACATTTGTCGCACTCCACTTTGGCTTTACGGTGTTTCTCTTGATGGTAGCGATATACTCTATGAGATCTACAATCAAATCGATACTAATATTATAAATGCGAAAGTAACTCTGTCTGTCTGTTAACTTTTCACGCTTTATCTGCTCAACCAATTTGGATGAATTTTGGTATAAAGATGGATGGGACCTTGGAGAAGGGTCTTACATTTTTTTGCAGAAATGAAACTTGAAAGGAGTAAAATAGGGGTTGAATGTTGGTAGTTGTATTTTAAAACCGTTATATCCTATAATTTTTGTTAAAAATAAAGAATGTTTCAGCGTTTTTGACCAATTAAGTTATAATAGGGGGTGATTTAAAGTATTTTTCAAGTTTTTTAAAGTATGTACAATGTACATATATAAAGTGTATTCTATACTAACAGTTAAAACGTACCTAAACCCGAGCGAAGCGACGGGCGTCGCTCGTGATATTATATATACACAGCGACTCACCCTCGCTTCGCTCGGGCCCGTCCCGATGTGCGTCTTAACGGTTAGTGTGGAATAGATAGACTATATATTGTATGACATAAGTGTAAGTAGACTATAGCCTTCCTCAATAAACGGGCTATCTAATGAAGATCTTTTTAAATCGGATTAGTACTTCCCAAGATTAGCCAGTTCAAACAAACAAACAAACAAACAAACAAACAAACACAGCCTCTTTATAATATTAAGTATAGAAAAGTGACTTAGGAGTTAGGGAAGTCCCTAGTAAAACTTACTCAGTGGTGAAATCGCATAGATTACAAGCGAATTGAGTCCCTATTTTCCCATGGTTCTCGTTGTAGTGTTTCAAAACAGAATAAACATTGTTATTTCTTTTACCGCATTCAATGCATTCGTACCTAAAAAACAAATACTAGCCGTCACCCGTTCTTTTGGTCTTCAGAAACACATATATTCAAATATTTTTTTTTTTTTTTTTTTAGTTCAAATTAAAAAAAAAACAAATGAATCAAAAAAAGTGTAACGACAAGGAAGAAAAAATTGAATTATCAAATCTGATTTCCAGTTGTTTTGAAAAAAAAGTGCGAAATGTTATATTACAATCAATTATTTTGTTTAAATATGTACAGATAATAATTAAAATGTCTTACCGCCTAAAATGTCTTTTGTAATGTTCATCATACGAAGACTTCGTGCTTAGAATTGATTTACAAATCTTACATGTATAGCCACCATTTTTCTAAAAATTAAAATAATATTTTTCTTATCATCTTTTATTTATATAAATAAAAATGAATGTTCGTATGTGTGTCCTCTATGCGTTCCCAAATGATTGATCCGATTGTGATGAAACTCTGGTGGGTTATTCTGTATACCCCATGAGAAGGTTTCCGGCGCAAAAAAATCTTTGGACGTTTGCACCCGATCAAAGCGAAGGTAATTTGAAAATAAATGGAATATTTAAATAAAACAAAACTATACTTGGCCATCATTTTTTTGTTTTTTTTTTTTTAACAATGACAACTTAAATATCATTCATATAAATTGCAAGAAAGAACTTGGCCAGTATTTCTTTGATACATAACATTTTGAATTATTACTTATATGTATATGGAAAATAAATGGCGAAGTATTGATTTTAAGTCGCTATATTTGGCCATGAATTCTTAAATACAAAGTAATTAAATAAATCATTTTAGTTGTTACAAATTTATTGAAAAATTAAAAATCCCCTAATTGGAACCGTTTGTTACACTATATCTATGAAGTGGAGCAGATTTCAATTATATATATATATATATATATATATATATATATATATATATATATATATTATATATTATTATATATTATTATATATATATATATATATAGATAAAGAAGGTCTTGGGTCTCGCATGTCTGTTATTCTCATATGTGCATCATTTTTAATATTAAAACCTGTATGTTTGATAGAACCTACTCAGTATTTGAAAGTATAGCCTGATATAAATAAATAAATATGTTGTCACATTACCACACAGCACCATCTAGTTGTACGGTAAGCTACGAGGCTTGTGTTATGGATACCAGATAGTTGATACACTACACATATATAACTTTAAATACATACATGATATAAAAATAAACAAACACGACTGGAGTACAAACATTCGTGCTCATCACACAAATGAATGCCCCCAGCGGGACTCAAACCCGCAACCGCGGCACAGCAAGTAAGGTCCCACAGACTGAGCCAAATATATAACATCTTACTTTTTCATGTCGTTTCTCCATATGGTCCTTGTAAGTCAGTTCATGGTCGAAAGCAGTAATACAATATTCACACTTGTATGGCAAATTAACAAAACTCTTTTTCAACGCTTCCTGCTTTCTATCTGCCAACATTTCCTCCATACTTAGAACAGTTATTTTTATTTTTCCATCATATTTCTTTTGTAATAGTGTTCTATTTTCTTTTATCTTCTTATATCTTTTATTTTTAATTTCAACCAACGGTATATCTTCAAAATCTGAACTTTCATGCTCTATTTTGATTTCGGTCTCGCATTCTAATTTCAGATCTAATGTTTTATTGGAATTGTCTTTCACTTGAAATTGTATTGGTTCTGAATTTATTGTTGAATTTATTTCGATTTGTGAGAATATCAAGTTTTGATGTGGTTTCAGTGTTTTTATAGATGTTGCCTGTCAAAAATCAATCATATTAATAAGGTTTAATAAATATGATATGTAAATACATATTTGAATGAAAATGACAGCAATAGAAAAAAAAACTAGTGACAATATCAAAAACAAAAGCTAAAAGAAATGCATTTTTATTAACAAAATTTCTATTTTTATTTTTTATAATTCCTTACGTTTTATATCAATCTTTGTTATAAGTCTAGAATTTATTCAAAACAATTTTTTATCTTTTTGTTTAAAAATATACCAAAAAATTATAGCCTTTTGAAGAAATACTTACATTATTTGTTAATATATTAATACTTTGTTGTACTTGTATCTTGAAGTCTTCTAATTTTTTTAGTATATTATGACATGAATAACAGATGAAGTTATCATGCATTTGTATCTGAAAACATAAATAAATAAATAGTACCTACATTTGTTTAGTATTTCTCTATATAATTTAAAATTTTAAGTTATAAAATGAATGTCAAACTTATTAAATATAAAGAAAAAACACTGTATTCTTTAAGAATTAATTCTTTTTTCAACATATATTGGTTCTTTAAATAAAAGTAATATTTTATTTTTGTTATAATTAAGATATTTTTATTATGTAATAAAATAAATACAATAATGTACTTCAAATTATTCTAAAAAATAACTGGATTGAAATACATTTATATATCTAATTTTAAATATATTTACATTATTTACCTATTTGAGTCATATAGCAAATATTTACCACCACGCGCCATTTTACGCCACGATACCAATATAAAAAATGACTACTATAGTTGTTAAATGAGCGATTCATGATAACAATTATAATATTTTAGTATAAATATGTAATGAATAAAATGTTCAAAATTTACCTTAATATCCAATAAAACATCAAAAATGTGAAGATGTTTACAATTTGTTAAATTAATTAGTGAAACATTTTTGCTTAAACAGCAAATGCAAAGATTATCTTGAGTTACTTTTGTCGCATCATCGTTTAAACTGTAATCTGGTAAAGTTAACTGTAAGAATTCAGTCATTTTTTCTAAATTATAGCTGTTCCAAAAATATTTTTTTAAAGAAACAAATTCACGACTCCATTACTAAGTACGTTCCGTTACACAAATCAGTTATTTAAATGACGGATCACATTTTGTTAAGCGTGAGTGTAGAGCGTGTAATGAAATAAATATTAGTGTTTTGTTTATTCTTTGAACATTGTTCAATCGTTTCTAAAAATATATGATTTGGAGTAAAAAAATATAAATATATTTTAATTTATTGGTATAATTAAACTTTTATTTAATATAAATAAAATAAATAATTCTAAATTTTCAAATTTAAATTTTATTATACGTAATACGTTGTATTATACGTAATACGAGTACGCTATTAAATGACATATGACATTAGCTATCTGTTTCTGTGGTATCGATAAATAAAAGCATAAAGCGTCCATTCCCATTGACCCAAACAAAACAATTTTCAAACGAATTCACACAAAAATAATCAATAAAAATTATAATGAAAAAAATTGTATATCTTAAATGGATTCTTTAACGTCTAAACTATGTTGTGGCTGCCTTCATTATGGCCGCAAAATGATTAAAATAGATTATGAATACGATATAAAGTGCTTTTCACAAATAATAAGTGAGATACCGGTAAATATCACGCTATAAAATGTATTTTCAATTCTTTTGTCATGTTTTTAAGACGGGAAACTTAAGAATGTATTTCAGTGTTGTTTTAATGTTATATTAATGTATAATTACAGATGTTACATACAAACACGTTGTTGTTTTTGTGCTATGAATGTGCGGCATTACTTAAAAAATTCACAAAATTTAAACTGCAAGTGCGAACTTCCTATAAATGTTTCTACGATTATGCTTTAGAGGTTAGTTTTATTATACTTAGGTATGTACATTTTCTAATACAAAGAGTAATTTTGTTAAAAAAATGCTTTTTTTCATGTTTTAAGGTGTAATCTTTTTATACTCTACTCCAATATTTACTTTTTACTTTTATTTATTGTTACGATGCTTAAAAATTTATTCAAACTTAATTACATACATTATCATAAATAATTATACAAAAGAAATCAAGTTTCTATGGAAACATGGTAGAAGGAAGCTTCATTGGCTATTTATATTTCAAATATGTAAGATTAATAAATTAATAATAAAGGATAGATATAAGAGAATGAGGAAAAAAGTGAGTTACGTGGGTATTCAAAGGGCTTAGGAGTAATATTTGAAGGATTTACATAAGATAGGATGTATGATGTAAGCGTCATTGCTTGAAATTTTACTCTCATGTGTGCAATGAAGTTTCACTTCAAAAATATTTTGAAAGTAGTAGCTGCTATACTTAATAGAACATATTACATATGTATATATATTAAAGAGTACTTTTTTTCTAGAATTTTAAATATACCTATCCTCTTCCAAGACTGCAAACAAAACAACTTTATAACTTATGTACACCGGAAACTCCTACAGATAATGAAGATACTATAATAGACATAATACAGACTGAAATAGAAGAATATAATCCAATAGAAGATGAAAGAGAATTTTCCGATGATGAACCATTGATAAAAATTAAAAAGAAAAAAAGGAAAAATGGTGTAAAAACACAAAAAAGTGACTCTGAATATATAGAAATTGAATTAAATCAAGCGGAAATAGAAGAAGAACGAAGAATATTCTCTATGAAAGAAGATTATATAAATGCAATGTTTAGATGTGAGAAATGTATTATGTCGTTTCCAAACGCTGATGATTTAAGTGACCATATTAGAATTAAACATGAAATGGTAAGCCATCAATCTAAATATAAGACAAGTTTGGCTCAGATTGTAGTTAACCTACATGCTGTGCCAGTGGTCGCGGGTTTGAGTCCCGCTGGGGGAATTCATTTGTGTGATGAACACGAATGTTTGTACTCGAGTCATGAGTGTTTATATATTTTATAATAAATATGTATTTAAATTACTACCACTACTAGATGGTGCTGTGTGTTAATATCCCAACATATGGTAATCACCAAAATGGCTGGACTAATTTAGACGGCACTTTCACTGGCAGATATATGATGTTATAAAGAGTAACTTAGACTACTTTTATTTTAGAAAAAGAATTAGGGTTCCACTCAAAACAATTAAAACTTATTCTATATCTAGTCTATTTTTTTTTAATTTTCAGCATTCATCAAAATATAAATGCTCAATATGCGAATGTTCGTTCTCGACAGAGGTTTCCTACAACTATCATACACACAAACATACACACAGATATCAGTGTAATGTGTGTTCAGAGAGATTTGTTAATAAGAGAGCTGTTTTGAAGCATTATAATATTGTTCATTGCTTTGGGTGAGTAATGTGTATTAGAAAACACTTTTAAAAAGTACTAGATACACAATCCCATGCAAGAGTTCTCTTAAAGCTGTTACTGTGTTTCCTGTTTCATTAAGTTTCTATTTGTATTTTCCTTACTATAAACAAGCGACTCACCTTCGCTTCCCTCGGTTCTTCGAGTTGGTAACTATGCTTCGTTTCCCCCTAGTTTGCTAACCTGTACAAATTTTCATCCCCATTTTCACCCCCTTAAGGGAAGATTTCCAGGATAAATCTATCCTATGTCCTTCTGATCGTTCATACCAGATTTCGTCTAAATCGGTTTAGTAGTTTCGGAGCTCATTTGATACAAACAAAAAAATCTTTTCTCTTTATAATATTAGTATAGATAAAATGTATGGATTAAAAAAATTATAATAATTATCCTACTAATATTATAAATGCGAAAGTTTGTGAAGATGTATAGATGTATGGATGTTTGTTACTCTTTCACGAAAAACTACTGAATGGATTTTAATGAAACTTTACAATATTATAGCTCATACATCAGAATAGCACATAGGCTACTTTTTATCCCGGAAAAATGCACGTTTCCCGCGGGATAGATTTGTTTTTTTCTACAGGCGATTCCAAGCAAAGCGAGAGTGAGCCACTAGCATTATAAAAAAAATATTGAGTATATTATAATTCCAGCTTTTTTTATGACCCACAGGACTAATGTAGATTATGATTTTGAGAAAAAAAATGAAAATGATGAACAAAATGAGAATAAAAATGATCAAACTATAAGGTATGTATTATTTTAATTATTGTATCCCAATATTTTTTATCTATGACTTTAGCCATCAGTAGTACTTTAGATATCAGTCAAATCTGTTAAGCATTTTGCATTTATAGGTATGTTTTAACGGTTATTATGGAATAGATAGAGTATATCTATACATATAATAAAATTGTAACTAAGCCGAATCTGTACATTAAATATTTTGTGGAAAATCTTATTGCAATAGACATTATGATCGATACAGAGGAAGAAGCTATAGTTTTTAGAATTTTTGTCTGTCTGTCTGTTACCGCATCACGGAAAAACCACTAGAGGGATTTTGATGAAATTTGGTATGATGGTAGCTGGTTATCCGGGTCAACATATAGGATACTTTTTACCGCGGGAAAATACCTTATTTCTGAGAGAAAATACAAAAACTGCATTGTAAGAGTATACTAATATGTAAAATCTAAGAATTTGGTTTTTGGTCATCTGAACGCGGGCGGAGCCGCGGGCAATGCTAGTATTATATATACATAGGTATGATGAGTTGTTGTAGGTCTTATAACGTGTTTTCCCGTGGGAATAAGATAATCTCTCGCGGTAAATAGCAGCCTATATCACTCTCCAGCCCTCCAGCTATCTCCACACAAAAAAACACGCCAATCCGTCTCTCCGTTTCGACGTGAAAGAACGACAAACAGATAAACTAACACACTTTCACATTTATAATATTAGTATGGATTTTGTTACTTTCAGTACCCAAGAGCAAATATTCCCATGTGAGTTTTGTGGGAAGACATTTAAATGGAGGACGTCTCTAAGAAAACATTTGGAAACGCACAGGATCGAGGCCGGTGAGAAGAGAAAGCCGTATTGTGCCCCTTGCAGGTGAGATTGCGTTTTACCGACTTTGAAAACGGAGGAGGTATTTAGTTTGTTGTGTGTGTGTGTGCAGCGTTGGATTCAACCTTACCGCCCCTGAGTGTAAAAAAGAAAATGCCGCCCTATTATCGAAATTTTGCATAAAATGAGTAAAGTTTTTTTTTGAAAAATGCAAAAAAATATTTTATAAACGATATCAAATTTTCGAAAAATGTACCTACTAGTTGGTCTTTTTTTATTTTTCATTTTTTGGAAAATAAAAAAAAAAGCATTTTCGTTAACGCGAAGAAAGTTTTTTTTCCGCCCTGCGAATTTATGTGCCCCTAGTGTAAATCCAGCGCTGGGTGTGTGTATGTGTGTTTGTGTGAAATTCAGTATCGTAGATATAAGTACAACGCCATCTATCGAATGGCAGTGTAATTATTTTTAGTAATATTGATTAAGTGTTAAGAACAAAGACATTCACGATTCGACGATACGTTTGGTTCACTTTGTAATGCTGACTTGCTGTGCCAGCGGTCGCGCGTTCGAGTCCCGCTGGGGACATTCATTTGTGTGATGAGCACGAATGCTTGTATTCCAGTCATGGGTGTTTATATTTATGATATATGTATGTATTTAATGTTATATATGTGTAGTGTATCAACTATCCGGTATCCATAACACAAGCCTCGTAGCTTACCATGGAACTAGATGTTGTTGTGTGTTAATGTCCCAACATATTTATTCATAGCACACGTGTGTGTTTATCTGTGTAAATAAGGGTATTGATATAGATAGATTATATCTTCAGTCCGTAACGCACCTGTGACCTAAATCCGGCTCTGTTTTAGAAGAAACAGGGATGGCAAAGTTTATATTGAAGATATTATATTAATACTATTTTTTATAGGATATCATTTACAACTACTTCAAACCTACAAAAACATGTGAGGACAAGTTCGAAACATCAAATACAGCTTAAATTAAGGTAAGCATGATCACTATCACTATTTCATCACTATCACTATCATTAAATTATTACTATCACTATCTTTATATTACTATACAAAACGATGATATTAATATTATGATAAATAAGCAAAGACTAAACCGTTTAGTACCTTTTTCTCGTCTGTTTGTCAACCGATTTTCTTTGTATTTTTTTTGCTCAGTAGCTATTGAGTTTAAAAAATATATATATATAAAATTGTTAGTTTTTTTAGGAGATAGATTAAGATGATGATTGCGATCGAATTTTGACCACTAGGTGAATAATGGTTATTTAAAAACAACACATTATACCTTAAGGGCTGTCGCATTAAAAAAATAAAAATTATTTCAAAAGCCTTAAGGGGCCGTTCATTAATTACAAGAACCCAAAATTGAGGAGGGAGAGGGGATTCTAGTAAAATCTCATCAAATCTCATATATATCAAATCGCATGTATATTATACGGATAACAAAAAAGTAAAAATAAATGTAGTACTTCAACAACTGTAGCATAAATTTCACGTGAGGGCAAGAGGGGTCCCAGCAAATCTCACTTAATCTCATCAAAGGGTAGAAGTCTAAAATGAAAGAAAAACAGCTTATTTTAATGAATAAAGTAATATTAAAAATGAAATTATTTATAACTTATATTATTATACTTTTTATCCCATCAGAAAACTGACAGAAACCATTCCAGATCTGACAACGACTGACAAACGTAAAGCACACCAAGAGATACTGTCGACAGTCAACAAGTCCCGTCATCAGTTCGCGTGCACTCAGTGCGATAAAAGGTTCCTTTGGAGAGGAAATTTGTTGAGGCATTTGCACAGTCACGCTGCTAAGTGAGTTGTTTTTTTTTTTAAACCGATGGGAATATATTTTGTTAATTTTTTTAGGGTCCCATACATCAATGAAAATAGTACTAGATACACAATCAGCGACAAATAAATGTCCTCACCGAATGACCGCTCGTTTGAAAATTTGAGCGATTATATATTTATTGGAAAATCTTATTGAAATTAGTCATTATTATCGATACAGAGGCCAAATCTATAGTTTTTAGAATTTTTGTCTCTCTGTCTGTCTGGGAACGCATCACAACAAAATTATTGGGCAGATTTTGTTGGCATTTGGTATGATTGTATCTGTTTGTTTATCCGGGTCAACATATAGGATACTTTTTACTGCGGGAAAACTCTGAGAGATCTATAGTAACCGTTAAAATGTAAGTAGTGACGAACACGAGCGGAGCGAGCGTGAGTCGCTAGTGTATTATATAGCACAAGTAAAGAGAAAAATCTGAAAACTTCACTAAATTAAGGATTTGTTTTGCAATAATTTTTTTTTTGAAATTATATTTTTTTTTTTTACAATCATAAATTTATTCATGCCACGGAACCATCACTATGCCAATCAAACTCTATCTATCTATCGTTCTTGTTATTGAGTGACGAACAAATTTTTTTCCAGGGCAAAAGGCGACTTAGTTTGTAAACCGTGTAACAAAACGTTCTCATCGATAGCTACGTATCAACAGCACATGAAAATAAGCAAGAAACATGTATCCGAGAATGATTTCAAGTAAGTGAATGGTCGTTATTTGAAATTATTACTATCTGTTTCGGAGATTAGCCGAAACAAACAGACAGACCGACAAAATTTTCGAAAATTGTGTTTTTCTTACAAGTACCATATATAATTTCATACGCATTTAGTAAAGCGCTGTTATTTTGACATTACACAGACACTTCAGTTTTATGTATCTGTATAGATAATATAAGTATCGGCATTATAATAACTAAAATTGTCATGTTTCCGAGACGTTTGGAAAAATATGAGAGTAAAATTTTTATGATGCGCGCGCACACCGACAGCCAAAAAGCGACATGATGAAGCTAGTTGCATTCCTTTCACAGAGTTGTGACATACGGAACGAAATCTTTAGCTATTTTTGTTCTGTTGCACCAAAGAAGTATAACTTTTTACGTGCGTACATACACACGTTTTTTTCGATATCTTTCTTATTATTATCTTGCCTAAGTAGACGTAAAACAAAGAAACAAGCAGATAAAAATATAAAAAAATAATATTTAAGGCAGTGGTAGCCCAGTAGTAACGCGCATTCTTGGGTAAATGAGTGAAGCGGGTTCAAACCCCGGGTCTCGCACCTCTGATATGTTTATGTGCGAATCATTGCTAAAATGTTGACTACTTGTCTCACGGTGAAGGAGAACATCGTGAGGGAGCCTGTATATCTGAGAGAACCTAGCAAGTTGTCTGCAGACATGTGAAGTCCGCCCGCACTTGCCCAGCGTGGTGGACTATGACCTGGTTCCGAGTATTGAAGGGAGGCCCACGCCCAGCAGTGGGACGTTAAAAAGATCTGAATACAATATTCCAGATTCATGTGCAGCGACTGCGGCAAAAGGTTCCCAACAAAGTCCCGTCTCCGAGATCACATCAACTGGGAGCATTTGAAGAACTTCGTGTATAGCTGCGACGAGTGTCATAAGGTAGGTGTGTGAGCGAGACGGAGAAAGAATGTGTATATATGTGTGTGACACAGAGATGATGTGCATTTGTATATATGATATTTTTGGCATTTGTAGAACTTCGTCTACAGCTGTAGGTAATAGTGGGTTTGCGTTAGAGAGAAAGATAGAGAGTGGGAAAGGGAGAGACAATGTGTACACGACAAATTAGGCATTTATATAATATGCTTTGATGAATTTTAATTTTTATGTGTATTTGTGTGAGAGAGATACATAAACAATGTTTATCACTGTGTATGAGAGAGAGAGAGAGAGGATTTGTATCAATGTGTTTGAGAAAATTTCTGCCTGCGAAAAGATGTCAACTGGAAGCACATGCAAAACTTGTGTAGTGCTAAAAAGTAGATCTATGAAAGAAAGCGAGATTGAGATTGGGAAGCAAAGAGATAGTGTAAGTGGGATAATTTATATGAATTGATTAATTTTCTATATTTGTGTGAGAGAGACAGAGAAAATGTGTTAGAAACACATTTTTGTAAGATAGAGAAGAAGAAACTATTGTGTGTAAGAGACACAAAATAAACAAACTTAAAACTACTAGGATCATATTTTTTTGGATTGTATTATAACATGTTTTCCCGTGGGAATAAGATAATCTCCCGCGGTAAAAAGTAGTCTATGTCACTCTCCAGCCCTTCAACTATCTCTACACAAAAAATCACTCCAATCCGTCACTATTTTTCGACGTGAAAGAAGGACAAACAAACAAACCCACTTTCACATTTATAATATTAAGTATGGGTATAAATTTTATATATGTATATCTGTGCAGGTATTCAAGACTTCAAATTCTGTGTATTTGCACAAGCAAGTGCACAGAAAGGACACTGTGCAGCATCTGTGCGATCACTGTGGGAAACCTTTTCCTGTAAGTTTTGTTTTACTTTCTTTATTTTTGTATGGAATTTTAGATTTTTAAATTAAATTTAAATTATATATTTTTTTAATTTTGAAACTATTTAAAAACGGCCTAACCCACATTTACTTTTTGAAAAAATAGTTACATATTAAGTGTCTATAACAAATTTAGTTGAAACAAATAAGCTATAAACACAAAGAAACCTTTGAAACTCAAGTTAGTGTTAAATGAAAAACTATATGTAAGTTTTGAATTATATATGAAAATATTTAATAGCCATTTTGTCCAAAGTAACTGTCAGTGGGTTAAAGTCGCGTTGACACAATCAAAGTCTGCTTTGACATAAAGTTCACTCTGACAAACGCTCCGGCTCCAAGTTCTCATTTTTTTTACATAAATAAACATCAATACAAATATTATTAATTTATTGACGAGTAATATATTGCTATCGGAAATAAAAAAAAATGGAATAAACCGGCTTTGACTCCGTTTAAAAGTCTTTGTTCTTGAATTACATGTAGTAAGTAGATTTACATTACGAAGTAAGTAAATATGATATCAATTATATCTATACATATAATAAAATTGTAACTAAGCCGAATCTATACATTAAATATTTTTTGGAAAATCTTATTGAAATTTATTTATTAACTAGCGGACCCATTTGATTTGATGATAACTTTGATTGAACGACGTCAAAATGCCTGCTTTGACAGAGTAGTTTTGATGAATACATTGATCATAATGACGACACGTTTGGCTCAGTTTGTAGTGACCCTACTTGCTGCGCCAGCGGTCGCGGGTTCGAGTCCCGCTGGGGGCATTCATTTATGTGATGAGCATGAATGTTTGTACTCCAGTGATGGGTGTTTATATTTATAATATGTATGTATTTAAAAGTTATATATGTATAATGTATCAACTATCCGGTATCCATAACACACGCCTCGTAGCTTACCATGGAACTAGATGGTGCTGTGTGTTAATGTCCTGACATATTTATATTTATTATATTATATTAAAAACTTTTCATCAAAGCAGAGTTTCAGCGTGTCAACGCAACTTTCGACCTCATACGCCCAAGTGTCTAACGTGTAAGTGTGAACCAGAACCACGCGAAGCTCCGCAGCCACATGCTGGGGCAGCACGGCGGCGCGGCGCACGCCTGCGCGCACTGCGGCGCGCGCTTCGCCTGGCACTCGTGCCTGTCGCGCCACGTGCGCCACAAGCACCGCCAGAGGCAGAGGGCGGCTCACGATTGATACATATTATTATGGATTGATAATAAATAATAGACTTAATGCTTGTTTCATTTCAATACTAGCATTGCCCGCGGCTTCGCCCGCGTTCAGATGACCAAAAACCAAATTCTTAGGTTTTACATATTAGAATACTCTTACAATGCAGTTTTTGTACTTTTTCTCAGAAATGAGATATTTTCCCGGTGTAAAAAGATAACCCGGATGACCAGCTATCATCATATCAAATTTCATCAAAATCCGTCCAGTGGTTTTCTCGTGATGCGGTAACACAGACAGAGAAGACTAAAATTCTAAGAACTATAGATTCGGACTCTGTATCGATAATAATGTCTATATCAATTGGATTTTTCAAAAAATATTTAATGTACAGATTCGACTTAGTTACAATTTTATTATATGTATAGATTATTAGTTTAATAATTCATAGTCTATCGAAGGGGCTAGATAGGGCACTCGTGTATGTCTAGACATGGGACTTGGAGACATAATCGTCATGAAGAATAAAGATAATAACAATAAATTTAATGCTTTAATGTTTAGTTTTATTATTACCGCTGTGTAGTTATCTTAATCTAACAATTTTTTATTAAATTCTTTAGTCTATACATATAATAAAATTCTGAGTTGAATCTGTACATTAAATTTTTTTTGGGAAATCTTATTGAAATAGTCATTATTATCGATACAGAGGTCGAATCTATAGTTTTTAGAATTCTTGTCTGTCTGTTAAGGAACGCATCAGAAGAAAACCATTGCACAGATTATAATGAAATTTGGTATGATGATAGCTGGTTATCCAGGTTAACATATATGACACTTTACTGCGGAAAAATATCTCTGAGAAATCGTTTTAACTTAACGTAACGAAGCGAGGTCACGTCTCTAGTTACGTATATAGTAATAAATTGAATGCGTGTTTTGTTTTATTATTACCACAATGTAATAAATGTTAAATTACCTTGTCATATAAACGAATACTCTGACGTTTCAATAACATTGATATGCTGTAGAGTGTAATAAAAATACACTTTTTGTCAATACATAAACTTATTTATAATTTTAAAAACAAATTTTTCAGTCACATTTGACAACACAACATATACATATATAAATAATTATTAACAATATACAAAATTATTGAAAAAAAATCTTTAATCACGTTCCCCTTTTACACACACATAAAAAAAAATAAGTATTAAAACACTTAAGTCACTATAAATTTACGATGTTTTTTTGTTATTATTTTATTCTTCTGTCATCGACATAATATTGTAGATATACTCGGAGGTCTCGTGTCTGTGAATCCGATAATTTTTAGAAAAATTAAAAACGCGTAAATTTTTTTGGTAGGCAGTGGTAGCCCAGTGGTAACGCGCTCGCTTGGGAAACCGAGTGAAGCGGGTTCAAATCCCGGGTCTCGCACCTCTGATATTTTCGTGTGCTAATCATTTTTAACATGATTACCACTTGCCTTACGATGAAGGAGAGCATCGTGAGGAAACCTGCATGTCTGAGAGAACCTAGCAAGTTTTCGAAAGACATGCTTAGTACGCCCGCACTTGGCCAGCGTGGTGGACTATGCCTGATCCCCCTCGTATTGAATGGAGGCCCACACCCAGCAGTGGGACGTTAAAAAGGGCTGAATACAATTTTTTTTTGCATTTTTCAAAAAAAATATAATTAAAAGAAATTAAACTTTATCGAAACTTTATCAATTTTATGCAAAATTTCGATAACGAGGCGGCATTTTTTACAATGCCAGACTACATCCTCATTTTTCCCCTCTTGCTGTTAAAATGTAACACACTTTTATTTGAAAACTTAAGAGTGATAGGTACACAAAGATTTAATATATGGTATGAAGTTTGGAGGTTTGAAAATAAATAATTAATTATTGTTTTTAATTTATTATTTATTATATCTTAGTGAACAAATCTGGCGATATTTAGGGTTATAAGGGATAGTGAAATTACAAAGTCGAAAAAACTTTGAAGGACTTTAAATTGAAACTAAAACTCACTCACTCTCTGACACTCTTACTCGACAGTAATAAATCTGGTCGCCATTAACAATTTTTTTTTATAAAAAGCAGTCATGACGACTGCCGACAGAAGTGAAAACTTAAAACTATACACAAACAGTTGTTACTTTTTGATATTCAAATTGTTTGATGTTAAATTAAAATGTGTAAATTAACTGTACACATCTATCTAGTTCTGACATCTATGGGCACTCTGAGTGTTAGCGTCAACACGTCACGTGACCATGTCGATGACGACTCACATGAAGTTACTTCCCATCCAAACAAACCTGCCTATACAAGTTTTTACTTCAAAAATCATTCAAATATGAAACACAAAATCCCACAACTACTCCTCCGTCCCACCGCTATCCATTTCAATGTGTTTCAACAGTTTTTGTTTAGGCACCACCCTGTGTATGGCTCGCTTGTGTCTATGCAGAGTGCTACAAGTCCTGAACTTCTTATCGCACAGTTCACACGTGAATGTTTTTATACCGGTGTGTAGAGACTCGTGTTCTCTTAGCGCAGTGCTGTCCTGTAATAGAAATAATAAATATGTATAAAATTTGGTGACACTTATGTCTGGCCTCACTGAGACTAGCCAACTGCAGGAGATGTTATAGTGTAGCGTGTGAGGGAGAGATACACAAAGTGCACTCTCTGTCCCTGTCACTCTCATACACAAGTGGGTATACAATTCGACATGACAGTGAGAGATCAGGTGTAAGAGCGACGCGACACGCGCTCGCTCAGCACGGGGGTGGTGCAACACCACCAACTTCCCATCTCCGGGCTGTTAATGAGACTTTCTTAACTAGACTCAATAACTAAACTTGTCCGGGGGCACAAACCCAGTACCTCCGGATGTGAAGCCGTACATGCTAGCGCCTACACCACCGAGGCAGTCAATTACAGTCCTAACTGCGTGACCACAGACAACTCTATCATATCCAAGTACCATTGAATAAAAATTCATATTGTCAAATGTAAAGATTCCAAAAAAAATTTTTTTAAACGGTTTCAAAGTTAAAGCACTGTAGTGCCATTTCGTGGCAAGTTACAGTTATACCCGACAACCTTAAACCCCTCTCCCGATTGTCATATGTACAACAGTGTGTATGCCAGTCGGGAGCGTCTCTCTAGAACAAAACCTTAGAAACCCACGCCCAGCTGTGGGACATTAGGAAAAAGGCTACTACTATAATGTATTCATGTATCGAGATACATAATTAATATTAAATAAAAACAACCCCTCACCCGACACACGTGTCCACAAACGGGACACAAATACGTCCTTTTGTAGACGTCCTTCTTCTCCCCCAAATGCGCGTACCTAAGATGGCGCTTCAGAAGTCGCTCCGACGACATCACCTGCGATATTAAAAGGACCAGAACAACTACACTACTGATGTAAATGGGAATGTTTGTATGTATGTATGTATGTATGTCACTACTTTAAACTGAAACGTCTGGACTTATTAGGATGAAATTTAATGCGAAGATAGATTATAAGCTGGAGTAACACATAGGCTAATGTTAGTACTAAAATTGTATAATATAATAAAAACAAAAGGCAGGTAAAGACGCCCACACAAATTTAAAATTATAATATCAGCAATTTAAAGTACATATTTGTATACTAACGACACCCTCACTCCGCTCGGGTTCTTCCCTAAATACGTTTAAACGTTTAGTATAGATTTCTCACAGTAAAAATTATCCTATATGTTGACTCGGATAACCAGCTGTCATCATACCAAATTTCATCAAAATCTGTCCAGCGGTTCTCTCGTGAGCCGTTTCCAAACAGATAGACAGACAAGAATTCTAAAAAGTATAGATTCGGCCTCTGTATCAATAATAATGACTATTTCAATAAGATTTTCCAAAAAATATTTAATGTACAGATTCGTCTCAGAATTTTATTATATGTATAGATTAGCATAAAATGCATGCGGTAGGTGATCGCCTGTAATTACAACAGAAACACAATTATTACAATTTAAAAAAAAACTATGATATCGAACGGTCTCCAAGTCATCCATTTTCAGGCCATCTCGTGTTAAGTAACATTTATACCCGACAAACCTAAGCCCATCTCCCGACTGCCATATACAAGTTTTCATGCCAGTCGGGAGCGACTTACACGTGTAAATTAATTAGACTTACCTTATCACAGATAGAACACTTATGTATGGTGATGCCTCTGTGCGCGTAGTTCACATGATCACGTCTGTCCATATTCGCCCGAAACCCTTTCAGGCAAATCGGACATCGTATTCTAGAACAAAAAAGAACAGTAGGGTAGAGTGGGGCACAGTGAAACATATATTTTCATTTAAAAAAAGACCTGTACTCATAAACTCAACAAAATTTTCAAACTTTCAAATTTTTTATTTATTTGTTCATGTACCACAAAAAAATACATATAAAGTAGAAAACATCTCTTTAAGAGATTTCTACCAGAAACCTCGTGTGTGAGAAAATATAAACCAATAATGAGGTGCGGTGTAGGTACAAACTACAAACATCAATTATTATATAAATATACACATATACAAATAAACATACATACGTACATTACACACATACATACACATACTTCAAGAAATATATAATAAGAAAATTATGTATGCTTGACATAAATATATAAAAATCAGTCATAGAAACGAGATCAAAAATCAACCCTAAACCAAATATATTTTTAATTCCTGAGATATTGCTTCTGTTTCAATGTGCCCCAGGTCTGGGGTACATTAAAACATTCCCTGGGGCACAATGAATCTTAGTAAGCTGCGCTTTAGCTTGTGTTAAACAGAGTTTTACATATCTTAAACAGAATTTCAAATAATACTTAATTTAGCTTAAGCTATATATATTCACTACGATAAAATAAGTTCTTATTAAAATTGTTTAGTATTAGACGAAACTATAATTACTTAGTTATATATGAGACAACCTACTTAAAAGCATCACCGCTATGTCATCTACCGAATTAGTTGGATTTAGTTAGTGTGAATTGAAATTAGTTAGTTTTAGTTAAAATTAGTCAGTATTCATTGAAATTAGTTAAAATTAGTTAGTATTCATTGAAATTAGTTAATATTAGTCAAAATTAGTTAACATTAGCTAAAATTATTTAGTTACATACGAGACAACCTACCTAAAATCGTCGCCACCATGCCGCTTGCTGAACCTCAGATGCCTCTGATAGCCGAAGTCGCTCACGAAGGTCTTGCCGCAGGGCGCGCACACCGCGGCCTCCCTCTGGGAGTGGACCTTCATGTGGCACTTCATGGTGTCGCGGCGTATGGACTTGCCGCATATTGGACAGATCTGTTTGGGCATTGTGCCCTTGTGGATGCTGCGGAGGAATGGGAAATTAACTATCTTTTAGGTATTAATCGAGATTTTATTTTTTTTGGTTCCATGATTGCTGTGAAACTTTCGAAACGTGGGGCAGGCAACCAAAAATTGAAATAAATCAACAAAAAAATATATATTTAAAATTAGCAACTCACCTTTTTAGATTGGTATACCATTTAACATTATTTTTTTAATACTCACTGTTCATGATTCTTCGAACTGTACGATCCAGCAAAAGTTTTACCGCAAACAGAGGATTTGTGTCCGTCTTTGTGTGACCGCTGCATGTGCAGGGATCTCTTGTTTCTAGTTCTAGAAAAGAAAAGAGTTATTATATGAAAAATTACGAAAAAAATCTATATATATAAAAGAAAGTCGTGTTAGTTACTTCGCTTATAACTCAAGAACGGCTGAACCGATTTAGCTGAAAATTGGCAGGGAGGTAGTTTAGAGCCAGGAGAAGGACATAGGATACTTTTTATCCCGTTCGACCGCGTTCCAATTTTTATGATATTTTAATTTTTGGATTTCTCTTAGTCCGGAATAGGTAAGTATTAAAACATATAATTAAAATGTGAGAAAGAAAGATTTTTTCTTTTTATATCTATTTAAAACGTACCTAGCGACGAACCCGAGCGAAGCGAGGGTGAGCCGCTAGTATAAACAATAAAAAAAAAACTTTTTACTAAATGCATATGAAAGTATACACAATACTTATTAAAAAAAACACATTTTTTTTAATTTTTGTCGGTCTGTCTGTTTGTTCTGGCTAATCTCCTAAACGGCTGCACCAATTTTAACGGGACATTCACTGGTGATAGCTGATGTTATAAAGAGTAACTTAGGCTACTTTTATTTTAGAAAAAGAATTAGGATTCCGCGCAAAAAAAAACATACCTAGGGTCATTACAAAACGTGTTATTGCAACTTTAAATATTGTACCTACACATTACGTTATTTTACTTATGCACTGAAAATGCTGGACAGATTCCGAGAAAACTCGGTCCACACATAGGCTACGGCGTGGAGTAATACACACATATACATAGGCCACAGTTAGTAATAAGAAACGCCACAAGACGGCGCCGTCTCTATATAATTATAATAAGCACAAGACTCACGGGAACACCTCGTCGCAGTGGGCGCACTTGTACCCGAGCGTGGAGCGCGCGTCGGGCGCCACGTCCGCCTCCCACGGCCGCAGCCCGGGGCTCTTTAAATACGACCGCTTCCTCAGCTGGAACACGAGGGGCGACACGCTGTCTTACATTTACGAGAATATCTGGAATCTATATGTAGGTGAATACAATTGAAGTGTCTGTGTGTAATGTCGAAACAACAGCCTTTTACTTAATGCGTATGAAATTATATATGCTTATAAGAAAAACACATTTCTTTTAATTGTTGTCTCTCAGTCTCTCTCCAAAACGGCTGAAAGTACCGTTAACATTAGTCCAGCCGTTTTGGAGATTAGTCGGAAGAAACAGCAAACAGACAGTTAAAAAATAGTGTTTTTTCGTATAAGTAGCGTAAATAATTTCATATGCATTTAGCATAAAGGTGTTATTTTGACATTACACATTGACTCTTCAATTTTATTTATTTGTAAAGTTAATACTTTTTTTAATTTCCCTCACCTTTTTCATTTCACCGGGCAAATTACGAACAGCATGACCAATTTTCAAGTGCCTCAAAATAACCAACAGGTTGTACGCGACAAAGTCACAGAGATGACAATGAAACTTGAGGTAGTGATCTCTCCTGTGCTCCGGGAACCATCTCTCCCTGACGTACGTCGTGCATATGTCGCATTTTATGTGGTTTGGTTTCTGAAACAATCAAAGATTTATGAATATTTTGTACACAAGTAGTGCCACCTATTGGCAAGTTTGATTACTAACTGTAGCCTGTGTGATACTACAGGACTTCATTCAAATCAGTCCAGCCTTCTCGACGTGTAGGAGTGAGAAACATACACACACAGACTTTCGCATTAATAATAATAGCGTTATTTATATCTCTTTGTGATTGTCATGGTTTTTTTTATTTATGCTTTGTACAAAATTTTATATGTATTCGATCATGTTAAGACAATTTTTTATGTAATATAAACTACGCCATCTAGTGACGAGAAAAGATAACACATTCTATTTTTAACACGCTTTTATTAGCTTTACCTGTGTCTATCTATCTATTTATGATTTAACAACATGTTTGGCTCGGTTTGTAGCGACTCTACTTGCTGCGCCAGCAATCACGGGTTTGAGTGCCGCTGCGGGCATTCATTTGTGTGATGAGCACGAATGTCTGTACTCCAGTCATGGTTGTTTATATATTTATAATATGTATGTATTTAAAGTTATATATGTGCAGTGTCTCAACTATCTGGTATCCATAACACAGGCCCTATAACTTACCATGGAACTAGATGGTGATGTGTGTTAATATTCCAACATATCTATCTATGTAACAGAATCTTTGAACGCGAGAGATCGAGAGAGGCCAGATCTATAGTTTTTAAAATATTTTTTTTGTGTGTATGTTTGTCTTGACCGCATCACGAGAAAAGCACTAGACAGATTTTGATGAAATTTAGTATGATAATAGCTGGTTATCCAGGTCAACATATGGGATCTTTTTTACTGCGGGAAAATATCTCTGACAAATCTATACTATATGTTAAAACGTAGCACCCGAGCAGAGCGAGGGGAGTCCCTAGTTAATAATATAACTTACTTTTACATGAGCCTCACTTATGTGCACACGTTGTTCCACTTCATCTTTATACACTTCAACACACCACTCACATTTGAACTCCGCTTCAAGAAAACTTTCAACACATTTCCTTTGCTCTAAACTCTCTAACATCTCCATTTTAGTCATTTTAATTTTTGTGTAATTTTCATTATCATCAATAATTATTTCATTGACTAAATCGTCTGGATCCTGGATTTCTTTTGTTGTCTCAATTTCATCTTCTTCTATTTCTTCATCTAACTTGTCCACCTCAGATTCTATATCGGGTAGTATAAATTCTGTATCACAGTCACTTTCTATATATTCTAATTGTTCATTATCTGAGGCATTTTCTATAGCTTCTATGTTATCTGCGGTATCTTCATTGGTTATACATTCATTGTAGTCTGACGACAAACGCGTATGTTTCTGAAAAGATATCAAATATATAGGAGGTGCTTCAATTTTGACAATAAAAAAGACATTCGTCAAATACTTAATTGGCCATCTCATAAATATTATAAATGCGAAAGTTTGAATAATAGCGGCTTAACGGATCTGGATAAAAATTCGCACAGAGATGGATTATACTCTGGAATAGCACACAGGATATTTTTAAATTTTAACCCCGGAAAAATAAACCATTCCCGTGGAATAGATAGATTTGTTTTTGTCTAGGGACGAACCGGAAGCGAAGATGAGTCGCTAGTAATATACAAAACTTACCATTCTTTTAAGACGTTTGCATTCTTTAACGAGATTCGATGCACGCTGTTTTCTAGCTGTCGTTCTCCTCAAACTGTTAGAACTCGAATTACTGCTCTGTAAGCGTTTTCGTAAAATTCGACAAGATTTACATCTTGGGTAAAGTTGATTTCTTTTATAAGTATCATCACCAACAATCACACCTTTACAAATTTTCGAAAACCTGATAATTGATAGATAGATACTTTATTGCAGACACAAAAGAAGAGTACAGAAGATGAAAAAAAAAACAAAAAGCATCCAAAAGTGGTCTTATTGCTATGAGCAATCTCTTACAGCCAGCCTTTGGTGAAAGGTTCAGTGGAACTGTATATGGGACGGTGCAAAAAATACTAAATATATACAAGCATGATAAACTATGTTTACATATATACATACATAAGATAAATATATACATACATAATAACAATAATAACATAATATTAAAAAGAGGCAGAGTTTGTTTGTTTGAACGTGCTAATCTCAAGAACTACTAATCCGATTTTAAAAATTCTTATTGCATTAGAAAGCCTGTTTATTGAGGAAGACTATAGGCTATATATAGTCTATCTATTCCATACTAACCGTTAAAACGTACCTGGGCATGAACCCGAGTAAAGCCAGGGTGAGATGCTAGTATAGTATATACTATATACATTAACTAAAGAAATTGATGTTTAAATTACAAATCTTTAGTATTAAATCTTTTCTTAGTAGCTCATGCCTCTATTTATCTAAAAATTAATAAATTTACCTGTTATTGTCGATTTGAGTGCCAACGCATAAGGGCCATTTTTCTACAGATTTCAAGTAATTGGAGACATTACTAAATGAATTAATTTTATCGTTTAGAGGCAATTCTTCATTGTTACGAAAAATAACCTGTAATTGTATAGTAATTATTGTTAAAAAAAACAGATATATTTACATGGATATTAATAATGTATGTATTCAGCCCTTTTAAACATCCCACTGCTGGGCACGGGCCTACCCTCAATACAAGAGGGATCAGACCACAGTCCATCACGCTGACCAAGTGTGGGTTGGTGGACTTCACATGTCTTCCGAAAGCTTGTTAGGTTCTCTCAGACATGCAGGTTTCTGTCACCGTAAGACAAGTGACATACGTCATAAGATACGTGGCTACCACTGCCTACAGGACATTAATGAATACTTACAGTAATAGATGTATCTTCATTTAAACGTAAATGGTTCTTGATCTGTCCAGTTGTTGGATCCATCCGCATAAATTCAAGTCCATTTGGTTTGTCTATATACAGCCAAAATGGTGGCAGCATTGAAAGTTTATGAATATTATCCCTAAAACTCACTAGTTGTGTACTTTCTTTGGTATCCTGGTGACTTTTAAAATCATTGAGTGCATGTTGACTTAACAGTGGTTCTTTCAAATCTTGTTCAGTTTTTACATTAACATCTATTGAACTTTTAGAAACTTCCACTACTATTTTCTGTTGCTCGATATTGTTTTCTTGTTCTTGACACTGCTGTTCGTCTTCAGAGTCATTGCAATGTAAGTTTGGCTTTTCCGATTTGTATACATCACATGCCAGGAGCTCATATCCTGGTATGGGAATAAACTGATGCTCGATCGTTGGTACAGCCTCATCTTTGAGTATTTTTTTCCCTGTACGAAAAATTTTGAGCTCTCCTTTTATGTAAAACTTTTCGTACATTTTTATATGTTCCTCTTTAAAATGAAGATGACAAATGAAATCAGTAGGTTTCAATTCAATGCCCAAAGAGGTTTTCCATTTATGTAATTTCGCCGGTGTCTGTGAATTTATATTTTATCTATACTTATTATAAAAATAAGTCCCCCGGCCGCGTCTTTCTGTCCTCCTGTCTGTCCTCCTGTCTGTCTGTACGCGATAAACTCGAAAACTACTGAACGGATTTTTATACGGTTTTCAACAATAGAAAGAGTAATTCTTGAGGAAGGTTTAGGTATATAATTTATTATGCTTTTATGTAAATTAGCTGAAATACGGCGACAAATGTTGAAGAGGTCGCAAAAAATCTCGCCAAATGGGAACTTTCCACGCGAACGCCGCGTAAACTAGCAAAGATACAGTTAAGTAATGTACTAGAGAATTCAAAATCTATAAAAATGCTACAAAAAAGTCCGCGATAGCATATCTCTATCTCTTACGGTTGACTTACAATAACCACTTTTATGTTAACATTTTTAATTAAAAACATTACGTTATTTTCAAAGTTATTTTCTTTAGTTCGGTATTAATCCTTATCCAAATGAATATTTTAGTTAGCTTAGTCATTTAATGCAGATTAAAATTGCTCTTTACACTAAATCAATCAGATGAATAGTTTTTGAGATATCGTTGTTAGAAGTAATTAGTAGCGAAACATTTTTAATGCTTGGCGAGCATTGAGATGCCTACGGCGAGTCCATCCCCTCTGCCCCGCATCGCTCGACCGCCTGCTCAAGCTATATAAACCGGGCGATGTAGCGCGCGATCCTAGGATCAGGATTTATATATGTAGCAATATACTCTATGCCTAGGATACTTTTTACCGCGGGAAAATATCTTATTTCTGAGGAAAAATACAAAAACTGCAATGTAAGAGTATACTAATATGTAACACCTAAGAATTTAGTTTTTGGTCATCTGAACGCGGGCGGAGCCGCGGGCAATGCTAGTTTTATATAAAGAAATAAATGTAAATTTGTTGATTGATTAAAAAATGTTATAAATAAATATTTTACATACTGTTGGTTTAAAATAAGACAGAGACTGCGAATCATTTTTTCTATTTTTCAATTTACGCCCCCGCCCACTTGGACAACTTTTTATAGCACACATTTTGACCATTATTGTTATATTAATCCAGAAAGTTTTATAACAGTTCACACTAAAAAATAATTAATCGTATTTGAAGTAAACAAAAATTAAATCACTTTCAATGTTTTCTTATTGTTATTTTAGGTTATATTGAAAAGAAAATTTTGGACTACAGTCTACAACACTCTTTTTATACGTAAATACTTAAATAGTTAAGTTTCGTAAATTGTACTGTCCGTTTATGACATAAGTGATTGGACATTTGTATTTTGTTTTGTACCGAACAATGAATGTAAATAGAACCACAAACTGAATAAAGATATATGGTTGTACAATAAGAAATAAATCGGGAAGATTTCCAGAAAGGAGGGCGCCATACGTATAGCCTATTTACATTCATTACATATTGTTGCTTTTTTGTATTTATTCAAGATTTTTGTTTTTGTTAAATTGTACATTTGACCAAAAACTCCGAGCGAAGCGCAGTGGCCCAGGTACTATTTGTTTATAACAGTAAAAAAGGAAGTATTTAAAAAATTAAAATAGGTGCAACAAAATACTATATTTTTTGGACAAGTTAAATTCGAAATCATTAAATAAAATGCAATTTTTTAAAAATTATGACTTAAATAAAATTGTTATAAAAAATCGAATAAATGCGACAGTACAAATTCAGGCACGCTAGTTAGCTAGCTCTCGTAGCATAAAAAATAATAATTTCAATATATTGATTTATTTGATTGTCTTTGAATATATTACCCAATAAATTACGAAAAAAGTAACATAATATATTATTTATTTATTTAAAATACTCTTCATGGTATAACTTAATTTATACTTTATTGTATTTCTATTAACAAATAGAGTAAATTTTTAGTATGTAACAAATGGCCGTAGCTTCTTATATAACATTTCTTCTTCAAATACTAATTATCGTTGAAACTATATAAAAAGAGAAATATCTATCTCAATTTAAATATTTACACCGCTTATATGGTTTTTAAATTTAATTTTTCACTAGTTCCATGTACGGAGTGCAAACCTAATCTTTTTATTTTTAAAGTAATAATTTGGGAAAGAAATTTCAATAATATAAGCTCTTATAGTTTTAGTTTCTTCAATTGTTAAACAATGTGCAAAACACAATAAGTACAATATTTAGAGGAACAAAATACAAATTAAGATTGTTTTTAAGAAATTTGCTGTTTACAGAATTTCCAACTTTTGAATCCCCTTTTAGTCTAATCTAGGGAATCCCTTAAATAGACAAAGAAGACTTTAATTTACTCTAGATGTCTGTGTAACTCCTCGCCAATATTCGAAGTAACTATGTACATTTACAAAAAATAGTTCATTTGTATAATATGTACGTCTACATATAGCATAAAATTTAAAAAATATGTATCGGCCAATCTCAATGAGATTAGCCAACTGCGCAGGAGATATTATAGTGCTCAAGTGTACGTGCAGACACAAGTGCACTCTCTATTCCTATCACTCTCATACTCCGGTGGGACGACCACTCGACACGACCGGTGAGAGTTAAGGCGCAGGACCGACGGCTTTACGTGCTCTCCGAGGCACGGGGGTGAAACACCGCCAACTTCCCAACTCGGGGCTGTTACTGAGACTTACTATACAGGAAGATTCAATAACTAAACTTGGCCCGACCCGGGACTCGAACCCAGGACCTCCGGGTGTGCAGCCGTACATGCTAACCACTACACCACCGAGGCAGTATACATAATACATATAGCATAAACATAGTCTCTTCCTGAGTCTCTGAAGTCTTAAATGGTAGACACAAGTTTAATACATATTATACACTTACATTTCTCAACTATGTTTTTGAAGTCTCACGTAATATATTTTACACAGAGTATTTTATTTTGCATTTTTTATTCTCCACTGTGTCTAACAGAAAGCAATCAAAAAACATTCTTGCTTTTTCAACATGTTAAAACATCGATATTATCGGTAGCACATATCGACATGTCAACTGGTCTTTGATGAGAGAGAGATTTAAATATGTCAAATTTGACAGCTTATAGGTATTATTTATAAACAAACATATTTTATATTATAAAACTATAGAAATATGCTAAAAAAAAACTGAAAATATGAAATAATATTAGTTTGTTGTTTAGTGATTTACCGTCATCAGGCACCCAATCAATGACTAATAGTCAAAATTCATGTGATAAAATGGAGACTTATTTTACGAATTTTATACATCTAAATTCGTTGGACCAAAAAACTAACTTTATAACGAGATTATAAACTTATTTAGCATAAAATAAATTAATTTCATCGTGTAATAAGTGATAAAAGTGCAGCGGGCGAGGTGGTGCCTATAGGGCATAGGCACCAGTGGGGTAAGGGTTTGACGGTAACGCTGGAACTCGGAAGTGGTGCCTATAGGCACCAGCGGGGTTGAAGTGGACTCAGATATACTTTTTTTTCGTCTTGCACTTTACTTTTTAAAGAAACAAAAACATTGTATGGTCGTCCTATAAAACACCCTTTAAAATTGAACAAACTGGAGAATCGATAATTTTTACTCTGAAAACGATTTTTTTTTAATAATCATTGAAAAGGTGTATGTACTTTATTTTTTTACATTTAATTTCGCGGAAACTGCTAAACATTTCAATTATAATTATTGCAAAAATTAAAAAATTAAAAACCAAGAAAAAAAACAGGTTTTTTGCAAATATATCGAAAATTTGAGGTTATTGTAAAAATGTCGACTATAAAAGTCATATATTTTTACTAGACCTACAACTTTTGTACAGAACATTTTTCGATAGGATGTCATAGTAAACCTAAACCGGAAATTGAAAAAAAAAATATTTTTAACGGTTTGCATTTTGCATTCCTTTTCCTCCATTTTTCTCTTAAAAATAAACGGTTTCCCATTTCCCATCGGTCTAAACTCTAAACTAAGAGCATAAAACTATTTTTCTCAGTAGCGCTAGAGGGCAGAGGCTTACCCTCGCTTCGCTAGGTGCGACCTTCTAGGTAGTAGGTACGTTTTGATTGGATTATAAATTTATAATTTATAAATAGTTATTGCGAGTGTACCTTAGAAGAAAAACTTATGCTATTGCAGGTTTTTTTAGGCCTTTAAATCTACAATTTTCTAGTACATTCTTTTGATGTATCTTTTAAGGTTTAGCCAGCGTTAGCCATGTTAATTTATAAAGACTACTCTATAGAACCCGTTATTGTGTTTTCCCGTGGATAAGAAGAAGTATAAAGATTTTCCTGTAGTACAAAGCATCCTTAATGTTAACCCGAGTAATAAGTTATCACTACACAAAATTTGGTTAAAATGGTTTCAGTACCTACTGTTTGAGTGAAACACACAAGCAGACATAAATTTTGTTTTTGGGTTCTATATTTTGTACAGTATACATTACACTTTAGTCATTGTTTTTAAAAAATAATTTCATGTACAGATTTTGCTAAGTTACTGTTTTATTATATGTATATTTTAGCTTAAGACCCCGCCCAAAATTTGACTCCGGATCCGCCCCTGGTTCAAGGCCCAATTATGCCATCAGACAAAGAATGCTGCATTCCTGGATGTAAGGAAACTAAAGGTATCTATGTCAGATATATGAACTACTTTTTTAATACCCTATAAAACCCAAAGTTTAAAACTTCATAAAAGTAATTACCTTAAATGGTAATAGCTGCCAACTTACTGCACCTACAGCTTATTTTAAATTTATTTTAATAAACACCTAAAACTATTGAATTTAGCTGTTTTTTTATTCTTGTATTAATTGGTACAAGTCCTGATTATGATTGTTATGGTATGTACTCTATTTTTGCCTTATTTAGTTTATTCCTATTCATATTTTCATAATCCAGTCCATAATAATTATATATTAAGATATTAAAATCAATTAAAAACACCAAACCATATCTTGATTGCTGTATAGCATTCGAAACGTCAGGAACCAAAAATCAAGATAAATCAGCGACAAAATCCTATAGTCTTAATTCATTACTTTCATGTGTCTGCTCAAATATCTTTAATATTAAGTTAGAAAAATAGTAGTAAAAAGATCCCAATTTTAAGCACTTTAACTTTATTTATTTTACATGTTCGTCAAGTGCTTCATGGATTCCCAAACCCAGAAAAGGACATACAGCGTTTCAACATGTGGTTCAATGCAATTGGCGGAGATCTTGTGGGCATGGATAATAAGAGCATATTTAAGTATCGCCGTGTGTGTCACACACATTTTGAACTAAAATACAAATGTCGCTACGACAGAATTAGCAAGAATGCTGTACCAACATTAAATATGCCAGGCGGTATGTCTATACTTCTATACTAATGTTATTAAGAGATTTTTTTGTATATCATATAAACCCCACTAGAAACTCTGGAAAGGATATAAAATATTTTTTTGTGAGAGAAATCTGAAACTACTGGAATCTGTCGCTCCACCGAGCTGGAGGATGTCCTACACTATTTTTGCCGAGTCATGGTCTCTACTTTAGAGCCCTTCTAATTCTAATTATGTTTATAAATCATTGCTTTTTGAAATTGTGTACTTTTTGCAGGACCATGCACACTGAATAGGGAGCCATTGCAACAAATTCAAGACCAGTTACAGTCACTACAAATAACATCATCAAGTATTTATATTTTTAAATAACCATAGTTTAGAAACTGACTAGTTGAAACCTTTTCATAGTAGAATATAGTTCACCAATTACTTATATGTAGCAATATACTCTATAGTCTATGGTGTCATATCACATAAGTGTCAGATCTGCGATCTGTTAGTGTTAAGATTTCTATATACTATAATTTTGCTTTCTTAAATAAAACTACAGTAAATGAATTTGAATTAAGTATATTCTTCCAGTTCTGTTGAGCATATGATATATAAACAAAGAATATTAATTTAACATAACCAAAAACAGATATTTCATAAATATTATTAATTATGCTTAGCAAAAATAATTGTGAATATAAAAGTATTTACAATTAAATAATTATTATTGTAATAAAATGACATCATTAGGAATTGTGTTGACAGATATTTGCTGTGCCTGTTTAAGTGTTGATAGAAAACTAACACCGTTATGTAATGTTGAAGATGGTGTAAACAACTTGTTTTGCTTGGTTTCCTGTGACTCTGAAGCTTATGAGGTTAATAATTGTATTTTTTAAATATATATATATTTTAATTATATATATATTTTAATTATTTAGTAGATCGAATTTTAATTTGTATTATTTTATTTTATTGGGACATTAACACATCACCATCTAATTACATGGTGAGCTGCGAGACTTGTGTTTTGGATACCAGATATTTGATACCCCACACATTTAACTTTAAATACATATGTTATAAATATATAAACATTAATCCCTCCACGACCGTGGATACGCCAGCGTTACAGTTAACAATAGATTTCTAAGAAATTTAATTAATGTCTTAGAAATTTACCTGAAGGTGTTAAACACCCATGACTCGATCCCGCGACCGCTAGCACAGCAAGTAGGGTCATTACAAACATCCAAAAAAGTCATCAATTATTTATTTTTATTGTTTTCTACATATAATACTAATATTAATTGTACACTATTGAGTTGGCAACATAAGAGAAATTAGCAAAAACCTATTTAAGTTATCTATAGACTACTAAAATAATATATTTAGTAAGAAATCACTTATTTGTAGTATTCTTTTCTACATTTCAGGTACTATGTGGCAAAGGAACTGACGATTTGCATATTTGTTGGGAATGTAAGGCTTTGATGCATCGTCTAAGTAAATTTAGAGACCAGGCTTGCTTAGCTCAAAAGAAACTCTATGGTACTATTAATGAAATCCAAGTAAGTGTTTATGACATAACATAATAACTCGGTGTTGTACACCCAAAAAGATAAAAGAAAATATACAAAAATATAGGACATAGTAAAAAAAGTGGAAGTTGGGAGTGTGGACCTCTTGCAGTGCAGTTTTCATCTTGGCAAACAGTTTCTAGGTCTAAATGAAATTAAGGAGTATACTTCTAAACAAATCCTGCAGTTTATCACAGCGGCAGGGTTTAAAAAACAGCAGCTATCTTGTTAATTTTCATATACATATATATAAGTTAGTCCTAGATATTTCTCCGAAACTATTAACTGGATAGAAGAATTACAATATTATGTAAAATCTAAGAATTTAATGGTCACCACCAAATTAAATACAGTTTCTTTTAGAATGAACAATGCGACATGGTTATGAAAAGTTAAAGCCAATATATTTTTATTAATCATCTACTGTAACTGGCTTTATATTTTAATTTTTTTTTTCTTTGTTTTTTTGTCTTCTCCATTCTATGTCACATCGTTGATCTAATCTTTGCTCAACTGGCACGCTTTGAAGCTATTATCAAGAAAATTGAGTTAATTTTTTTTTATGTCAAAATAAAAGCATTATCTAGTCTTGTTACACATTAGCCAAAAATATCGCTTATGTATTTTTTTTTCAGTGTTTATCACAATTGTCAACATATTTTCAATCAGATTACAATGATTGCATAACCAACGAAGATACAGCAGATTACATAGAAGCTATAGAAAATGCCACAGATAATGAACAATTAGAATATATAGAAAGTGACTGTGATACAGAATTCATTCTCTCCAATATAGAATCTGAGGTGGACAAATTAGATGAAGAAATAGAAAAAGATAAAATTGACACAATAGAAGAAATCCCAGATCCGGACGATTTAATCAATGAAATAATTATTGATAATAATGTCAATTTCACAACAATTAAAATGACTAAAATGGAGATGTTAGAGAGTTTGGAGCAAAGGAAATGTGTTGAAAGTTTTCTTGAAGCGGAGTTCAAATGTGAGTGGTGTGTTGAAGTGTATAAAGATGAAATGGAACGACATGTGCACATAAGTGAGGCTCATGCAAAGGTAAGTTATATTGTTACACACTAGCAGCTCCGGTTTATCTATAGGACAACAAAAACAAACCTATCCCACGGGAACCCTACTTTCCGGGATAAAAAGTAGCCTATGTGTTATTCCAGCCTATATTTTTATCTCTTTGCCAATCTATCCAGATCTGTTCAGCAGTTCTGGAGTGAAAGAGTAACAAACATCCATACATACTCACCAACTTTCACATTTATAATATTAAAATACAGATGTTTTGTCTTCCTTCTCTCTCTTCTCTTATTCTGTTTGAACTTAATATATCAATATTATGTATTATGGTAACATTGGAAATATTGGATTGGTTAAGTATTATTCATGTTTTGTTAATGCCATTTTTTTCCAAAATAAATTAAAAAAAATAAAAACGCCGTTGCGGTACGCCTGGCAGATGTCCAACATCGAACCTATTTTGTATAGAAAATATGCATGACAGGATGGTTTTTAAAGGCAGTTAATATGATATAATTAAAATCAAAATACAAGCAGTAAACTTATGATATGTTACTAACTTCACTAGAAACAACTACAAACTAAAAAAAAGTTACTGTAAACAAAATTAACGCGACTACAAATAACTACAAACGCTGATCTTCATAATAACATCTGTTCCACTACACAATTGACAGACACACTTGAAGATTCTTCCGCTACTGACCTCTATGAATGTTTTTTAGTCTTATTTAGCTTTAATAGTAATCATATAGGCTTTCATATTGAATTTAAGTAGTAAATATAGTTTTGGAAAAATACTAGTTTTTTTTTTTACTACAAACGAAAAAAAATGCACTAAAACCACTATAAACGTTTTTATATTTGAAGCAGACGACAAAAATATGTTTTTCAAATTTCGGGGATGACATATTTTTTGTTCTCTGTATATTTTTTTTGGCACTACTACAAACGAAGTTAGCTCGACTACTATCCACTACTTATAAAAATTTTTCATACAACCCTAAAAAAGATCAATTTTTCTGAAGTCGGGTGAGAAGTCCACACAGCCTATACTATAGTCGAATAGAAACATTAGGCAACGCACACAGAAGCAACAAAGTGCATATGCGCGCGCGCACACAAGGCAGTCGAGAGCCGCGGCGTAGAAGTAGTAGAGCGTCATGCCGTTTGCTATCACAACATACGAGTGGGTTTTCCTGCCAAGGCGCGCTAAATGATGTTTCACATCAAAAAGAAATAATGAAAAAAATTGAGTGCGTATATAACGTTTACGCGCAATTAAAGTAAACCTTTTTTTAATACTTTCTTTGATTTACGCGAATATTTAACATTTTAAATAAAACTATCTTTAGCGGATTATTTCGCGGATTTAGATTTTTGGTTCCTGACGTTTTTTATTTACGACGTTTATTTAAACCTTCTTTGGTGCTGTGGCAGATACCGCAATTACATCTATACATATAATAAAATTGTAAGTAAGTCGAATCTGTACATTATTTTTTGGAAAATCTAATTGAAATAAATATTATTATTATCGATACAGAGTCCGAATCTATAGTTTTTAGAATTTTTGTCTGTCTGTCTGTCTATCTGTCTGTTACAGCATCACGAATAACCACTGGACAGATTTTGATGAAATTTGGTATGATGATAGCTGGTTATCTGGGTCAATATATAGGATACTTTTTACCGTGGGAAAATTTCTCATTTCTGAGAAAAAATAAAAAAACTGCATTGTAAGAGTATACTAATATGTAAAACCTAACAATTTGGTTTTTTGTCATCTGAACGCGGGCGGAGCCGCGGGCACTGCTAGTTAAAATATAATTTAATTTTTATTATTAATAATAAATATATATTTTTATAAATAATGATTATAATATTATTATAAATAGTTTTTTAAATTATTAATAGTAAATTTAACTGTCACTTCCGCGACACTCATTTTCCAAATGTATTGACTTACCCCTCAGTCACGCTTAAACAAGTTTACTTCAAAAATTACCTTAACATGATCTGATAGGGACAAAATCTTGTACAAAACAGATATTAATCACGCTATTAACAATCCCTCTACGACCGCGGACACGCCGGCGTGTCAGTTAACAATAGATTTCTTAGAATTTTAATTAATTTCTTAGAAATTTACCTGGAGTTGTTAATGCCAAAGTGTGTATGTATGTTTGTCATCTCCTTCACACGCCGGCCGGACGGATTCGGATGAGGACCTGTAGTTTGGCTACAGTTAGTAACCAAACTTAACCGATAGGTGGCACTACTTGTGTACAAAATATTCATAAATCTTCGATTGTTCCAGAAACCAAACCATATAAAATGCGACATATGCACGACGTACGTCAGGAAGAGATGGTTCCCGGAGCACAGGAGAGATCACTACCTCAAGTTTCATTGTCATCTCTGTGACTTTGTCGCGTACAACCTGTTGGTTATTTTGAGGCACTTGAAAATTGGTCATGCTGTTTGGAATATGCGCGGTCAAATGAAAAAGGTGAGGGAAATTAAAAAAGTAGTAACTATACAGATAAATAAAATTGAAGTGTCTGTGTGTAATGTCAAAATAACAGCTTTTTGCTATATGCATATGCATATAGATACCAAATATTCTCGTAAATGTAAGAAAGCGTGTCGCCCCTCGTGTTCCAGCTGAGGAAGCGGTTGTACCTGAAGAGCCCCGGGCTGCGGCCGTGGGAGGCGGACGTGGCGCCCGACGCGCGCTCCACGCTCGGGTACAAGTGCTCCAAGTGCGACGAGGTGTTCCCGTGAGTCCTGTGTTCGTTGTAGTTATAAAGAGACTGCGCCATCTTGTGACATTTCTGATTACTAACTGTAGCTATATCTAATCTATCTCCCCTCCCCTTCGATCATTAATACTAGTACGTAGATATCGGGTCGGCGTAAGAAATCCGTCTCGGTAAATATAAGCTCACTTGCAAAGTGAGCGTATATTTTTTTTTATTTTATTTAAGTTTAAAACAGAAACAAAACATAACGATTTAACTCACAAAGCAACAACGGGAAAAAGTGATGTATGTTTTTTAATATAAGGTTGATTTTACAATACATATTATAAAACTTACAAAATGATCGTAAGTGTATGATGATAATTTGAAGATTTGTGACTTTATTACAAGGTACTATGGTGTTGATTAGATTGAAAATAAAACCATTATAAGACTGTCTTGGTTCGTTAGTATACAAATGTAGCTGTATAAGTACATATTCGCGCGGACAGAATTTAGCTTTGATTTTGTATGTGACACGTTATCTAGTAGTATTGTTGATCGAAGGCCCTCCCTAATCTGAGCTCACCTTGTTGTGTTGGGGGGGGGGGGAGCTCATTATGTCCGGCAACCCAGCCAGGCGCGAAGGTACTCTTCTGCCAGCATAGTGGACCGTAGGAGTTACCCCATGGAAGTATGGTCTGCTCCGGCAGGCCTGCCGTCAGGGCGTCGTGGTTGAGTGCGAATTATTTGTATAGATAATAGACTGACTATCTATAATTTGTCTTTTTTTTAAATAATAAAAACGAAGCTCATTTTTTTTAATTCTCATATATTTCGTTATTAATTCCTTACATTTTTCTTAATTTCTCAATTAATGACTTTTCTTTTCTAGAACAAGAAACAAGAGAACCCTGCACATGCAGCGGTCACACAATGACAGAAACAAATGTTCCATTTGTGGTAAAATTTTTGCTGGATCGTACAATTTGAAGAATCATGAACAGTGAGTATTTAAAAAAAATGTTAAATGGTATAGCAAACTAAACATTACTTTGTAATTATAATATTAAATGAAAAAAAATATCGCAATTATATAGGTCTATTTTTAAAATTTTAATTTTTTGAGCGCATGTAAGACGCCGGTTTTAAATAAAAAACCTTTAGATGTTTTCGCAGATTTATTTCCATTTTTGATTCCTACATTTTGAACTAAAGTAAATAAAACCTTGAAAAAATCCTAAAAGATGTTAATTTCCCATTCTTCCACAGCATCCACAAGGGTACAATGCCCAAACAGATCTGTCCAATATGCGGCAAGTCCATACGCCGCGACACCATGAAGTACCACATGAAGGTCCACTCCCAGAGGGAGGCCGCGGTGTGCGCGCCCTGCGGCAAGACCTTCGTGAGCGACTTCGGCTATCAGAGGCATCTGAGGTTCAGCGGGCAACATGGTGACGCTTTAAGGTAGATTGTCTCATATGTATTTTATTCAGCTTTTTTTTTTAACGTCCCACTACTGGGCACGGGCCTCACTTCAATACAAGGGGTATCGGGGTATCAGGCCGTAGTCCACCACGCTGACCAAGTGCGGGTTGGCGGACTTCACATGACCTACGAAAACTTGCTAAGTTCTCTCTCAGACATGTAAGTTTCCTCACGATGTTTTCCTTTACCGTAAGGCAAGTGGTAATCATACTAGAAAATATCAGAGATGCGAGACCCAAGATTTGAACCCGTTTCACTCGGTTTCCCAAGCGAACGCGTTACTACTGGGTTACCACTGCTTGTCTCATATATAACTAAATAATTATAACTCATGTTAACTAATTTCGACTCATATTAACTAATTTCAATGAATACTTAACTAAAATTAACTAATTCCAATTCATACTAACTAAATTCAACTAATTCGATAGATGACATGGCGGCGATGCATTTAGGTAGGTCGTCTCATATAAAAAATAAAATTTCAATTAATAAACACTCTATATTGTGCACCCACAAAAATATGTGAATGCAGTTAAGAATATCTCAAAAAGTTATGAATGGTCTCCTAGGAACGTTTTCCTGTAACTATAGCTGTTAAGGTACCCGCCCTTACTGACCCGTCTCAAAAATCCACCTTGTATAGAATTAATAAATGTATTGAGGTGATACATAGTATCATTGTTGGTATCCTCAACTCGATCCCACACATTTATAATTTTTGTTCTAGAATACGATGTCCAATTTGCCTGAAAGGGTTTACGACGAATATGGACAGACGTGATCATGTGAACTACACGCACAGAGGCATCACCATACATAAGTGTTCTATCTGTGATAAGGTAAGTTCAATTAATTTACACGTGTAAGGCGCACCCGACTGGCGTACAAACTTGTATATGGCAGTCGGGAGATGGACTTAGGGTTGTCGGGTATAAATCTTTAACACCTTTGTTTTAACGAGTCTTTTGTATTAATAATAACGTGCAGCGCCATCTTTTGAGAACTTTTTAGTATTAACAGTAGCCTATGTGTTTCTCCAGTTTAATTAAAGTCTATCTATCAAATCGGTCCAGACATTTCAGCTTAAAGTAGTGACAAACATACACACAAACGTTTCCATTTACATCAGTAGTGTAATTTTTCTCGCTCCTTTAATATCGCAGGTGATGTCGTCGGAGCGACTTCTGAAGCGCCATCTTAGGTTCGCGCATTTGGGGGAGAAGAAGGTCGTCCACAGAAGAACGTATTTGTGTCCCGTTTGTGGACACGTGTGTCGGGTGAGGGGTTGTTTATATTTAATTTTAATTATGTATCTCGATACATGAATACATTATAGGAGTAGCCTTTTTCCTAATGTCCCACAGCTGGGCGTGGGTTTCTAAGGTTTTGTTCTAGAGAGACGCTCCCGACTGGCATACACACTGTTGTGTGACAGTCGGCAGAGGGGTTTAATGTTGTCGGGTATAACTATAACTTGCCACGAAATGGCAATACAGTGCTTTAACTTTAAAACCATTTGGCCTTAAAAATTAAATTTTTTGGAACCCTTACGTTTGACGGTATTTCCCTGTGAATTTTAATACAAAGGTAATATAGTATATGATAGTGTTATCTGGTTTGGTTCTGACTGGTTATATAGGTAGTACTGTCCTAACTGCCTCGGTGGTGTAATGGCTAGCATGTACGGCTGCACATCCGGAGGTACTGGGTTAGAGTCCCGGGTTGGGGCAAGTTTAGTTATTATGTCGTTCTGTCAAGAAAGTCTCAGTAACAGCCCGATGTTGGGAAATTGGTGGTGTTGCTCGCCGTTGCCGAGGCAGAGTACGTGTCCGCGTCGGTTCTGTGCCGCCATTCTTACCGACCGAGTGGTCGACTACTTGCTGGAGTATGAGAGTGACAGGGACAGAGAGTGCACTTTGTGTATCTCTCTCCCTCACACGCTACACTATAACATCTCCTGCAGTTGGCTAGTCTCAGTGAGGCCAGACATAAGTGTCACCAAATTTTATACATATTTATTATTTCTATTACAGGACAGCACAGCGCTAAGAGAACACGAGTCTCTACACACCGGTATAAAAACATTCACGTGTGAACTGTGCGATAAGAAGTTCAGGACTTGTAGCACTCTGTATGGACATAAACGAGCCGTACACAGAGTAGTGCGTAAGCCAAAACTGTTGAAACACATCGAAATGGATAGCGGTGGGGCAGAGGAGTAGTTCTGGGATTTATGAGTGGGTGATGTTTGGATGAAATTGTGTTTTTTGTTTTTCTTTGGCAACCGATTCTTTTAACAAGATTTATTTTTACTATATATTTTGTGTGTGTGAGTGGGTGTGTAAGAGAGATAGAGAGAGAGAGTCAGAGAGATAATGAAAGTGAGTTTAAATTCGAATTCAAAGTGTTTTAATTTTTTAACTTTACTATCCTTTAGATTTTAGAACAATTAAATAACACCAAATTTGTTCACTAAAATATATTAAATAGTAGATTAAAAACATTGAAACAAATTTAACATGCTTTTTTATCTACCCTTCATGGTATTCAGGTTTTATTTAGTCACAGAAACAAGATTTTTGAAGTTATGATATAGTTGTTACAGACAGTATCTACCCACAAAATTATTATATAATTCGGAAAGAAACGGTATCAAACTACCGTATAATGGAAACCCTAATTAGAAATTATTTTACTGAAATAAAAATAAATAAAAGATTTTTTTTATTGTAAGCTGAATTAAACACCATTTCTCTGGAGAGACCAAAGCTAAAATATATGAAAAAGTCAAGTACCTCACAATTTATTTATTTTTTAATTTTAATAAATAATTGCTATTTAGACAAACGCGGGAAAATCTAAAAAATGTTTTATTTAAAAAATAAAATAATAGATTTGATTGTTCTAAGAATTATTTGTGATTATGACCCCTGCATGCAGATAAAGAATTAGCCACATTATGGCAGTACATTGAGTTCGTACTGTTAGCATATTCATTTATTTAAAAAGAAAATATTTTTTTAATATTTGGGAACCTATTTAAAATATGTGTTTTAAATAAGTGTTTAATTTTTTTTTCATATTGAGTTAAGTAAATATTTTAAATGAAACGTCATTTTTTTGATCTGAGTTTGTACTTAAGCAAAATTGAACAGAAGCGACACCATGTACTATCCCGTATTTAATGTGCACGAGATATAAAATTCATAATTGTGATATTTGTATATATTTATATTAATAATAATTAATAAAATTGGTCACAGATGCAGAACATAGATATTGAAGTCGAAAATTTTTGTTGTAGAAGTTATAGTACTGTATATTATCATGATTAATTACTATGATTATATTAAAATACTTTTGTTTATCAACGTTTAGTGGTAATCATATATAGCTGTAAATTTGCAAGTCGTGGACTCGAATTCCGGGTTTCTCCAAAAAAAACGTTGCGAGTGACGACATTCTAACTTAGAACGTTATATCATAGAGTATATTGCTACATATATAACGTTATATGTACGAGCACAATGGAAGCAGAAACGTGTATAAGAGTTATTACATCAATTTGCATGACTTCAGACTGAATATAAATAGGCCATATGCGTAGCGCCCTCCTTTCGAGAAACCTTTCCCATTTAATTTATTGTTAAAATTGAAAGATTTGATCGTAGACAGTACCATATTCTCTATCTATGAATTTGATGTACTATATTTAAAGTATCATTATATATATGTATACTATTTAAGTAAAATATTACACATTTTATTTACATATAATCTTTATTTAGTCTGTTGTTTTGATTTCGTAGGTACAAATTTGTTCCTGGTCTGTGTACAAAATATGTCAAATGTCAATAGATTTTAAATAATATTTTTTAGATTGTGGTGTTTTGATAATAAAATGAGTTTTTTTATGGATTATTATAACCCATATTTTAAAATGGGGTATTGTTCTGTTCCTTTTTGTGGTTACATTTCGAATACAAATAAAGGATTTAGTGTGCCTTTTAAAAATCCAGTTAGATGGCAGCAATGGGCAAGTGCATGTCCATTTTTATTAAGTTATAGCCCAAACAAAATAAAATATGCTAGAATTTGTAGGAAACATTTTCTACCTCAACATATAATTGAGAATAATAAGTTAACACTAGACGCAGTTCCTTCATTACATTTATCACTAACTTCAGATGGGTTAAGTGGAGAACCGAAATCTCAGTTCAACAAACCTGTAGAACAGCAATTAACAAATAAAGTAAAACACTCTTCAAATATAGAAATTAGGCATCAAGATAAGAAGCTTGTTATTGAACCAATTATCAATGTTGCGGAATTTTCACGGAATCCATCTTCCTTCATATATGTTCCATCGAGCCCTAAAAATTCAAATGAGAACGAATCTGTGGGAATTGATACAGATTTAGTTAATTTGCCTAACTGCCACCAAGAGTCATTATCTGTACAAGAAACTCAGTCAAGTAGCTTAATGGCACAGAATTATAACATAACACAAGGAATGCCTCAATTAATTAACTTGGATAAACAATGTTTTACTAAATATAATCCTTATTTATATTTATTTAATAATACATTAGTTGAAATACCTGAAACCAGTCAGTTAGAGGAAAAAAATTCAAATATATTACAAAAAGATCTCGAGACAAGACATTTTGAAGAACAAGACTCTGAAGTTATAGAAGAAAGTTGCTTTGATAATATTAATGAATGTATTTCAAGGTTGAAAAATATATGTTATGCTTGTTTAAGTGAAGATAGAAACTTAACAAAATTGGCTGAAATTAATGACGGCATCAACAATTTATTATATTTAGTATCTTGCAATGAAGAGGCATATGAGGTATGTCTTAGATTTTATTAATAATTATTCAATTTATCAGTAGTAGCCCAGTCAATATGTCAGTGGTAGCCCAGTGGTAATGCACATGCCTTGGGAAATCAAGTGATGTGGGTTTTACATATCTCAATGGCGTTATAAGGTAGGCCCTCTCTGTAACAACTATGAGACATGTAAAACCTTAGTCTCTCCTGTTACCATAATTGCTGTAAAGCATTGGAAACATCGGGAACCAAAAATCATAATAAATCCGTGTAAAAATTGGAAAAAATAGTTTTATTTAAAGGGTCACTACAAACTAAGCTAAACCTGTCACTTTTCAAGTGGAAAAGAACTAATGCTTAAAACAACAAAATATACCATATTGTTTTTAATATTCATATTTTCTTCTCAAAAATTGTATATTACATTACATACCTATATAAAATGTCCCTTATTCATTAAAGAAATCTATCTGCTATGCAAAATCGAGAATAGTAGAATAAACAACAAATCATGCTACTATTCATGACTTTGATATATTTTTTTGGCAGACTCGGTATATAATTTTTTCGTACAAGTACTCTACATATAATAGTTTTTTTTTTCAGGAACTAAGTAATTACATACATGAAGTTTACATTTGCTGGGAATGCAAGGCATTGATGAACAGGTTTTGCAAATTTAGGGACCAAGTGTGCATGGCTCAGAAACAATTAAAGGAAATGAATGGCAATGTAAGTTTTTTTATCTGTATTTATCATGAAATATGAACAAAGATCTTTTTCTATATCTGTACAGTTACTGCATTTGATTCTTTGTAAAAATAAATAATAAGAAATAAATAAGTACATTAATATAATTCAAAATATTTATCAATAATGATAGTGATGAAACGGATATTTGTTTAGCCAGACACCAGAAACCGGTCCGGTGAGCGGCCGGATGGCCGGATATCCGGCGGCCGGATATTCAGCTCGTAGTGACGTTATATGTTGCCAGAAGTGCTTATGTTGTTATTAGCAAAAGACAGTTGCTTACTTTCTCAATCACTGCGAGCCTATGGTATGGTGTGTATATAGTTGGTGGTCGATACTAGAAGTATTCACATTTGTTAAAGTGTGCCAGAGTGTACCTTTCAGCACCTTACTGCCTTTTCATGACAGTTTTGTATTATATATCTCATGGATATATTTTTTTTTGCATTTTATTAAAGAAAAAAATTGTAGTTTTTAAATATCTGGCTGCATTTTGCTTTACTATCTGGTATACCGGATACCGGATAGTTACGGATACCCTTTTCATCTCTAATTATTAGTATTGTTAATTTTAAAATAGGGTTTCTATGACAAATATATAAATTTGATGAAATAAGAATATTAAACTATTTTTTCCTCAATCAAGACTGACGGATATAAGAAAAATATAAATAATCCTTTAGAAAATATTATAATGCTAGTGATTCACCCTTGTTTCGCTCTGGTTCGTCTCTAGGTGCATTTAACGGTTAGTATGAAATAGATAGACTATATATTATATGATATATGTAGCCTATAGCCTTCCTCAATAAATGAACTATCTAATGCAAAAAGATTTTATTTTTATTTTTCGAATAAGTATTCGATTTGAAAAAAGTGTTAGTTTCTGAGATTAGTGCGTTCGAACAAACAAGCAAACCGCCTCTTTTTAATATTAATATAGATAATAATAGAAATGAATTCTTTTTCTCTCCATTTCTAATTATACATACAATCCAACAATTTAATTTTCAGAAATGCCAAAATCTATCCAAATTGTCGGAACACTATCAAAATTTCTATAATTATGAAATCGACAGTACAAATGTACCAGATACTTTAAAATCTAAAGAAGATCTTACATGTGATGAATTAAATTCATTGCCACATACAAAACAAAATGGAAAAAAAAGAAATAGTGGTTATATTGTAGATAATAATAAGCATTATTTAACTATACAAATGAGTGCTTCGGAGTTGAGCGAGGACATGCATGAAAGAAAATTAGATCCAAATTTCATTGCCGCTACATATAAATGTACAACTTGTATTAAAATATTTAAAGATGAAGAGGAATTGAATAAGCATGTGACTGATTATCATAAAGTAAGTTTTTTTCTATACATATTCTTTACATATAACAAAATTCTAACCGAGTCGAATCTGTACATTAAAATTTTTAAGAAAATCTTATTGAAATAGTCATTATTATCGATACAGGGGCTGAATCAATAGTTTTTAGAATTTTTGTCTGTGATCGTATCACGAGAAAACCACTGGACAGATTTTGATGAAATTTAGTATGATGATGGCTCGTTATCCGGGTCAACATATAGGATACTTTTTACCGCGGGAAAATATCTCATCGATCAGAAATTTATACTAAACGTTAAAACGTAACTAGAAACAAACCCGAAAGGGGCGAGCGAACTCACTTCACTCGGTCTTCCGAGCAAGATCACTACCGCTGGGCTACCACTCCTTTTTTTTTGTTTTTATAGAAACCAGTGCATGTAATGTGTTATATATGCGAGGCTTATGTCAAATATGAATGGCACAAGGAACACAGTGACAGCCATTTTGTGAAATATAAATGTCACAATTGCTATGAAGATTTTTATTCCTCACTTGAAATTTTGGAACATTTGTATGAAACACATAATGTGAAGGATACGTATGAAGAAATAATTAAGGTAAGATTTTTTCGTTATATCTGTCTGTCGGTCTGTTTAATAAATATCCATGACTGGCACAAAAGAATTGAAAGCCAAACATGTCGTCAAATATTGTGTTGTATGTGTTAATATTTATTAAATTTTCTTTCAGCAAAAATTGCATTCTATGAAAGAGTTGAGAGTGAAACCTTTGGTTTTATATTCACCCAGCGCTCGGACATTTTGTTACGTTTGCTCCCGATGCAATCAATGTTATGTGTAAGTGGTATTTTCTTTAAAAGTTTAATTTATAGCGACTTTTAATTTTTGGAGAGAAATCCTGATTCTTTTTCTAAAATAAAAGTAGCCTAAGTTACTCCTTATAACATCAGCTATCTGCCAGTGAAAGTCGCGTCAAAATCAGTCCAGCCGTTTATTAGATTAGCCGGAACAAACAGACAGACAAACATTTTAAAAATGGATTTTTTTCTTATTATAATAATTTCATATGCATTTAGTGAAAAACTGCTATTTTGACATTACACACAGATTCAATTTTATTTATATGTATAGATTTCAAATATTCGCGTAAATCTAAGAAAGTGTTGCTGTATGGATCGTTACAATGAGATCTTCTGTTAGCTATACATATAATAAAATTCTAACCATGCCAAATCTGTACATTAAATATTTTTTTGGAAAATCTTATTGGAATAGTCATTATTATCGATATAGAGGCCAAATCTATAGTTTTTCGATTTTTTGTTTATCTGTCTGTCTGTGATCGCATCACGAGAAAACCACTGGACAGATTTTGATGAAATTTGAAATATCTCATTTCTGAGAAATCTATACTAAACTATAAAACGTTTTTGTAATAAAATTATGTATATGTTATTTTAGCTCGAAAACTGAAATTAATATGAGATGTGAACCTTGCACCAAGATATTGGAAACGATTGAACCAAAGTACGGGAAGAATTCGAAAGTACGCTTTTTTGGTGAAAAGTGAGTTTTATCACTTGTTGCGTTTTTCTAGTAAAAAATGGAATTTATTCAAAAACATACTTTTTTCAAATTGATTGTTAATATTTATATTTTTTAAATTTATTATTAATGTTATTGTTTATGTAATAAATATAACAGCGCCATCGCGCTGTGTTAATGTACCATCATATTTTTCCATGGTAAGCTACGAGGCCTGTGTTATGGTTACCAGATAGTTGATACACTACACATAAATATATATACATATTATAAATATAAACACCTATTACTGGAGTACAAACATTCGCGCTCATCACACAAATGACTGCCCGCAGCGGGACTCGAACCCGCGACCGCTGGCACAGCGAGTAGGGTCACTACAAACTGTCAAGTGTCGTCAAGTTTGTGAGGAAGCTACCACCGGTTCAGAAGGCAGTTGAGGGATGAGCCAAATAGAAATTCAATATTCGCCATCTGCAAACTATTGTTACACAATACTATATTTTCAATTTAAATATTTAATATATCGTCTTAATTATAAAAAAAAATAAAAAAATATATTGTCTTCAAAATCTTTCAATAAAAAAAAAGCAGAAAAAAAATTATTTCAAAGAAAAGCAGAAAATATTGGATCAAAGGCGACCTATATTAAAGATTTTTACACAGCTCTTGTTCTAAAGGATGTTTATGTTATTTCAGTAATGCAACTGAAAACAAAATACTTAAAGAAAAAATAAAATTAGAGCCAAACGATAAGTTGCAAGCGCAAGATGACGTGCACAGGAAAAGCTTTACTGGTTCTGGTGACAAGTAAGTGTTTGGTTCCAACATTTTTAGTTTTTTTTTTTATGTAGATCAAAGGTGCGTTTTTTATGGAGATCATGTTCGCGCGTTTGCTCGCCAAATTACCTAAAAATTTCATCGAAGTCGCTCCAGTTGTATTGGAGTCCATAGGTTATTTTATTTAATCAACAATTTAAATTTATTTATTGCTCGGAAAATGGAGTCTTTTATGAAAATTTAGTGATATATTATATATATATATATATACATATATAACGAACATATATATATATATATATCACTAAATATATAATAAATAAATTATATATATATATATATATATAATTAATATTCCAAAAATCAAAATAAATCCGCGAAATAATCCGCGAAAGATAGTTTTATTTAAAATGTCAAATATTTGTGTAAATCTAAGAAAGTATCATACGAGTATACATATATGTATATCACCGTTAAATTGTAAGTGCCGCTAAATTGTAATCTATCTCGCTAGATACATTATAATCTAGCGATGTTTACAATTTTACGATGACATATACATACATATATTTTCAATATTCTTTTTGCACAATTGTAGTTCTGTCTCTTTCTAATAAAAATTTTCTCTTTTCAGATTATTGTGTGGAAAACGAGGTGAGTGATTTTCTGTTAAATAAAAAATCGAAATTTTTGAATTTGGATTGAAAAAGTCAAATATAAGAGTAATAAATTTTATTTTTATCTAATTTAATCTGTCTTTTAATATTGTGATGTCTTATGAATGTCTAATTAAAAAAAAGTATTTGTTCTTTTAAATATTATAGAAAAGTAATTAATTAAGAGGTATTTTTTTATTATGATGATTATTGCCGAGTCTGTATGTAATACAAACAAATATACATGCATATAGTTTTTTATATATACTAAGAATATTAATATTTCTTGGTTTTTTAATTTATTTATTTAGCCTATCTATCGAGTGGTTATAATTTCGTATTTGAAAAATGATTTAAACTTACTAAATATATATACTAGCCCCCTCTTTGCTGGGCGTACGTAAATGTTTGTTTTGGCCTTCACAAACCTTAATGTATATATACGTTTTTCGCTTATAAATTAAATATTTAGCTTAAAAAAAATGGGAAAAAAGTGTAACGTCTTCATTTTATTTATTTTTAATTTTATAAAAAAAATGGTAGGAAATTCAAAAAAGAAATAGCGTAAAACAAGCTACAGACGATCTCTAATTGATTGGACAAAGTCTCATATCGATACGTTCAGTAGTTTTTACGTGATGGCGTGACAAACTAAAAATCGTTTTCATTGTTTATATAATACCTTAATTCGTAAGTCTGCTAACTTCATTTCCGTGAACTTTTCGGAGGGAACTAAGAACTTAATTATTTCAATAACAATGCGAGTTCGGAAAATATAAAAAATCTCATTTTCAGATTATTTAGAAACTTACTTCCCCATACAAACTTTCGTCCCCATTTTCACCTCTTTAAGAGATGATTACCGGGATAAAAAGTATTCTATATCCGTCCCAAGGTCTCAAGTTATCTTCTTACAAAATTTCATCTAAATCGGTTTCGTAGTTTCGGAGCTTATTCAGTACAAACAAACAAACAAAAAAATCTTTCCTCTTTATAATATTAGAATACATATGTTTTGTTTTTCAAATATAGAATTTTCAGTTTTTTCGTGTTAGTATATTTAATATAATCATTAAGTTTCAATAACACCCTAGAAAATTTATTAAAATGACTTTACCGACTTTATTATTAAGGTATTGATTTCTCCATTGACTTTATAATATGATTCAATTTTAGAAAAAATATTTATTAAGGATACCACTAAATATATTATATATGATCACGGATATGCCAAAACGCCAGAGTCTAATCATGACAGAGCCAAAACAGATAATAATGGATCTTTATTCCTTAAATTAGACTCAAATAATACAGACACTGGCCAAATTAATATAGAAAACGGTTCTGATGAACCAAATGTAGAAATTGAATGTAAGAAGGAATACCAAGACATCGTGAATTCTATATCTGACAAAGATGATATAGAAACTGCAGAAATAAATGATATTGGAAATGTTCAAAACGTACGTTACGCCATATATAATTTATCAGAATTTCTTAAAATACACGCTGATAAGTCTAATTATGAAGAAACACACCAAGAAACTAACATAACGGAACAGACAACTGAAGGAACAAAGGAAAAAACTGATATAACGGAAGAGATAACAGAGATTAAAACAGAAATAACGGAAGCGGATACTAAAGTAACGGAAGAGAGATCTGAAGAAGACTTCATATCAGATCCGGATCATCCAATGAATAAGATAATAAGCAAATATGAAGCCCATTATACAGTGATCAAAATGAAGGTAACGGAAATGCAGGATAGTTTAAGTCAACGAAAGTTATTGCCAAAATTCACGGAAGCGATGCATAAATGCGAGTTTTGTATTGAAATTTTTAATAATCATCAAGAAAGGCAAGCGCATACAATACTTGTTCATGTAAAGGTAAATTACAAAGAAAATATATGTTTTTTTTTTTGATAATTTTGTATCTTAAATAAGAAACCTAATTCGGATTAAAAATATATGGGCGTGTGGTAGAACTAACTTCAGCCATTAAAATCATTTTTTTAGTCTATTCAGCCCTGTTTTAACGTCCCACTGCTGGGCGTGGGCCTCCCTTCGATACTCGGGTGATCAGGCCACAGTCCCCCACGCCGGCCGAGTGCGGGCGGACTGAGCATGTCTGCAGACAACTCGCTACGTTCTCTCAGACATGCAGGTTTCCTCACGAAGTTCTCCTTCACCGTGAGATAAGTGGTTATCATAGAGAATATCAGGTTCAAGACTCGGGATTTGAACCCGCTTCACTCGTTTAACTTAGGTTAGTTAGTACTAATACAAACAGATGTCGTTACTTCCAAAAACTACCGCCAGGGCAATCCCTTTATTCAAGTTAAATTTGAGCATTTTATTTTCTTTTACAGCCATCTTCAACTATCCCGCATACGTTTTGTAATATATGTAAAATATATATTAAGAATAGATACTACAAAGAGCACAGATATAATCATTTTTTGAAATATTTTTGCCATTATTGTGACTACGTGGCGTTTAATATTTGGGTTGTTTTAAAACATCTGAATATAGCTCACGCTTGTAAAGTCTACTCGAGAAATGAAGAGAATTGGGTATGTTTTGTTTGTTTTTTTCATTAGTTTATTTATTTCATTTATTTTTTTAAGTACCGAAAAAAACATATGAAATAAAACAGAAGAACAGATACCATGTGTACTAAGGTCCAAGGATGACTTATCTGTTTAGGAGACCTCTACCAGAAACCCTCGAGCGTGAGAAAATATAATGAGGTGCGGTGTAGGTACAAACTACAAACATCAAATATTATATAAATATGCACATATACAAACATACATACATACGTATATTACATACTTACATACATACATACATACATAGAACATACACGTTTAGTCTAAGATCAGAAATAAGGTTGTTCTTGAAAGTACGGAAAATATTTTGTATTCGGCACCTCGTTGCGCTCGGGTGCGTCCTAGGTACGATTTTGTTCACAATTTCATAGGTTTTAATTTTTTGCGTGTAACCCTGATTCTTTTTAAAAATATAAGTAGCCTAAGTTACTCCCTACAACATCAGCTATCTGCCAGTGATAGTCCTGTTAAAATCAAATCAGCCATTTTGGAGATTAGTCTGAAAAAACAGACAGACAAAAAATTAAAAAAAAAGTGTTGTTTTTAAATGAAAAAAAAGCTGTTATTTTGACATTACACTCGGACACTTCAATTTTGTTTATCTGTATAGAAGACTAGCTAGGTACGTTTATCTATATTAATATTATAAAGACGAATAATTTGTTTGCTTGTATCTAATAGGCTCTGAAACTACTGTACCGATAAAGAGGAAGGAAAGGAAATAGGATGATTTTTGTCCCGGAAATCATCCTTTAAGGGGGTGAAAATGGGGATGAAAGTTTGTATGGGGAATGAACGTGGTAAATAAATAAAATAAATAATATTATCCATTAGAAAGAGTCTTTCATATTGTTGGTAACTTTGTTATTTCAGCTAAAAGGAAGACTTCAACTCACAAACCCAGGAACACGCCCTCTCAATGTAGATATGAGCGCGAATGAACACTCAAACTTGGGATACATATGTTTGATATGCGAGGAGCTGTTTGCGTGAGTCAATCTATTTCTATTATCGCTATTGATATCTATTTGTGTAATATAATAAGTAATTATTTCATTTATATGAAAATTCTTCACTACATATCTATATTTAATTTGACGACACGTTTGGCTCAGTTCTGGTCGCGGGTTCGAGTCCCGCTGGGGGCATTCATTTGTGTGATGAGCACGAATGTTTGTACTCTAGTCGTGAGTGTTTATATTTATAATATGTATGTATTTAAAGTTACATGTGTAGTGTATCAACTATCTGATATCCATAACACAAGCCTCGTAGCTTACCATGGAACTAGACGGTGCTGTGTGTTAATGTCCCAACGTATTTATTTATTTTATTAACATTATAAAGAGGCAGTTTGTTTGAAGTTTATTTGTTTGTTTGAACGCGCTAATCTCAGCTACTAATTCGATTTGAAAAATTCTTTTTGCATTAGATAGCCCGTTTATTGAGGAAGGTTATAGGTTATATATCATCCCGGAAAAATGTACGGTTCCCGTGGGATAGATTTGTTTTTATCTAGTGACGAACCCGAAGTGAAGCGAGGGTGAGTCGCTAGTTTGATATATAGATTTTTTAATATTCTTTGTTAAAGCCTTTATATAGCCTTAGATAGTTAAATTAATGAAAATGTGTAATGCTCGTATGACTTTGATTTTGCAACTGCTAATAGCTGTTAAAAGGTTCATCTATGACATAGAAAATATTTACGAATTATATAGTTATATACAGAAACCTTTCTCGTTTATCGCTCTTTCTATTACTGAAAACCGTAACAAAATCCGTTGAGTGGTTTAGAAGAAGTGAACGGACGAACAGACAGACGTAGATAGCGACTTTGTTTTATACTATACTAACTACTTACCCCCTGGTTACTTGGTTGCGTCCCTGACTTTGAATGGCTTAGGAAGGCATAAAAGACAAACGTCCAAAGAAAAAATATTTTTTATGCTCCAAAAACTTTCGCTGGCGTATAGAGAATAACCCACCAGTTTCATCACAATCGGGTCTGTGGTTTAGGATCGCATTGAGGACAAACATACGAACATTCATATATATATATATATATATATATATATATATATATATATATATATATATGTCGTGTTATCCATATACTACGAACATCATCTTTGGTGGTTACTCATCTTGTGGGCGTTATCAGGGCTCAAATAATAAAGTATTCAGTGCTCAATACACAATTTAATCAGGGAAGTCACAATGTTATAAACTTGAAACGGTAATTCTAATGATTTAGAGCTAGCGGGTTCACAGTCACCGATCATCGACTTCCAACTACAATATCAAACATAACTGATTCACCATGATATGATAACCAACGTTACTAAGCCACGTATCTCCAAAGAATGTCGTGATGGCGTCTCGACCCCGCTCGAGACTAAATCTCTGCTCTAAATTCAAAATCTATTTAGAAGCAATAAAAAGTAAATTAAAGAACATAGTGACTTTAAACAATAATAAGGTTTCATAACAGAAAAAGGTAACTAAATCCTCCTCCGTCTCGGCCGTCCTGCTGTTCACACGCCCTCGGGTGATCTTGTGGGGCACTCACCACCGCTATTTCTTCTACCACGGCCGTCCTGCTGTTCACGCGCCCTCGTGTGATATTGAAAATCGATCTATAGAAAAAGTAACATTAGCTCGGCTATTCCTGACCAAATAACTGACCATGGTGGCCAAACTTACTAAAACTAGCCATCGGTGCAGTAGATATTTAGTGCAAAAGTGTACGCTCAGACAGGCATAGACAGACACAGACAAATTCCAATGTGCCTAACACAGTGAGTATTGGGCAAATTTTTGCTTTATATGTTAACAATATACAGCGATTCACATCATTCATTCTCCCTAACTAGTTTTCTTTAAGACAAATTTGTTAATACTTCAGTATTAACAAATTTGTTCTTATTCTTTAAAATGACTAAAACCTAAAAAACTATACACACGAAGTTATCATTGAGTACAATTTACAGAAGTTTCTCGTATGTCAATCAAGTCGGTGCCACACAGGCCAGTCGATGCCACACAGGCCAGTCGGTGCCTCACAGGCTACTACTCCGGCGACTCTCGCCACTAAAACTACATTTGCCACACAGGCTTGTCAATGTTACATAACCTCGTCAATTCAGTCACCCTAGCTTGTGCTATGTAGGTTCATTACTGTTAAGCTGCTAGATATTATTGGAAATAACTACAATAATTAGAACCGTATATAACGGTACATTCTGAGATCACTTGCCTCACATATCTAAACATAATGGAAACGTCTCACCATATAACATTCATATTAGATTAAATAAAACATCTTCAGATATCCATTTTTGGCATAGCCCAAGCATCTCTGGATACCGTCTTCTTTTAGGCCATTGTATACGTCTCATGTGGTCTGGCTTAGTGTGATTTATTTATCTGGCTGAAGAAATCGCCCTCTCTACGCTGAATACATATTTTGAACACTTGAAACAAAGCACCTGAAAATTCATATTATTTATTATTGTGCCACAGTTGATATTACCATCGGCCCGATCTAATTATGTTTAATCTTTGGACCAAATAAGGACATATGAAATCGGTATTATAATCAAAGATTTCTATCTCAGCGTGCGTATGAGAATGTCTTCGGAGTGTACACAAACATTAGTTTTACGGTGTATAACCATTAATACAGTCAACTATTTCTCATATTTCACTTGATGAACTGCAAAAAAATTTTGTTAGATAAAAATATCACTTTTATACGAGGTGGTATAAAAAATTATAGTATAATCAGAGATCATGTTATTTTCCCAATATATTTTGCAAATATCATCTTTTAATGTTCCGACGGGAAATACTAAGCCTTTTAGTTAAATTTTATTTTATCAAAAATATCAACTCAATATTTTCACTTTAAAAATCCTGAAATAAAGCAAATATAAAGCAAACAATTACAATACAAAACATTTTTGACACTCTAAAATTCTGACATGATTTATATTTTATTTCAGAACTAGAAGAAGGTCCTTATAAGCATCGAACAAAAACATTTCAAAAATAATTCTCGTAATTTATCGATTAAATAAATTAACTTCATATATCATCCTGAAATAAACAAATTTTCCATTTAATTTTTCCATACATAATGTGTTCAAAAATATTTCTGCGATAATATCAAGAAAATCAAATCCAGCTAGCAACAAATCTTTGTCGACGTCATGTCATTCCATAAAAATTAAATTGAGACATCTATGATTATTTTAATCTTTTGAGCATCTTGCATATCATATATCATGATAATTCATCATTATGAAAGTAAAAGTAAATCTTCTGTAAAACAACCCGCATATGCATCGCCATTTTGTGCGTCTTTTTTAACATTTAACATCGTATTTCGCTTCAAAGTCTGAAAAAATTTTCAAATGGCCGCTGTCATTTATCTTTGCCCTGTTCTTCGGGTATCATACCACTTCTGATGTCGTGTTATCCATATACTACGAACATCATCTTTGGTGGTTACTCATCTTGTGGGCGTTATCAGGGCTCAAATAATAAAGTATTCAGTGCTCAATACACAATTTAATCAGGGAAGTCACAATGTTATAAACTTGAAACGGTAATTTATATATATAGGTATAACTAGCGACTCATAGGTTCGTCCCTAGTTACGTTTTAGCGTTTAGTATAGATTTCTCCGATATGAGATATTTTCCCGCAGTAAAAAGTATCCTATATGTTGACCCGGATGACCAGCTAGTAACATACCAAATTTCATCAAAATCTGTTCTGTAGTTGTCTCTTGATGCGGTCTTAGACAGACAGACAAAAATTCTAAAAACTATAGTTTTTTAGATTCGGCCTCTTATCGATAATAATTCAATAAGATACTATTTCAATAAGATTTTCCAAAAAAATATTTTATGTACAGATTCGCATAAGAATTTTATTATATGTATAGATTTGTATCTTTCCAGGACTTTGGAACTCAGAAATAAACACAATCGCCTTAACCACCACGAATATCGTCGCAAAGTAACCACACCGAAACGTAAATGTTTTTATTGCAAGAAAATGTTTCGAAGGCTGACGAAACTTAAAGAACATGAACTGTAAGTATTAAGTCATCGATCAAAAAAGTACTCGATACACAGCCAGCGACAATTATAAATTAAAAATAAAAAAAAACCCTACGCAAATTAATTGTAATTTAACGATTACACTGGCACGGGTGAGGCACTCAATCGAGTAATCTTACGTAAAAATGCCTTACATCATTTTGGAAAAGAGCTCTTACACTGCTGGACCGATATTAACCAAACATAGCTAAGAATCACCGCAAGGAAACTGGCTTTCAAATGAAAAAAACCGCATCGAAATTGGTCCATCCGTTTGAGAGCTACGATGTTACAGACAGACATCGACGTCAAACTTATAACACCCCTCTTTTTGCGTCGGGGGTTAAAAAATTCGAACGTTTGAGCGCGCTTTTAATTTATTATTTTTATGTGAAAACAACTTTAAGTATTGTTTTTAAGGTTCAATTTACATTGTTGTATATATTTATTTCAACTAGAACAATTACCTAAACACAATCGGTTACAGTTTTAAGAGAACTTTTGCATGGGATTGTGTATCTAGTACTATTTTGATCGTTTAGTTATGTAATGACTAATGACGTCTCATCATGGACACTATATAGAGTTGATACACTACACATATATAACTTTAAATACATACATATAAATATAAACACCCATGACTGGAGTATAAACGTTCGTGCTCATCATACAAATGAATGCCCCCAGCGGGACTCGAACCCGCGACCGGTGGCACAGCAAGTAGGGTCACTACAAACAACCAAACATCGTTAAAATGTCATATATACGCATAAATCTAATAAATTATTAAATAATTATTTCTAAATGTTTCAGGAAACATAAATTACCGCCTGTTTTCAAGTCATGTCCGATTTGCGAGAAAGAAGTCACGAACATGACCGTACATATGCGTGTACATAGAAGGATACCGATGAGCTGCGCCGAATGTGATAGAGTTTATCCCAGCCGGAAAGCATATTTAAATCACCTGAGATACACTACATTACATAGTGGCGATAAGGTTTATAAGTAAGTAACAGAAACATAAAAAAATATAATTATTTATATTTGTTTTTTTTTTTTAAGATAGTATAGATTTCTCAGAGAAGAGATATTTTCTCGCAGTTAAAAGTATCCTATATGTTGACCCGGATAACCATGTATCATCATACCAAATTTCATCAAAATCTGTCCATCATCTGTCCTTTCTGGTGATGCGTTCCCAGACAGACAGACAAATTCAAAAAACTATAGATTCGACCTCTGTATCGATAATAATGACTATTTCAACAAGATTTTCCAATAAATGTTTAATGTACAGATTCGACTCAGAATTTTATTATATGTATAGATATATATATTTTTAGTATATACATATATTTTTGTATAAATATATAATATTAGTAGGATTCTTTATTGAATTTCCTACCATCCAAAAAACAACGTGAATTTCTCTAACATCGATACCTTCATTGGCAAAGCAGCTTAATTAAAATATTAACTACAAATATGAGCAAATTTTACAGGAGACACTTTAAACTTTATAATATTTTTCCCAACACTACTTATTGAAAAGTCTAAAATACCATTGATAGATAAAATCCTACAAAAATATTCCTACCGAATTACTGTTTATGTATGTATATCGACATGTATACAATTCTATTATTTCAGATATCAATGTAATTTATGCGACAAACGCTTCATAAAAAAATCGGCCCGACGGGACCACATCGACTACACGCACAGAGGTATCGGGTTCGAGTGCAGCTTATGTCGTAAGGTAATATATTTAATATTATTTGGGTTTTTTTCATACAAATAGAGTATGTACTACTACTTACAGCAATATTGTCATGAAATTGACTATTTAGAAAGAGACAGAGCGAACGTGCGGCCAAGACCTGTCCTTTATTCCAATTCGAATTTATATATGAAACTAGTCGACTCGGGTTCGTCCCTAGATACGTTTTGTCGTATTTTCTCGTCGGAATCCGTAAAAAGTAGTCTATGTTGCTCCCCAGCCCTCCAACTATCTTTACACAAAATAACGCCAATTCGTCACTCTGCTTCGACGTGAAAGAAGGACAAATAGACAAACAAACGAGAACACTTTCATATTTATAATATTAGTATGGATATAAATAAAAAATATATTATTATACGTAATGTTACTTAAAAAACGGGGGTAGGAGGGTGAGAAATACTTTACGACCTATACTCATACCTACCAAATATCCAAAAAAAAAAAAACATTAAAATCGGTCGAGCAGTTTCGGAGGAGTGTGACCACAAACACCGTGACATTGAATTAAAAATTATTTTTGTTGCACGAAATCCTAATTATTTTTCGAAAATCAATATAGCCTAAGTTACTCCTTATATGTAACATCAGCTATCTGCCAGTGAAAGTCCCATTAAAATCGGTCCAGAGAGATTAGCCGGAACAAACAGCGTTCAGTAAAAAGCTGTTATTTTGACATTACAAACAGACACTTGAATTTTATTTATTTGCATATATTTCTTAATATAAAATTCTAATACTTTCATTTTAAATAAAAATATCTTTTTGGATTTTTTCTGAGAGAGAGCAGTCTCTCACATGATTTTACAGAAAAGCATTCAAAACGTCTGAGACCATCGGGAATCAAAATAAATCCGCGAAAACATCCGAAAAGATAGTTTTATTTAAAATGTAAGATTCTATTGTGTATGTGGAAGAATTAAGTAAATTTGTGTTTTTTTTTGCCAGATGTTTGCATCTACAGCGCATTTGTGTAATCATATGGATCGCGTACATCGCGGTGTTAACAGAGAATACCTTTGTCCTGCTTGTGGGATAGTTTGTAAAGTAAGTGACACTAGATACAAATAGTAAAAAATGACATTAAAAAAAACTAAAATCGACACAAAAAAACATAGACGAAAAGTTTAAATTAAAAAAAATGTTGGGACATTAACACACAGCACTATCAGTTCCATGGTAAGCTACGAGGCTTGTGTTATGGATAACGGAAAGTTGATACACTATATATAATTTTAAATACATACATATTATAAACATAAACACCCATGACTGGCACAAACATTCGTGCTCGTCACACAAATGAATGCCCCCAGCGGGACTCGAACCCGCGACTGCTGGCACAGCAAGTAGAGTCACTACAAATTGAGCCAAAGGTGTCGTCGAGAGTGTATTAACAATGTAAACTAGTTTTGGCCTTATTGTGTACAATATATACAGCTTCATTGTGTACAATCTGCATTCCTAATTAATTTTGTAACGTTGTAAATAAATAAATAAACAAACAAATAAATTAACTAATCTACACTACTATTATAAAGAGGAAAATTTGTATTTTTGTATGTTTGTAAGGAATAAACTCAAAAACTATTTAGATGAAACTACCAATTTAGATGAAATTTGATAAGAAGATATTTTGAGATCCTGGGAAGGACATAGGATAGTTTTTATCCCGGAAATCATCCCTTAAGGGGGTGAAAATGGGGATGATAATTTGTATTGGGCATCAACCTACTAAACTAACTTCTAAAACTTCTTGTATTTACAGAATAGGCATATTTTAAGAGATCACGAGCTATTTCATTCGGGGGGTCACGTGACATGTGACGTGTGCGGCAGCGAGTTCAGGAAATACACCTCGCTAAGCAGCCATAAGTATCATGTACATAGAAGTGAAAGACCCAAAGAAGACGCTGTCGTAGTGGAGATCATTGAGGAATGATGTTGACGTAGTGGAAGTGTGACGTTGACGTAGTGGAGAAGTGACGGTGAAGTAGTTGAAACGTGACGTTGACGTATTGGAAGAGTGACGTTGACATAGTGAAAGTGTGACATTGACGTAGCAAATGTGTGATGTTGACAAGAAGTGTTTCTACATGGCATTGGCGAAGTAAATTGTGTCCAACTGGCACTCGTAAAGCCACGAAATAAAAGAATTGAATTGAATAAAAAAATGTAAAGTTGACAATGATGTGTGATCCATGACTGGAGTACAAACATTCGTGCTCATCACACAAATGAATGCTCCCAGCGGAACTCGAACCCGCGACCGCTGGCTGTCGTCAAAATTTACATATACAAGTTTGTTTAAAATTGTAAAAAAATATGTATTTTTTTATATCTTGAAAAATCAATCAAAAAAGTACTAGATACACAAACAGCGACAAAAAATGTCCTCACCGAATGAGCGCTTATTTAAACATTTGAGAGCGCTTTTAATTTAGTATTTTTTTCTGAAAACAACTCTAAGCATTGCAGTTAAGGTTCAATTTACATTTTAGTATATTTATTTCAACTAGAACAATTACTTAAACACAATCGGTGAAAGTTTTAAGAGAACTTTTGATTTTGATCAATAACTTTACAGTACAAAATGTTAATTCTTCATAGAAAATATGTGAATGTTTGTAATTGAGTTCTTGTTAAAACGAATGTTATTTTTTAGTTTGAAAACGAATTATATTTGTGTTGTTTTACAATTAAAATGATTTTCTATAATAAGCTGTTTTTTTCTATATAATTTATATGTATATATTTGTATATAGTTTTCTTCCTCAGAAAGAGTTAAAATATGTATTTCAACACAAAAGTAGCACTTGCTTATTTATACTAATCTATATCTAAATACTAATATAAAGAACAGAGTTTGTTTGTTTGAACGTGCTAATCTCAGGAACTACTAATCCGATTTGAAAAATTCTTATTGCATTAGATAGCCTGTTCATTGAGGAAGGCTATGTATAGTCTATCTATTCTATACTAACCGTTAAAACGTACCTAGAGACGAACCCAAATCGCACGAGTGGATACAGTTAGTGTGTTTAAAACAAACTAACAAGAATTGCTAAGTTTGTCTGTTTGATAATTATCGAATATTTATCTGATAATGATTGCTATAATTATCAATAGACATATTTATCTTGATAAATTCATTCCCTCTGAAGAAATGAAAAAAAAATATATATAGAAATACTTAAAAAAAATTGAAGTCCGTTGACAATATATTTTGAGGTCTGAAAAAATACATAAAATAAAAAACTTAAAATCTAAACGTAACAATCATCATCTTACGTCATTTATTAACCGATTTGGACAATTTTTGTTTTGTTTGAAAGTGTATTCTTCTAGATTGGCCCCATTTAAATTGAAAAAAAAAACAAATTCCAAAAAATATCTAATGTACAGATTCGGCTTAGTTACAATTTTATTTTTTGTATCGATGAAAACTACTAATCAGTTATTTTTTTTTACTTTTTAGTGTTTTTTTTTGTGGTCGGTTTATATTTTTTTTATTCAAACGGTTTAAAATAATGAAATGAAGTGTATAGCAGAAGAGACCTAGGGATAAACCCGAGCGAACCAAGGCTATGTTGCTAATATTAAAAAAGCTAGTTTTAAAAGCATTTTTACGTTTATTATAATTAAACGCAATAACAACGTTGATATAGTTTTATTTAACGGAAACCTTGAAAAAATGTCATTTTTATATAGTTTCAACGGATTGAACTATGACACCGCTCGGGTGTCACACACAGGAAAGAAATTTATGACACTCCTAAAGTGCCATTAGTAATGCATTGGTTAAAACGGCTCGACCAATTTGGATAAAATTCAGTTTTAGAAGCAGTTGGAATAACTATATGTGCTATAGTAGTGTAGTATTTTTCGTGCACGCGTCTTATATAAGCGGTAAGCCGTTGGTTTAGAATATAGGAATAAAATAAAACAAAAAAAAAACGATTTGCAAAAGACATTTATTATCTGTGTACAATATGTCGTCTTCATAACAAAATATAATACGTATAATTATTATAATTTACATTAATTATATTATAATTTACATTAATTATATTATAATTTACAAAAGATTTACACGAGAAACTTCTTTAGAATCGTTGTGATTCGAAACTCGATGAAATAAAAATGCAACAGTAGAAACAGACAAACATAAATATATAGGATTAAGCAGGCGAGAGAGTGAGATAGAATACATTACATAGGAAGTGTGTGAATTGCACACACACGCGCTTTTTTAATGTAAAATTAAACAATAAACACCAAAAATTAATTTACAAAAAACATAATCTGTATGATATGAATTATTAATATCAACTGCTGATGGTCTAGTGGCTAGCATGTACGTCTACACATCCATGGGTCCTAAGTTCGAATCCCGCGTCGGGCCAAGTTTAGTTATTGAGTCCCTTCTCTTAGTTGATGGAATTTCACTCTCGTATCGATCTTGCCCGATCTCTCACCATTTTGAATTGACCCACCAGAGTACGAGTGACAGAGACAAAGAATGGACTTGTATATATATCTCTCTCTCCCTCACATCTACAGTGTAATAGTCTCAGTGTAATATATTGTTATAATCAGTAACTAATTGGTTGAGTGTGAGAGCGAGAGGGACAGAGAGCGCTAGTGTCTCTCTCTCTCTCTCTCTCTCATGCACTGCACTATAAGTGCATGCTGTGTTAATTTGTAAATATGATTGTAAATGAACCAAATAAATAAATAAATACTGTACATCATGACCATCGCTGGGATGTACATCATCGCCGGTATGTACAATTCTGCGGGGTCACTCACTCTTGGAGTGTTAGAGCGAGAGGGACAGAGAGCGCTAGTATCTCTATCTCCCTCGCACACTACACTATAACATCTCTTCTAGTCAGCTAAACTCAGTGAGACTGTCCGTTTTGGCCATCGCTCGGATGTACATCATCACCAGTATGTACAATCCTGCGGGCGGGCATATTGTGTACGCGACGACGGTGTGTATAGAGACATGCACTCTGACGGAAAGTTCTAGAACAGATGTCGCACGAGAGCGGTTTCTCTCCTGTGTGGATCAACTCGTGTTCGACCAGGCATTTCTTATCCTGGATATAAATAAATTAAATTAAATAAATATGTCGGGACATTAACACACAGCACCATCTAGTTCCATGGTAAGCTACAAGGCTTGTGTTATGGATACCAGATAGTTGATACACTACATGACTGGAGTACAAACATTTGTGCTCATAACACAAATGAATGCCCCCAGCGGGACTCGAACCCGCGACCGCTGGCACAGCAAAGAGGGTCACTAAAAACTGAGCCAAACGTGTCGCCGAAAATAAACTTTAAATTAAATCAAACCCATATACTTTTACATTATATGAATTATATGATATACTAGCGACTCATTCCCACTTCACTCGGGTTCGTCCCTAGGTAAGTCTTAACGGTTAGTATGGAATACAAATCTTCGAATTTCTCGGCTTTTCTATATAAGCATGTATTTTATGCATGTATTATACATATTAACCTTCCTCTTGAATCACTATCTATTAAAAAAACCGCATCAAAATCCGTTGCATAGTTTTAAAGATCTAAACATACATATGGACAGACAGACAGCGAGAAGCGACTTCGTTTTATACTATGTAGTGATAAAAGACAGATTTACTTATTTTATGAAAAAAACCACATAGGTCTGTATTTTTTTTGAAGTTGTACTTCTTTTGGGATGTTTAGAATCTATCGTATCCCAACATATTTATATTTTTAATTTTCTTATATTCTCTTTAGAGCATTTAAATAAAAGTTTGTTTTTAAATATATTTTCTTCAACTTCACAAATATCCAACCTCCACACTAACTATACTCACTCTGAACGTCTTCCCACAAATTTGACACAGTATCTTATCCCCAATCTTCTCTTTTAGACCTTGATGAGTTCTTCTTACATGTCGAGTAACGCCGCGACGCGTCGATAGAGCCTTCAACAGATTATATCTATATTATAAAGCCGAAGGATTTTTTGTTTGTTTACATACTAAATATTTTGCATATTTGAAAACAAATTAGTAAAAATAGTAATCTTTGAAGATAACAACGGAAATAATATTATTTTTATATGATGATGTTCTCCTAGCCGATTCCGGCCACGGCGGCCAATCTCAATGAGATTAGCCAACTGCGCAGGAGATATTATAGTGCTCAAGTGTACGCGCAGACACAACGTGCACTCTCTATTCCTGTCACTCTCACACTCCGGTGGGACGACCACTCGACACGACCGGTGAGAGTTAAGGCGCAGGACCGACGGCTTTACGTGCTCTCCGAGGCACGGGGGTGAAACACCGCCAACTTCCCAACTCCGGGCTGTTACTGAGACTTACTATACAGGAAGACTCAATAACTAAACTTGGCCCGACCCGGGACTCGAACCCAGGACCTCCGGGTGTGCAGCCGTACATGCTAGCCACTACACCACCGAGGCAGTTAATTTTTTATATATTACTAGCATTGCCCGCGGCACCGTCCGCGTTCAGATGACCAAAAACAAAAAAAATTACATATTAGTATACTCCACTCTACATTGCAGTTTGTGTATTTTTTCTCAGAAATGAGACATTTTCCCGCGGTAAAAAGTATCCTATATGAGACGGATAACCAGCTATCACCATGCCAAATTTCTTCAAAATCCCTCCAATGGTTTTTCTGTGATGCGGTAACAGACAAACAGACAGACAGACAAAAAAATCTAAAAACTATAGATTCGGTCTCTGTATCGGTAATAATGTTTATTTCAATAAGATTTTCTAAAAAATATTTAATGTACAGATTCGGCTTAGTTACAATTTTATTATATGTATAGATTTCTCAAACAATAACGACGGTTGCTATGGCAACCTAACGCAAACCATTACTATGGCAACCGTGATGGATTTTCGTGACTCATTCGTGCAAAAAAGTTTCACTTGAAATAGGTATTAATGTCATTGTATGGGATAGAACATCTGTTCTATGATATCAATTAAAAGATATAAAAAATATACAAGAGTTCAGCACATAATCAATTTTTGAAGTCGGTCAAATATATATATATATATATATATATATATATATATATATGTATATATGTGCGTGTGTGTGTATGTATGTACATACCTTATTACAAATAGGACACTTGTAGTCCGTCTTGCCCATATGATAATAATTTATGTGATCCTTTAAGGCAGTCAACGTGCGAAATCCTTTAGAGCAGAGAGTGCATTTGTATCTGAAATAATTAAAACATACGAGCTGTTAGTGAAAAAGTGGCCTAATTCAAACATCATGGAAAACTGGCATGACTCAAAAAAAGAACAATTATTCTCTAATAACAATAATAATTATTAGTTCCATTTAATATGTCAAAGATTCGCGTAAATCTATGAAAGTTTTAAAGAGTGACAAAGACAGGTGAAAACACATCGGGGATTCCCCCCACGACCTTACAACCAACAAGACTTACTTCAAAACATCATGAAGGGCGTGCGTTTTAGAATTCTTCAAATGCTTTTCAAACGAATCCAACGATACGAACGTCTTGTCGCAGGTGTTGCAGTAAAACTGCTGTCTGTCCGAGTGTATCTTTGCATGGGCATTAAGACGATCTGACCTGACCAATTTGTTGCAAATTGGACATTCTTCTCTTGGTAGTAGGAGTTCGTGGACTCTGCAATGAAAAACTTATAATATTAAATATATATATATATATATATATATATATATATATATATGTGAAAGTGCGTTTGTTTGTCCTTCTTTCACGTCGAAACGGAGTGGGTTTGACGCTATTTTTTTAATGGATGTAGTTGGAGGGCTGGAAAGTCATATAGTCTGCTTTTTACGGCGGGAGATCATTTCACTCCCACGGAAAAACACGTTATAATACAACCCAAAAAATATTTATGCTCGAATGACTTGAAACTTGGTATTAATGCTCTTCAATAAAATTAAATAAATACATGCTTTAGCATTTAGAAATTCATCCTGTAAGGAGTTTAAATAGGGGATGAAAGTTTGTGTGAAACTACCTTTTCAGAGATTTTTTGTAGATTTAGTGCGAGCGAAGCCGCGGGTTCTGCTAGTATATAATAAATATGTCGGGACATTAACACACAGCACCATCTAGTTCCATAGTAAGCTACGAGGCCTGCGTTATAGATACCAGATAGTTGATATACTACACTACACATATAAAACTTTAAATACATACATATTACAAATATACTCACAGTATATGTTTATTTAAAGTGTTTTTATAAGTAAACGTCTTCCCACACGTTTCACATTTGAATCCTTCTCTGTGACACTTCAACACGTGTTTATATCTTAGATATTGTTTTCTGCGAAAATAATAATAAAAAACAGATTACATATAGCAAAAACAACAGTTATCATCACAATCAGATCAATAGTTTTGGAACGCGTAGAGGACAAACATACGAACATTCATTTTTATCTATATGAAGACTAACGACTCACTGATGGAACAGGCCTTTGAAAATGGTAAAAAGTGAAAAAAATAATAGTAGGATGAAACCCATTGGAAAAGGAAGAGAATGTAACAAAAATGAAAGGAAAAATAATTTACGGGCGATCTGAGCTCGGGAAGTGGGAGGTTTTTCATTTTCTGAGAAAATTTACCATAGTAATGTATATATTTTTTTACACCATCAGAAAGTAGAGACTTTAACGAACAAAAAGTCCATCGACATTTTTTAAAAAGCAGATAGTTTGAAGCGAGATTTTTCGATTGAAATTTAGGGTCTTTTTTCGAAGTATTAAGTCAAAATAAGGTGAAAAAATAAATAACTTAAATCAAAAAAATTACAGTATGTTCGGGACGTAAGTTTTCACTAAATTGAGAGAAAAGATTTTTTTTTGTAAAAGATAAAAAAATATAAAACCAAAAACTTGGTTATTTGATTTTTCACATAAATTTTGAGGTTATCTGACAAAAGTCTAAATACAAAAGTTGTAGATCTTTTTATTACCTACAACTTTGCCATTTAACTTTTTTCCATAGGACTAGTGGTTTTGCAGGAATCGACATAAGCCGTTTTTTACCCTCAAAAACTCACCCTTTTCCACTTCCCGACTTCAGATCGCTCGTAAATTATTTTGGTTTCAAAAATTATCGACCCTGGCCTATAAGTACGTTTTAACGGTTAGTATGGAATAGATAGACTATATATATATATAATACAAAGGTATGATAAGTTTTATATACCTTACTTGAGAAATGATTGATTCCCTATACTAATTCCATCCCTCTTTTCACCTCTTTAAGGGATAAATTACGGGATAAAAACTACCCACGTCCATCCCAAAGTCTCAAACTATCTCCATACCAAATTTCATCTAAATCGGTTCAGCGGATTAAACGTGAAACGGTAACAGACAGACATACAGAGTTACTTTCGCATTTATAATATTAGTTTGTATAGATATAGATAATTATATATAAACGTCAGTTTTACAATAATGTATAGAAGTCTGCCATTTGTTGACATTTATGATGACTGCTCCGCTCCCTTGGGTAGTAGTATGATGATATATAGCCTATAGCCTTCCTCAATAAACGGGCTATCGAATGCAAAAAGATTTTTTCAAATCGGATTAGCAGTTCCTGAGATTAGCGCGTTCAAACAAACAAATTGCCTCTTCATAATATTAACTATAGATACTCACTCAAAACACTTGTTGCATTCCGAACACTTATATCCATACTCTTTTTTACCATCCATTTTTTTCTTTTTAGATTTTAAAGATGGATTGAGAAGCATTACTGTTTTTCTGAGCTGCAAATTAAAAAATAATTTTATAATCTATAGTCAAATATAAGAAAAAAAGAATTTTATATACATTTTAATTTAGTAACATATAAATAACTAACTGAATAATAAACGAATGAATTAGCAAATAATTAAACAAATATTATGTAAATTAAAAAAAAACATTAAAACTGGACAAATTCATGACTAAATACATTCTTACATATTAAAAATATATCCTTTTCTTTTCTTAAAGCAACAGTTAATATTTTTTTAAATATAATAAAGGAATAAATAAACAAATAGTTAAACATTTGTAAAATAACTAAAGCTACTCAAATACGTTCACGATTCGTATAATAATAAGATAAATATATAAATATAATAATAAGATAAATATATTGCAAGTCACCACCAGGCTAAAAATTTTAGTGCGTTTTGGAAATCTACTAACAGTTTGAATCCCAGGTCGAGTCTGCCTGTAAGTGTTAATGGTGTCAGTGATCCTAAGGAAATTGCCGATTTATTTAAAACACATTTTAGAGTCGTCTCTCCGTTGGGTCCGTCGACCCATGGATCGGAGGATTTGGTGTGGTCTGGAAGCGCAGTGATTTCATTCACAACCAAGGAAATAGAGTCTGTGATAAAAGGTTTAAAAAAGGGAAAATCGCCTGGGCATGATGGTTTGAGTATAGAACACCTTAGATACGCTGGTAAGCATATAACGCGAGTTTTGGCTATGTTGTTTAACCTATGTATGAGTCACTCGTATCTACCAGACGAATTAATTAAAACTATTGTAATACCTATTGTTAAGAACAAGACTGGAGATATGAGTGATAAGAATAACTACAGACCTATTTCCTTGGCGACCATTATTGCAAAGGTATTGGATAGCCTGATTGATAAACAGTTGGAAAAACATATAAATTTACACGATGCTCAATTTGGGTTTAGGCAACATTTATCAACAGAATCAGCGATCCTCTGTCTCAAGCATACTGTCCAATATTATGCGAAAAGAAAAACTCCAGTGTATGCGTGTTTTCTGGACCTCTCCAAGGCCTTTGATCTAGTCTCATATGATTGTCTTTGGAAGAAAATCACTGACAGTACTGATCTCCCAGTTGAATTTTTAAATATACTAAAATATTGGTATAGCAACCAGTGTAATTATGTAAGATGGGCGGGTATGACGTCAGATGCATACAGGATGGAGTGCGGGGTAAGACAGGGGGGACTCAGCTCACCCAAGCTCTTTAACATATATATAAACCAGCTGATATGTGAACTGAGCAATACCAAAATTGGATGTTCTATTGACGGTCAATGCTTTAATAACATCAGCGGATGACATGGTGTTGCTGAGTCCTTCTATCAGTGCTTTGAGAAGGCTACTCAGTATCTGCGAGAACTATGCGGTGGCCCATGGTCTCAGGTATAACTCAACCAAAAGCGAACTCCTAGTTTTCAAAGCAGAAAATAAGACTTATGACACTGTTCCACCTGTCTTCTTAGGAGGATTGCCGCTCACTAGAGTTACACGGTTTAAGTATCTCGGACACTGGGTAACCGATGGGCTCACTGATGATGAAGATATGGAGAGGAAACGCAGAGCGCTAGCAGTTAGGTGTAACATGCTGGCCCGCAGGTTCGCACGATGTACAAGAGAAGTTAAAGTTACATTGTTTAGAGCCTATTGCCAATCCATGTACACGTGCGCCCTATGGGTCAGTTATACGCAGAGGTCGTACAGCGCTCTGCGTATCCAATATAATAACGCCTTCCGGGTAATGCTGGGGCTACCGCGTTTTTGCAGTGCTTCGGGGATGTTCGCGAGTGCTGGTGTGCCGGACTTTTACGCGTTAGTAAGATCACGAATAGCGTCCCTGATGCGGCGAGTGCGCGATAGCCCCAATAGACTTGTAGCCACTGTGGCTAAAAGATTTGACAATAGCATAATGTGGCATTGGATGACGACACATAGATCGTCATTTAAATACATTAAATAAAGGTTCCTATTAGTATTAAGTTCAAAGTTATTGTTAAATATTAAATTTTAAATGTTGTTAGGTAATACATATTAAACTATGGACCTGTGTCTGAATGGAAAATAAAATAAATAAAAAATAAATAAAATAAATAAATAAATGAATATACGGATAATAGATTAATGAAGAAACGGATAAATTGATAAATAAATAAACGGATAATTAGATAAATCGATAATCGGAATAATAGATCAATGAATAAGTAGATAAATGAATACGGAAAAATATATAAATAAATAAACAGGTAAATGAAAATGAATAAACAGATAAATACGTATATAAAGAAATAAATAAATAATCGGATAAATAGATACATGAATAAAAAGATAAATCGATGAACGGATAAATATATAAATGAATTAATAAATAACGGAGAAATAAACAAATTCCAAAAAAAGAACGAAACTAACATTAATCAAATCATTGAACGGCACGGCGTGCCCGCGCAGGTGCTCCAGCATGCCGGAGGCGCACGACACCGCGCCGCACGTCGCGCACCCGTACACCTGCCTGTGGGCGGCCTCGTGGGTGTTCAGACGCCAGTACAATATGAACTTATTGCATATTGTGCATTGCATGTGACGCGGTTTCTGGATATAAAAAAAAAACGTGTGTGTGTGTGTGTATACATTACATATTATTCGGTAAATAATTTTATTATTTTTCATTTCCAGTGTAATTTATTCTATATCAAATAATGAAATAAGGCATATTACAAACATATATTTATGGAATATCATATACGGAGAGAATATAATATTATATATTTGTCAGACAATAACTACGGTAACCATGGCAACATGGCAATGTATTCTATATCATTCTCTCGCCGGCTTAATTCTATATATTTATGTGTTTGTCTCGTTTAATGTCCCACTTTCGTTTCATCGAGTTTCAAATAGCAACAATTATAAGTTTCACTTCAAAAAATTTTTTTTGGTGATTTTTGTATTTTTGAAATCATTGTATAATTTTGTGGGTAGGTGCTGTTTGTAATAACTTATGACCTTTAAGACGCAAGAGACCTCAGTTACTCAAATCAAAATGAATCAAAATCAAAATAATCGCGACATTTTTTTTTAATTTATATTTTTTAAATGAAAGTTTTAGAATTTGTCATTATTCAGACTATTTAGCCCAAAAAAAAAAAAATAGATAAAATCTAAAAACCCTCCTTTAAAAACAATCGAGTAAAAACATCTAAAAACTTACCTGCAAATGTAAATCAGTATTATGCGTTCCCAATTCCTTTTCATCTTTAAAAACTAGCACACAAGATTCACATTTGTATGAAGCTTTCAAAAAGTTCTCCTCATTTTTTAATTTTTCAATTCTCTCATACATTTCTTCGTCTGACAGTTGAATTATTGAATAATATTTTTTATCTGTGTCACTATCTAATTTCCTATTTTTCAACACAGATATGGCAACACTTTTCAACGTCAATGGTTGTATTTCTAAAATTGGTTTATTTAATGATTTTTCTATTGGCGACATATTATTTTCTATTACATCTGAAGACACATCCATATTAATTTCATTCTTTATTACAATTTCTGATCCACAATCGATGAAATTATCTACAACTTCTTCTTTATAAATATGTCCATACTCATTTTGATGAAGGTTCGCTAATTTTGATAGATCTTGTTCCCTAAAGTGTTCTACTAAGTAGTTATGGCTTATGCCATGATTTTCTAGTTTTGATCCGTTCAAATATTCCAAAATGGACAGTTTTTTAGTGTCAGGTAGTTCAGATATAACATTTCTCATGAGTTCTTCTGATCTTTGCGCATTCTCTTTTGCTGTTATTAACTCTTGATCTAAAATTCGCTTCTAAAAATTAATTAAACAAAATAAATAAATGTTTTTAAACAAAAAAAATAGTGGTTGAAGTAATACTTCTTTGGCGCTGCGATGCACATACCACAATTACATATTAATCATTTATATTGCATCTTTGATAATAAATATTCATTTTTATAAGTAATCATTATTACAATAATAAAAATATTGAAAAATAAAACAATTATGAATAATAAATTTAATTCTCAAAATTTATGTGCAAATAAGTGACAGTGAAAGACCAGCAACTGCGAGATATGACAGTGCAGACGTGAGAAAGAGAGACACACTAGCACTCTCTGTTCCTCTCACTCTCACATTCCATACAACTCCCAACTTCGGGCTGTTACTGAAAAATACTTGACAGAAACTTCAATGACTGAACTTGGTCCAACCCAGAACTCTAACCCAGGACCTACAAATCTGCAGCTGTACTGCACTACATCACCGAGTCAGTTCAATAATCTTTTACTATAAAGGGTTTGAATGGAAAAAAATGGGTATAATTGGGAAAAAGGGTAAAAATATGCAAACCTATATTACCTTGAGAACAAGTCTCTTATATTGTTTCTTATATTTTTCGACAGCCTCTCTTGCATTTTGTATTGTAATTTTAGTAGCGTCAGTAAATTTTCTTACTAGAAGTCTCTTACGAAGAGTTCTACACCACATACAACGTGGAATTTGACGTGAACGTTTACTAGACACCTGTCCTGTGCATTTTGGTGCGTATGATCTATGGAAAGAGCAAGAAACTGTCAAGTGTGAGTCGGATTTGTGTGCTGAGAGTTTTTGTGTTGGACATTTGCTGTATTTGTTGCATATAAATACTATGTCGGGACATTAACACACAGCACCATCTAGCTCCATGGTAAGCTACGAGGCCTGTGTTATGGATACCAGATAGTTGATACACTACACATATATAACTTTAAATACATACATATGTCTATTCTTAATATTATAAAGAGGAAAAATTTGTTTTTTTTTTGTTTGTATCGAATAGGCTCCGAAACTACTGGACCGATTTAGATATAATTCGTTAAGAAGATAGTTTGAGACCCTGGAAAGTACACAGGAGTTTTTATCCCGGAAATCATCCCTTAAGGGATGAAAGTTAATATAGGGGACGAACCCGAGCGAAGCGAAGGTGAGTTACTAGTACTAAATATGTATGTATGTAAGTATATCATCTCACACATCTCATATATAATGCTTATTTGTTCAAACGACCAATACTTGTTCCTAAAGTTTGTTTCGGCTAATTTCCTAAACGGCTGAACCAATTTTGATAAGACTTTCACTGGCAGATAGCTGATGTTATAAGGAGTAACTTAGGCTACTTTTATTTTAGAAAAAGAATCAGAGTTCCACTCAAAATATTAAAACGTACCTAGGGACGCACCCGAGAGAAGCAAATGTAAGTCACTAATCAATAATAAAAACAGTAAAGAAAATGGAACTTACCGATAATATATACCTGTTCCTTCGCATAAAATAGTTGCTTGTAAGGTTTCCATATAATTTTTAATATCATATACAGAAGTGAGAGTATCATTTACAGACATTTCTGGCCTCTGAGAGAAAGATACCTGTTGAATAAAAATCTATTATTTATTGTATTCAGCCCTTTTTAACGTCCCAGTGCTGGGTGTGGGCCTCCCTTCAATGCGAGGGATCAGGCCATAGTCCACCACGCTGGCCAAGTGCGGGCGGACTGAGCATGTCTGCAGATCTTTGCTAGGTTCTCTCATACATGCAAGTTTCCTCACGATGTTGTCATTCCCCATAAGGCAAGTGTAATTATGTTGGGAATTATTCGCACATGAGAATATTAGAGGTGCGAGACATGGAATTTGAACCCGCTTCACTCAATTTCCTAAGCAAGACGCGTTACCAAATCTCCGAAATGGCTAGAAAGAATTTGACAGGACTTTCACTGGCAGATAGCGGATGTATAAGGAGTAAATTAAGCTACTTTTTTTAGAAAAAAATTAGGGTTTCACGTAAAAAAAATGAAAACCCATGAAATTGTCGCAGCCGAGAGAAAAGAGGGTAAGTAGCTGGTAATTTATAATAAATATACACTAACTGACCATATCTTATTTTTGAAGCGAGTCAGAAGTTAAAGTTTTTATACATTTATTTACCTTTACTGAAAAATTATTATCGAGAGAAAAACATATATCCTCTTTTCTAGTTAACATATTTATGTGTTTGAATATCAGCTCTGCCTTGGTAACGTAATAACACCATCCTTCTAACAAAATTGAGTTAAAATATGAGAGTATTTCTGTTATTGACGATTCTGGCTTGACCATCTGAAAGAAAAAAAATACAGAATATTAATTTTATTATAATAACTTTCAATTTTTCTTGTTACATTCTGATTTCTTTATACAGATAGCACATTCTAAAAGTAAGTTTGCTTTAATCATATAATTTTGCTTGATTTTTTTAATACTTAGTATGTTGAAACATACAAAATATCTTAAGAAAACAAGATTGCTGAATTTATAATAATACTAGCGGCTCACGCTCGGTTCGCTCGGGTTCATCCCTAGGTACATTTTAACTGTTAGTATGGAATAGATAAGGCTATATATTATATTACTGCTCCGCTCCCTTGGGTAGTAGTATGATGCCTTCATCAATATATGGACTATCTAATGCAAAAAGAATTTTCCAAATTAGATTAGTAGTTACTGAAATCAGCGCATTCAAGCAAACAAACAAACTCTGCCTTTTTATAACATTAGTGAAGATATGTAATATTTCCTATAGCCTTTATTTGAGAATAGTTATCAAATAGGACTTAGTAACATTGTAATACAAGGCAGTTCAAACAGACACCACGTAAAGTTACAAGATATTAATTTTAATTAAAATATTTATTTGCCATGTATGAATGCCATTAAAAATTGTTAATTTTTGTTGCTTTTAGATTAAATTAAATAATAGTTAAAAAATTTAAGTTTAACTTCTTAAATTTCACATACCTCTTCGGAAATATTCATTTCTACACCTTGTTGGTTTACCGGGTAACCATTTGAAAGAACTCTTCCATTAGACATTCTATCCTGTCAAAAAATAAAAGCTTCAGAAATCTTCAGTAGGCTTGATAAAATAAAATAATTTATTGGCTAATAAAGGGGTAAAAACTAAAAGGGAGTAATAAAGTTTATATCAGCAAAGAATTATTTATGATCAGAATTAGTATCAATGCTCTCCAATACAAGTAAATAAGAGTTTAAGTATTTTTCGAAATTTAATTCCTTACGTGGGTAAATTGAGGAATTAAAGTTTGTAGATCAAATTCTGTAATTAATATGCAAAAAAGTACAAAAAATAAAAACAATAATACACCTGTAGACGATTTATATTTTATATAACAATTCAAAAGCAATTATAATCATAATAATAATATTACATTATAATGTGAAAATTATACATGTTCAAATTAAATGTATAAATATTATCTCTGTAAGTTTAAATTACGATCGTCGATTTGTTTTATGGCTAAATTTTCTAAATTAGATACGAAATTACTTACGCACAATAAAAGTTTTATATATTTTATCGATTTTTCTCGTAAAAATATAATACACAATTCATAAACGTATTCTTAATAATTAAAACTTCATAAATTCTACGGTTTTATTAAAACATTAAGCTATGAATAAATCGAGGCTAACATAACTGTACATCGCCTTTCCTTTCGTTAAATATTTCCATATTAATTATTCGTGAAAATATCTTAGAACTTAAAAACAGTAAATAAACAGTGTATCTTCATTTTTTTTTATTAAATAGGTTCGGATTCTCGTTATTTTGATTACTAAAATGACACATACACAACAGCCCCGTAAATATGCCACTGGTCACTGCCCACTGGTGACTTTATATATGTAGCAATATACTCTATGCTGGTGACTTTGCTATGTGACATATGTCATTTTATGGGCCATAGGTATTACCATATAAAATATTTATTTTTCCCTAAAACTTTAATTTATTATTAATATAATATAATATTATGAAATGTATCTTTTCCATTTTATTTAAAAGGACTTGATATCGTTATGATATTTAAATTTATCTTTTAGATTCAAATTTTTATCTAACTGTAACGTTTGAAAAGTATCTAAAATGTTGACTGGGGATATAGGGTACCACATTGCAAAATTTTATTTAAATCCGTCGAACGGGCTCGGAGATTAGCCCGTTCAAACAGACAAACAAACAGAGAAACAACAAAAAATGAAAAAAAATAGATTTGTTTTATTTCTCTTCTTACATCCCCCTGACTCGTTTTTTAGCATTTATTTTTCTATGTACAGACATTCGCAGCGCTGGATTTACACTTAGGGCACTCGCGGCTGGTGCCCAGGGAGGCATAATTTTTAGGGGCGGCAAATTCGGAGAGTAGGAAAAGACTTATTTTTTAAAATGTTTTTTTTTTATTTCCTAAAAAATAAAAAATAATAGGTACCTAAAAAAATAAAAAAATATATATATTGAAACTCTCGAAACTTTACCTATTTTATCCAAAATTTCGATAATACGGCGGGGCAATTTTTACTATGCCAGGGCATAGCCCCAGGGGGCGGCGGTAAGGTTAAATCCGGTTTAATTATTTTGGAACGTTGCGATGTGAACATCATTCATAAAAAAAATAATGCCACAACCTTTTGTAATAAACATACAATGCACTAATAATTTTTACTGAAAAAAAATCTGTATTACTACCATTTTTTTATTATTTATTTTATTTTCTCCATATTTAGAAAAAAAACTCACGTTTTCACTAAATTTAAAGCAAAAAACCGCATGGCAATCCAATCTTTATAATCTATGATGAGGATACGCAAAAAAACACATCACTGATCACTATCATTATAATTTATTATCACGTCCACTATCACTATCAGTGTATTCTATCACACGTTGTTTGAGGGGCATCTTGTGAACTCTTCGATTGTGCGTATATAGCGATGCCCTCTGTCTGAATGTTCGTCCACATATCGTACAGGACAGTGGTCTCTCGCCTGTGTGTATTCTTTCATGTTCCTCAAGAGATTTTGTGTGCTGAAAAAGTTGTTATGTATATATGTTGAATGATACTTTCTAGATACACGCGAATACTCGACATCTATACATTTATATTATAATAAAATTGTAACTGAGCCTAATTTGCACATTAAATATTTTTTGGAAAATCTTATTGAAATAAACATTATTATCGATACAGAGTCCGAATCTATAGTTTTTAGAATTTTTGTCTGTCTGTCTGTTACCGCATCACAGAAAAACCTGGCTAATAGCTGGTTATCCAGGTCAACATATAGGATACTTTTTACCGCAGAAAAATATCTCATTTCTGAGAAAAAATACAGAAACTACAATTTAAGAGTATATACTAATATGTAAAACCTAAGAATTTCGTTTTTGGTAATTGGTCATCTGAACGCGGGCGGAATCACGGGCAATGCTAGTGGAAGATATCTAAGAAAAACTATAATTGGAGGTCTTTATTAACACAATAGAACCCACAACAATTTTTGTCTGTTTGTCTGTGCGTGCTAATCTCAGAAATTGCTTAACCGATTTGGGAGCGGTTTCTTAGTTTACGGTTAGCTTTACTTAACATTTAGTGTTTGTTTATTTAAATCGGTTCATAAATAAAAAGTTATGTCAACTTAAAATATCAACCAGATAAAAACCCGAGCGAAACGAGGGTGAATCGCAAGTTTTAAATAAAACTATTTTTTCGTATTTTTTCGCGGATTTATTTTGATTTTTTCGCGATGTTTCGAATGCTTTACAGAATTCATAATTCTCCCGTGACCACGATTGCTGTAAAACATTCGAAATGTCGACAAACAAAAATCAAAATGAATCCGCGAAAAAATCCGAAAACATAGTTTTATGTTGATAGAGTTGGACTAGTAATATAAACGCGAAAGTGTGTTTGTTTGTTAGCGGCTGGACGGATTTAGATGAAATTTAATAAGCGGATACGCTATGAGCATATATGTATAGGATATACTCTTAACGATTTAAGACCTTTTCTTCATGTACAGGTAAAAGAATATATCATGACCTTTCAAAATGAGAACATGGTATTTTTCTTTAAACTCACGGGTTTTTATGGGTATACCATGGGTGAACATGTAGCAGTGCCAAAATATCGGGAACACTCAAAAGTAAGTACTAAGCATGATAAATACCCCGTTTTACAGTTTTACATCATAATAATATTGTCAGTGAGCTGAATACAATACATAATTACAGGTCACAATAAATAAAAAAGAAATAATCTTACCCGGAATGCTTTCCCACAAGTTTGACATATTACATCTCTTGCATTCTCTTTAATATCTTGATGAACTCTTTTAACATGACGACCGACGCCCCGACGAGTAGCTATTGCCTTCAAATATAATAAAAACACATAAAATAAACATAAAACATAGCATTACTATGTAGGTCCTCCACTTCATTTCATAACAATATTTTACACTCTCTCTAACCTCGCTTTGTTCGGGTTCGTCCCTAGGTTGATTCCCCATACAAATTTTCATCTCCATACACCCCCTTAAGAGATGATTTCAGGAATAAAATGTATCCTATGTCCTTCCCAGGGTCTCAAACTATCTTCTTATTAAATTTCATCTAAATCGGTTCAGTAGTTCCAGAGATTACCCCCTACAACGTCACAAATTCACTAACTCACAAACTTTACCTCTTTATAATATTAGTATAGACATGTGACTCACCCTGGCTATGCTGGGTTCACCCCCTAGGTACGTTTTCTTAGTTAGTATGGAATAGATAGACTATATATATACATTGGTATGATGAGTTTTGTATCCCTTATTTGAGAAATGATTAATTTTGCATACAAATTTTCATCTCTCTTCTCACCCCCTTAAGGGATGATTTTCGGGATAATAAGTATCCTACGTCCTTCTCAGAGTCTCAAACTATCTCCATACTAAATTACATCTAAATCGGTCCAGTGGTTTTTGAGTTTATTCGTTACAAACATACAAAAATACAAATCTTTCCTCTTTATAATAGTGATGATGTTCTCCTAGCCGATTCCGGCCACGGCGGCCAATCTCAATGAGATTAGCCAACTGCGCAGGAGATATTATAGTGCACAAGTGTACGCGCAGACACAAGTGCACTCTCTATTCCTATCACTCTCACACTCCGGTGGGACGACCACTCGACACTCGCGGTGAGAGTGTCGGCGCAGGACCGACGGCTTTACGTGCTCTCCGAGACACGGGGGTGAAACACCGCCAGCTTCCCAACTCCGGGCTGTTACTGAGACTTACTATACAGAAAGAATCAATAACTAAACTTGGCCCGACCCGGGACTCGAACCCAGGACCACCGGGTGTGCAGCCGTACATGCTAGCCACTACACCACCGAGGCAGTTATAATATATAGTTATAATAGTAGTGTAGATTTAGATGACAATTTAAAAAAAAATCCTTACCTTATCACATATGGGACATTTGTGTTGAGTTTTTCCCATATGATTATAATTTATATGATCCCGTAGTTCTGTTTTAGTTCTATAACCTTTTTGGCATGTCGAGCATTTGTATCTGAGAATATGTTGGTACATTAACACACAGCACCATCTAGTTCCATGGTAAGCTACGTGGCCTGTGTTATGGATACCAGATAGTTGATACACTACACATTTTTTTACTTAACAACTTTAAATATATACATATTATAAATATAATCACCCATGACTGGCACAAACATTCGTGCTCATTACAAATGAATGCCCCCAGCGGGACTCGAACCCGCGACCGCTGGCACAGCCAGTAGGATCACTACAAACTGTGCCAAACGTGTCGTCGTTTTATTTAAATCGTTGTTAAATTGTACAAATAAGTAATAACTCACTTCAGTACATATTCCCGATAATGTAGAGCGTGATTCGATGTATATTTTAGATGGTTCTGATATGATCTCTCCGAAACGAAATATTTATTGCATTGTATACATTTAATTTTCTTTCTCTCTTGATGTATACGAGCATGGGCTTTGGTTAGGTCACATCTGATCATCCTACCACAGATCGGACATTTTTCTCGACGGAACGGACCGAAATGGATTCTGAAATATTAAAAAAGAAAGAGTTATAATAGAAATATATTAAAAAAACGTGTGTGTGTACTTATGTACGCACGTAAGAAGGTATACTTCTGTGTCGTAACAGAACAAAAATAGCTAAAGATTTCATCCCGTATGTCACAACGATCTGTTTGTAAAAGGAATGCAGCTAATTTTATCATGTCGCTCTTAGGTTGTCGGTGTGCGCGCGCATCGTAAAAATTTTATTCTCACATCTTTTCCAAACGTACCAAAAGAAGTATAACTTCAAAAATTATTTTTTCGATATTTTTCGCGTATTTATTATTATTTTTCGTTCACGTTTCGGATTCGCAAATATGGTTATAGGAGAGGCTAAGATTTTTAACTTCTCAACATTTATTAGTATGTATATAGATATTACAATTTACAGATGGTGTCGACCCACAAAAGTATGCATTAATTTTAAAGAAAAGACAGATGTTGTGAAACATAAATATATAAATCCGCAAAATATCCAAATTATGAAATGTGTATGTATATTCAGATATAAGAGTTAAAAAAAAACTAATATAATATGAGCTTTTATTTCTTGTAACTAAAATAACATTTTTTGTATATAATGATATATTTTTTTATAAATTGTTATTATTTTTTTAAACTAATACGAAGGTCCTGGGTTCGAGTCCCAGATCGGGCTAAGTTTAGTTATTGGGTTCTTTTGTGAAGTAATTCTTAGTGACACCCTGGAGATGGCAAGTCGTATGGAGTTTGAGAGTGAGAGGGGCAGAGAGTGCTAGTGTGTCTCTCTCCCACACACCTGCATTATCATATCTCACAGTTGGCTAGTCTCAGTGTAGTTGACCGTAATCAAAATCGATTCAGGCATTATATATAACTAGGTACATTTTAATGGTTAGTATGGAATAGATAGACTATATATACATAGCATGAACGAATTAACCACTGGACTAGACATATAAGCGGACGTACCTTTATCGGTCTGCTCAGTAACCAGGAGATTTTAGGCTTGGTCGTTTGTTTTTTGCGTCAGTCTCAAGCACTTACTTGTCAACAAAACATCTCCCAAAAATGACTAAATGTTCTGTTAAATGATGTAAAAACTATAACGGCGGAAGCAGCAGTATTTCTTTTCACTTATAAATACATTATTTTCTTAATTTTTTTGTTATTTATCACACAATTTAATTAAATGTAAAATAAAATGTCATATTATCCAACTATGTTAAATATAGTCGATATTTCTATGTATTGTTGACATCTGACAACCATCATAAAATCCCTGGATTATACCATTCAGAACAAATGACTAAACTGTCGAGTGAGTCCATTTGACATCGACTAGTGCTTGACAATGTCGAAAAATATATCGATATTTGACAAAATTACTAAATGAATTGTGTTATTTGTACAGTACAATAACATAAAATACTTTTACCACAGTATCCTACAATCTGATGACAATAAATTTATAAAAATATTTTCTAAATCAAATAAAAATATAAATGCAAAAATTATAATTAGTATGTGTACTTAATTTTTTATTTTATTCCACATTTATATACTTTGGAATATTATTCCATTGTAATAATAATAAAGATCATTTTATTTCAACACATAAATTACACAAAATCAAACAATAATGTTTTAGCACTAAACTTCTGGGTTGGCGATTTGTAATAAAACACTTTACCACTTGCACTAATTATTTTACTTTCACGATCCAACACTCACTTTAATTTGCAATCTCTTTTTCTTTTTCCTAATTTCACAAATGTTTATTAAGAACTGAGCAATATTAGGACAGTGTCACATTTTTATAACTACCCGAGACAATCAATTGCCAATTAAAATAGTTCAATAACAGAATCAACAAAATCACTTTATTTAATTAAATTAGCTTAATATTTTTTTAATCTTCACAAAATAATATTTATTATATATTAATGGAATATATACCCGATATTCATTTGTTCATTAATATTATTATAGGCCAACAGAATGTTGCCATCAATGCCATCGTATTTATATAAATCAAATTAAAAAATAATTATTATTTGACACATAATTATTGCCTCTTTAATTCATTTATTTTAATTAATTAAAATTAAAAGAAGAAGTATAAATTAAAAGATGTAAAATATGATGACTATGCTAACCAATGTCTAAAATGTCATTAATTGGTGCATCGATATATGTATTTTATCGATTACGTTCAAGCACTAGAAATATTGTATTGTGTATCAGTGTTTATAATAATGTAATAAAATCTTTGTGTGCGTTATGCGTCACTTGGTTGAACTAGTTTTCATACATTTGTATTTTATGTCAGGTCCAGTCTCTAATTCGTCCATGATACATAGGTATGAGTTTTATATCCTTTACTTAAGAAATGATTGATTCCCTATACAAATTCCATCCCTCTTTTCACCCCTTTAAGGGATAAATTCCGGGATAAAAACTATCCTACGTCCTTCACGGCTCCATCTAAATCGGTTCAGCGGACTTTTAGTTTATCCATTACAAGCAAACACACAAACATTTTTTTTCTCTTTATGATATTAGTATACATTAATACCAAGACAAATAAGACAGAATATGATGGCGCCTATAATAATTACTTACGTTTCATGACGAACCATATGATTTTTAGAAGTGAAAGTTTTACCACAAACAGCGCAGGGATATCCTGCGTGGTGGAATTTCATCATATGTCTTAGCCTTTGGGTTCTATTTCTGTAATTTAAGTAAATAATATTTGAGCGATATTATGGATTGCCAGTATGAAAAGAAAATAAATGTAGCCATCTTTAATTAGTCTTATGAAATATTTATCAATAGTTATTAATAATAATAAATAAATAATACATATGTTGGCACATTAATACACAGCACCATCTAGTTCCGTGGTAAGCTACAAGGCTGGTGTTATGGATTCCAGATAGTTGATACACTACACATATATAATTACCTATCCATGACTGGAGAACAAACTTTTGTGCTCATCACACAAATGAATGCCCCCAGCGGGACTCGAACCCGCGACCGCTGACACAGCAAGTAGGGTCACTACAAACTGAGTTAAACGTGTCGTCAACAATAACAACAATAACAACTTATAAGCAATAACTCACACAAAACACTTATTACATTCCGTGCATAAATATGTTTTATCTGTAGTTATATCTTTTTTTTTTCTTGAACTTTTTATTTCTTTCGTTTTTCGTTGGTCTTCAACCTAAAATTGAATAAAAAATGTCGTTTGGTGTCAGACAGCCGGTAGGAAGTTACTACCGCTGTCTGCCCCCGGATCATTGTTTGTTTGTTTGATGTTGTTGTGTTTATTGTGTATGTATAATGTCAAAATAACAGCTTTTTACTAAATGCATATGAAATTAATACGATTTTATAAGAAAAATACAATTTTTAAAATTTTTGTCTGTCTGTCAGTTCCGGCTAATCTCCGAAGCGACTGGACTGATTTTGATGGGAGTTTCACTGGCAGATAGCTGATGTATAAAGAGTAACTGAGGCTACTTTTACTCGTACTTTAGCAAAATAATTAAGGTTTTGCTAAAAAAAATTAAAACGAAACGTAAGTCGCTAATATAAAATAATAAAGAAATATTACAAAAGTTTATATGTGTGTGTTTGTTTGTTATTCCTTCACACTAAAACGGCTGTACCGATTTGGATGAAATTTAGTATACAGATATGCTATGAGCTGGAGTAACACACAAGCTACTTTTAGGCATCTTTTTACAAACTAGAACGAAGAGAAGTCACTATTGTCAAAACATTTCTTTTAATTTAAAGTAGTTTCGATTTAAAACATAATATATGGTAGTAAATTATTTTTTTATATATTTATGTATAGAAATAAATCATACCTCTGTATGTTGTAAACAATGAATTTCCATTTCATTATGATCTTTAAATGCTAATGCACAAAATTTACATTTGAATATCAAACCATTGTAGTCCTTCTCTTGCTTTCTTTGCAGAGTCCTTTCACTTTTATCTTCTCTTTCCCTCTCTAACATTTCATTTATCTCCTCTTTTGACAGTTGAACAGCTAAATATTTTGTATCTGTGCTGTTTTTAAATGTTATCTTTTTTTCTTTTAATTTTAAGTATGGACTGTCAAGATTGTTTAATTTATCTGCTTCTATGTTTTCATCATCCACTAATTGACCACTTTTTTTTATTTCATCGACAACAGAATTAGTTTGTTCATCTATTTCTGGAATTTCAGTGTCAGGAGTTATTTTCTATATTATAAATATAAATAAATATATATGTTGGGACAATTACCACACAGTACCATCTAGTTCCATGGTAAGCTACGAGGCTTGAGTTATGGATACCAGATAGTTGATACACTACACATATATAACTTTAAAATTTGAATACATACATAGGATAAATATAAACACCCATGACTAGAGTACAAACGTGCTTATTACACAAGTGAATGCCCCCAGTGAGACTCGAACAGGCGACCAAATATAATATATAATATATAAATCAAAAAGAAACAAAGAGTCTCAATATTATAAATTTTGTGACTCTTTCGTTTGCATGAATTCCGTACTTTCATTTTGTAAGTCACATGATGGAGTATCTGAATCGCTTTCAGACTTTACGTCATCTAAATTTGGTCCACAGTCTATAAAATCTGTTAAAGTTTCATCATTAGCTGTTAGTTCTTGATCATATATATTTTGGTACTTATATGTTAATTGTGATAGAGTTTTTATTTTATATACACTCTGAAAGTAAAGAAATGAAATATATTAAAAACATATGAATGAAATAGTTCTACTAATATAAATATGAAAGTTTGTGAGGATGTATGGATGTCTACTGAATGGATTTTAATGAAACTTTACAATTATAGCTCATACATCAGAATAACACATAGGCTATTTTTTATCCCGAAAAAATGTACGGTTCCGGTGGGATAAATTTTATTTTTGCTGTGCCATATTTTACTTACACTTATATTTGCTTGAAAATAACAAATACAAGATCGAAAAATTTCTTCAACGTGATATAGAAAATTATAGATGAATGAGATATGTATGAAATAAGATGATTTAATTGGACTTATACAGGCACTTTTGATTTATTACAGTTCAACCCAAGATGAATATAGCAAAATATTCACAATAATGTAGTACAAAATAATTTAGTACATAATTATTAAAAAAAACTGATCAGATCCAGACCAGAGACCAGAGAGATACAATTAAATCAAATTATTTTATTCCGCATTAAATTATTACAATTTTTTACTGAACGTCATGAGTCTACTACCAGTTTGGAAAGAAGAAACCTCAGACCTGAGAAGAACTGGCAAAAGAAACTCAATGGGACTAATATTATTTCATTACCTTTTTTTATAAAGTTAAATTATAATTTACAATATTTCTATCAATTAGAAGTAGCCTGGAGGCGATTATACAGATCCGGAGGTTCTGAGGTTCATGACCTGAGTTGGGCCAAGTTTTAATTACTGAGTTTTTCTGTTAAGATATTCTTAGTAGTAGCCTAGAGTTAGGAAGTTTCGAAGTTTAAGAAATTAGGGCATCACCGCGCCTTAGAGAGTACGTAAAGCCAGTCCTGCGCCTTAACTCTCACCGGTCGTGTCGAAGTATCGTCCCATCGGACTTTGAGGGTAAAAGGAATAGAGAGTGCACTTGTGTCTTCGCGTACACTTGTGCACTATAATATCTCTTGCAGTTGGCTAGTCTCAGTGGGATTGGCCACCATGGTCGAAATGAATCAGGAGAATATTATTATTATTAAAAAAACATAAAATAGGTACCTATACTTACATCAATTTTTCCATCGATTAAATCAGATAATTGTTTCTGAGCTTTACAAGTCTGTTCTCTAAATGCACACAATCTATGCATCTTCGATTTACATTCCCAACATACAAAAAGATGTGTTGGATTTTGATAGAACATTACCTTAAAATTTATAAATTCAGTTAGAAAATCATTGTAATACTTGTATGTTACCTTATAATATTAATTGAGCAATTCTTGTATACAGGATGTCCGGTAAGTAATGGATAACCCCGCAGGTGTTGTTGTTGGTGTTGTGAACTAGTGTTGGGCACCTCGACTACTCAGAAAAAAGTAAAATAAAAATATATTGCAGGAGTCTAGAAAAAAAAATCCTTTCTTTTTTAAAGTATGAAATTTGAAACCTTTGTTCACATTATTGAGTACTATATATTTCTTTTTATGTTTTGTTACTATTTTATAGTCGACGCCGAACGACAAACGAAGTCGCTTGTTATAAATTTATTTAAAAATATATGTAAAACTTTTTATAAATAATAAAGGGAAAAAAACTTACATCGTAAGCTTCTGAATCATGTGATAAAAGAAAAAACAAATTATTAACACCGTTATCGATTCTACAAAGCTGGTTCAACTTTCTGTTCACACTTAAGCACGTACAGCATATCGTCTTCAATATTATTTCAGCATTTTCATCCATGTCTAATTTAGAATATTATTTTTCAGTATAATACTAGAATTATTATTTTTACTACAGTTTTTTTATTAAAAGATATATATTCCCAGTATATAACTATACTCTTTGAGATAGGCTGTTTAGTGTTTATTTACTTAGAACCATAAGTCAAAATTCGAAACTTCAAAAGTGACACTTGAGACTTGACAGCTAAGATTTAGGTAGGTATGCAAAGACTTCACTGTTTTGTTTTTTATACGTGCGCTGACATCTATCCATCTATTACTAATATTATAAAGAGGTAAAGTATGTGAATTGTCAGTTTGTGACGTTGTAGAGGGAAATCTCTGGATCTACAGAACTGATTTCGCTGAAATTAGGTAAGAAGATAGTTTGAGACCCTGGGAAGGACGTAGGATACTTTTTATCTCGGAAATTATCCCTTAAGGGTGTGAAAATGGGGATGAAATTTTGTATGGCGTATTAACCTACGGACGAACCCGAGCGAAGAGAGGGTGAGTCGCTATATATATGTAATATTGCTATAAAGGTAATGATAGGAAGATTTGTTATATTACCGAATAGCCGTATTACTTCATGGCGTGACACAAACACTAACGAGCTTTACGTCTTTTTTGCTGTTACTTTAGCAACAGGAGTAACTATAAAATCAGACTCGGTTTTGACTGGTGCAAAAATGGGGATATTTTCGGCACACTCGGATTTTCCTGTGCTATGAGCATTGATAGGTTTATAATTTTGTCGAAATGCTTGCATTTCCATGACAATGCAAGCACAAATGAGGACAATATGACCCTAAGTCAGGCTTTTTTTTTATCGTCGGGAAATGCATTTACGCATACCACCTGATCCCCCAGGTGGTGATGTGGGGCTCACCGGCTAGAAGAGCCGGTACTACCCACTAAAACCCGACATCCCTTCCCCCCGCCTTAGTGGGACGCCGCAGGATCGCTTGCGCATAACTACTACGGACCCTAAGTCAGCCTAAATTGTTTAAAATTCAGCCTATTTTCAATCATTTAAATAATAGATTTTCATCTTTATATAAAATGCAGCAAAACATTGCTCTAGACGAAAATTTGTCAGAGTGGAAAGGGTGGCTCGACATCAACTAATTTATTCACAACAAAGCAGCCACAGTTGGTATCAAGACGTTTGAAATTTGTGAATCACAAACAGGATACTTGTGGTGGTTTGAGGTCTATGCAGATCACGACCATCCTGCCCCATTGCGAGAGGAAACGCCCCTATCCGGTATTAATACCAGCTTTGGTCTCAGACTAGTAGATGGTCTTGAGAATCAAGGTTATACATTATATATGGATAATTATTATAACTAACCTGCCTCCTCCTATCTCCTCCTTTGATTTGTATTGGCTGGCACCGACTTCGAAAATATTTGATAAGGTATATTATTATTTACTATTCTAAATGAAAATTTCAGTTTAGTTATTTTTTACTTTTTTGTGCTTACTTTTTAAGCTTTTTTAAGTTTTATTTTTCAATTTTTAGTGTAGACGTAATAAGCAGATAATTTATAAGAAGAAACTTTTTTAATAACATATTCTAATAAGATATTTATTTAAAAATAAATTTATTTATTATAAGATGTTTTTTTAATAATTCGATAAAATTTAAATGGGTCCACCTAGAAAGTATAATACACTTTGAAATAAAAAAAGAATTTTTCAAATCGGTTCAGGCATCTTTGAGTAATCGGTGAACATACATAAAAAAAAATTCCGACGAATTAAGAACATTCTCCATTTTGGAAGTCGATTGAAAACAAATCAAAATGCCATCCACTGTCCACATAATCATTCATTGACGAAGGGATTCCAGAATTACCAAATGACATTGTAGACTTTCAAATTGATTTTTATGTTTTTGCTCAAAATTTTACAATAATTATGATGTTTTATTAGCTACAAACTTTATTGTAATCAGTTTTAATACATTATAACCCATACTAGATACAGATTCAATATAATCTACTTATCCCTATCCCTGTACAGTAAAAAATAATATAATCAATAGTAAAAGACTATTAAAGTAGGCCAGAAATACTATATAATACATACTTAGTCACTTTTGAAAATGATGTTTTTTACAATACTGGCAACTATTTTGTATTAAGTAGTCACAAACTAGATTGTTATAGCGGCAGCACTGGTAATAATTCTGATATTTTTTATTTGGTTTTCACCATAGATGTCAAATGTCATCCATGAGTCATGATCCGTGTAATTGTGTCTACTGTCTTGTACTATAGTTTTTTAATTTTTAATTTTATTTTTATCGCCATCTTAGTCTCATCAGACATCATGCATAGCATTTCTAAATTCTAATTCTATAATATAGTTTGTGAACTCATTATAGCCCTTGACTATTGATATCATTTGTCATATGGTTTTTGTATTGTTGTCATTTGTTGTGGTTATCCAATAACTATTAGGTAGGTAAACTGTAAACCATGGATTACAAATAAAGAGGTAAACATAAAACAGGTAAACCATGGAAGACAAAGAGATAAACAACCATAGTCATTCGTGAATCGTGTCTTCCTTGTTCTTGCTCGAAGGTTCTCACATCTCTCAATACGTGACACTGCCAGAATGTTTTACGTGAACCAAAAGCCACTATAAAAGAAAATAACCCTAAATGAATATATATCGTCGTTGAAGTTCTAATACCACGTAAGTCAAAAATAGCAACTTTTCAGGAGAGTGAAAAAACTGCATATTTTTGTATAAATACTATAAATATACAAATTTATTGTTTGTGTATACTTAATTATAGTTATATTTAATATCGAAAAAGTATTTTTTATAAAAAGTCAGTTATTAACCCATAGGTAATGACATACGTTGTGTTGTCACTTTAATTTCACAAATTGACATGACATACGTCATTTTCTAGGAATTAAAAAACAAAAATGTTATGTAAATTAATATATTTTCTTTAATTATTAAACAATATACCTATTATTTAAGTGTTTGAAAATATACCCTGAACAAGGCTTTTAAGTGTAATTGCACTTTTATTATTATTATTCATAAATTTACTTTGTACTTGAGGACATCTCTATTAATTGACTTAATCAAATAAATTCTTACATAATAATACTGATATAATCATTATAATGTAACAGTCTTATTAAACCTTTAAAGTATTATAATAAACAAAATAAAAATCGAAAACTTCTTAAAAATAAACAGTCTCAAAGACATTACAAATATTTAAAAAAAACATAACTCAAAAACTTCTCATTAACCTAATAATAGCAGTCTTACTTATGTGGCAAACTATCGTAATAGCTGTGGCAATCACTGGGTATGACACGTTTTAACTCTTGTAAGTGATTATATTTAATCTGAGAAATTGGTATCCTACTTTGGTACAACTTTGGTTTTGGCAGATTGCTTCTTGGTTTAGGTCTTTTGGGTAACAATACATAGTCGTCATCATATCTTAGTTTATATTTTATAAGCCCTTCAGGTTCATAAAGTAGTGCTCTGATATCTGTAACTACTGGGTCATTAGCTACTCTGCCTGGTCGAATCGAATCATACATGAGACATCTTGAAAAGTCAATGAAAAAGTCATAATTTAGAAAATGTACATTGTAGGGTTGCGAAGTACGAGCTTCCTTCGAAATTGAAGCGTACTGCGAAGGCAGGTAGATGTCTCTGTGTTTAATTTGACATTCTATTGCACTATGACAAGAATCTACCTCCATCTGAGTATGACCCTTTTCTAGGATTTTTTGTTCGATCTGAATGTTATAGTCCATAGCTAATTCAAGCAATGCATTGGATAAAACAGCATTACGATTTTGTGCTGTGCAACCATCGGAATACAGAATTATAGGTAGCAGCTTCTTAGACAGTGTTTTTTTCAAACAGTCTATTATGCAGGTAGTATACACAGAAGCCACCAGGCCTGCAGTACACTCATCGAACCAATAACAGTGAACGTCTTTGTTTTCAAGATTGTAGATGGTGAAGTTGTGTACACATAATTTTGTCTTATAATATATTGCACTGGCTTCAAGTTTAGGACACAGCTGTACGGATTGTAGATCGTGTGTAAAGACATGCACTTCTTTATTCGTTGCTCTTAAATTATCTTGAGCTTTTTCCTGTCGAGCTCTATCCTTTTTTAATATATGTTCACGATAGTTGGCTTCACTGATATTCCCTACATTATGAGAACAACACAAATCACATTGGTCTTTCTTAGGAGAAAATAGGCTTAAATTCTTTTTATTGAAGGTTTGATCGAACAACCATCGAGAGGCGGGTTTTTCCTGCTGTTCGTTACATTTCTCACAGTATAACTTATAAAGTTTCAATTTGCTCTGTACAACTGGTTCTAAATAAAGTTTTGTACTTGACGCCCGACAATAGTGGGATGGCATTTTGGGTAAATCATCAAAAAACTTATTTAGAGAGATCATGCAGTCTTTTGATCTTTTCTCCTGAAGTGGACGTGTCCCTCCATGTTTTCTTGTCATGCCTTTTTCAGAATGTTCAATCCAATAACGCACAGAATTTTCTGTAATACCTAGAGTGCTTAAAAACGTTTTCATACATACTTGAACACGGCCTTGAGACTCAGTGTTTAAAAAATATTGCTTGCTCAAATTTCGTCTTGAAGCAGAATCTATCTTCTTTATTTGTTTTCTATTTCCACATTCAACATTAGAAACAACATACTGCTGCCTCTGAGACCAGTCCATTTGTTTCCAAAAAATAATAAAAATTTCTTGTCTCTCTGTCTCTGCTATGTTGTTACATCCACGAAGTTTGGATTTCTTACAAAACTCAGAAAAGCAACGAGGTCCTATTTCACGCGCAGGCCGCATAACATCATGTAATACTTGAAACTTCTCTTGCTTGCTATCTCGCCGATATCCCATGTACGACTCTCCCTCTAATCTTAGTTTTTTGCATTTATTTTTGGTCCACTCCCTTTTGTTATCCGACTTTACTTGACCTTTAGATTTTCTTTTACGCTTAGAATTAAGATCTCCAAAATATTCGTTGTTAGTTGATTTTTCGTTTTCATTAACTTCTACATTATCAACATCTTGAATTAAATTCTGTTCATTATCAATTAATCCATCCGTTACAGTTGTTAGATCAGGTACGTTCTCGGAGCTCATTTCTTCTAAAGATACTACTCGTGTTTGCTTTTCAAGCATTTCTTCTGGTTCTTGTATCATAGATGTTTCTATTACTTCTTCTGTTATTATCAATGCAGACTGATCAACTTCTTCTAATGTAGTAATTACATTTTCAGTAGTTATATTTAAATTATCGTGTGCTAAAATTTGCTGTGAAGTCTGTGCAACTAAATCAGAAGCTATTGTATTTTCATTATTATCTAATATTAATATATTAGGTAAATTATTAAGGTCTAGATTTTCAAGGTTTGAAATTGGGTGTATAGAATTGTGGGTAAGTGATTTTGGTTTTTTTGGGGGTATTTTTATCTTTAATTCTTTGCAGAGTTCAAGTATAGTTTCATCTTCGTCACTGCTCATTTTGATTCTTTTTTCTGAAAATGAAACAAAAACAATTATAATACCTGTTAAATGAATAAATATACTTTCACTGCCTAAAAAACATCTACATTACTATCAAAAATTTTTATGTTGGTCAATAATTTACTATTTAACTTAAAAATTAAAATATGATCGTTAGGTAAACCATAAAACCGTTACATTAAAACACCACGTAACTTCGAACCTTAGAGCAACACAACGTAAGTCAGTACCCAAACTTTCAATAGCATTAACTAACTAAATTAAGCTTATAACAATATAAAAACATCAAATATAAATACTAAAAATATCTTAAAAATAAAAAATGCACAGATTTTAATAACACAGTAATATTTTCTTACCTTTTTTCCTCTAATCGTCAGGAGCAACCGTGCAGTACATAACTAGTGATGTGCCGGATATCCGTATCCGTATCCGTATCCACGGATATCCGAAGCAGAAGAAAGATCCGTATCCGTGTCCGTATCCGTTACTTTTTGGCGGATCTTTTACGGATCTATTTACCTCATTAATTTTAAATTTATATATAAAATTCTTAACAGCGAAGGGTAAAGCGCACTAGCGACGTCAATTGCCGAGATTCTGACGATCCATAATTATTTAAAATAGATCCGGTTTAGTAGCTACTTAGCAATTTTAAGCAATTGGCGTCGCTAGTGCGCCTTACTCTTCGCCTTAAATAGGTCATTAGGTAGAAATAAAAAACTATTAAATTTAGTACAGATATTTTTTTATTTTTTAAAATCAAATATTTGGCTCCTTTATGTTGCAAACTTTGCCGTAGCTAGTTATCATCTAATAGTATATAACTCCAAGGTGCTAAATCAACTAGCTTTTTAATGAGATCAATATTATAAAAAGTTATAAGGTCAGTTTTTATTAAGAAAACAAAACTTAGCTCTTCGTAATATTTTAAATTCAAATTAAATTATTTTTTAATCAAGTAAACTAGTACTACGTGACACATAGGTACAGTGTTAATGTTAAATTAAAATCACAATGACAATTAAAGGAACTTAAGAAAATTATAAGTCATAATTAAAATTAAGTAATGGTATATTATATTTCAAAAAGAGTAACTTGGCAGCTTTGTCCCCCAAAAGCCTGTTTACGATGAGGATCATAAACAATTCCTGCTGCACTGAAAACTTGCTCACTTGGAATACTTGTTGCAGGTGATGATAAATATGTACGAGCAATGTGACTAAGACTTCCAAACTTTTTACTGTTAATTTGCCAATACTTTAGTTGGTCTTGATCTCTTGGTAATCTTTTTTCTGACATATATTCGATGAGCAAATTAGCTTTCGTATCTGATATTTGATTTTCAGATTGCTCATCGTCATCATTACTATCTAACATATTAGCAATAGACTCTTCTAGGCTCGTGCAATGTTCTTTTCTAACAGTAATTGGTTTGTTTTCAGTACTGATTGTAGTTGCTGTAAGATTTACTTCAGTTTCTAAAACTCTAAGCAATTTTTCTTTTATTTCTTTTATGAGAATCTCACTGAAGAATTTCCCTTTGTAGTGTGGGTCTAAAAATGTGGCTACTTGATACAAAACATTTTTATCAATTTCAGAAAAACGATACTCTAATTCATTCTTCAAAGCAGACACAAAGGTCACAACTGCGGATACACTAATGTCACTAATATGCATATTTTTCTCGTCATAGATTTTATTCAATGCTCGTACTAGAGGAATAACGTCAGATATACACGTGTTTTGTGAGCTTAATTTTTTTGTAGTGTCTTCCAAAGGCTTCAGCACTTTTATTAATTCTTGAATTAAAATCCAGTCATCGGCATCAAATTGTTCTATTTTATTATTAGAAGAATAAAGCGACAACGACTCCTTGATGCAATCAAGTCTTTCCAACATATAATAGCTGGAATTCCAGCGTGTTGGTGAGTCTTGCAAAACTTTTAGAACTTTTTGATTGAGTCGAACTTGTATTTTTTCTAATTCTTGCTTTGCCATCGTGGAATGATTGAAATGTCCAGCAATTTTCCTACATTTTGTAAGTAATATGGAAATTTCATTAACTTTTTGTATTGCATTTTAACCACCAAATGTAACTGATGTGCTGTACAGTCGATACTATGTACTTCAGATAAATAACAGGCGCGCTTCATATTGGATCCCCCATCTCTTACCATACAGTGCACATTTTGTTTCAAAATTCCCCATTCTTCTAACATACTTTGAAATATTTCCGAAATATAATCTCCCGTGTGACGTTCTTCAAGAACTTCCGCTTTCAAAACGATATGTTTTCGTTGAAAATCTTTAGTAATACCATGACATGTTAAGGATAACAATGAAACTCCTGATGAAGAGTCAGACCAGATATCTGACGTGAAGGAAACTTTTTCAAAATCTTGTAACATGTCTTTTATTTTTAATGACACTTTATCGTACAGCTCACTACAAACAAGGTCCGTAAAATACTTTCTACCTTTTAAAACATAATTTGGAACAATATGGTCCATCAATCGGCGGAACCCTAATTCTTCTACGTGTTGAAAAGGTAGATCTGATAAAGCTAAACATTTCAGCAATCAAATAGTCTATTTTTATAGATTTGTGGTTTGTATTATCCCACATTTTAGCTTTTTCCATGTATTCTTTAAAAAAAGTTTGTTTAAATTCTCTTTTTACCGTTTGTGAAGATGTTCCCGGCCGTGATATTTCGTCGATACTCTTCTTAGCAGAGTCTTCTTTAAAGAATAATTTATATTCTTGAGGATGTTTTCTTTGTAAATGATTTTTTAAGGAAGTTGTGCCTTTACCCTTACGAGAATACTTTCCATCACAAATTTTACACTTTGCACATTCATCATTTATTATCACAAAATAATTCCAAATTACACTACTAAACTTCTTTGTAGACATTTTTTTAAAATCATGTACCACCAATACCAAACACAAGCGTTATCTATGCTGCCCAGTGTCACATTAAACTAAAACAAAACAAAAGAAAGATGCAAGCCGCCGCGCAATACAAGTCGAAACGTGTCTCAACCTCAAGTTGTCAACTCAAGATCGCGCGCAACGACACCGATTGTGTAAAAAAGTTAAGATCCGTATCCGTATCCGTATCTGCGGATCTTGACACCAAATATCCGTATTCAGATCCGTATCCGCGGATCTACATTTTTAACGATCCGGCACATCACTATACATAACACACTATGGCACAAAGTGACTTACGTACTGTTTCCAAATATAACGGCCATTTGGTAGATCCCGTGTAGTTACACTTTCTTCATTTCACGAGTTTCTATTGGCCAATACTTTTTTCTGATTGGCTCAAACGATGCGTGTTCCGATTCTCTAGCGAATGGCATCAAAATGTCAAAACCGCCAAAAAATGACTTACGTGGTGTTAGAACTTCAACGACGATATGTTGTTGTTGATAAATGTCATGCTTTGTGATTAAAAAGTGTTGTATTCTATAGGTATAATACTAAATGTATAGTTTTGAAAATTTGGGGATAAAAACTCAAAAGTGACTTTCTAGATATCAAATCAAATCAAACACTTTATTGCGAACTTGGGTTAGTACATACATTTAGATTTTGATATTAACATATTTAATGTTCAGCCAAATTCAGCCTTACAGCATGCAATATTTCAATAATTAAAATATACCTAAAATTACAAACGTTAACATATATGTATTGCATAATAACATATTATTCAGTATTATGTTTAACTTCCTGTGTAATGTATGTTATATCATTCTTTTTTAGCTAGTTAATTACAATATCTATATACCTGTTTAAAATTATATATTACAACTTATCCAACATATAGTCTTTAACTGAATAATACGTCTTTTCTAATAGAAATTTCTTCAATTTATGTATAAATACATTAATTTCATTAATTTCTAGAATATCTTTAGGCAAATGATTATATAAAAGTGGTCCGGTACAAAACACACTCTTCGAGAAAATATTGGTCTTACAACGCGGGTGGCGAAGCATAGCCCTATGTCTTACACTACTACAATTTTCAAATAAATATAAATTATTCTTAATATAATTAATAGTCTCATAGATGTACATACTTGGGAATGTCATAATATTATAATTTTTAAAATATGGTTTACAACTTTCAATCATTTTTAATTTAAATATTGCTCGGATACATTTTTTTTTGTGCTTTAAAAGCTACATCACTATCTGCCGAATTACCCCCAAAAATAATGCAGTATCTTAACAATGAAGCGGCATAAGCATGATATACAGTTAATAAAGTCGAAACATTTACTATTTAGGCCAACATATGGAGCGCATAAGAAAATTGTCCTAATTTTATGCTTATTTCCTCAATATGCTTTTTCCAATTCAAATTACTATTAATATTGAGCCCTAAAAATTTTGTTACATCGACTTGTTTGATTTGTTTACCATCAAAATTTATATCCAAAGCATTCAGCATATTTTTCCTATGTCTAAAAAACATTAAATTAGTTTTATCCAGATTAATCATGAGCTTATTACAATGCAACCAATCCATAATAATTCCAAGGGTTTTATTAATATCATTCTTTAGGTCGACTGTGTTATTGTTAGCAAAAATTATAGTACTATCATCAGCAAATAAGATCATTTTATGATCATCAACATTTTTCGGTAAGTCGTTTATATAAATAATAAACAATAGAGGACTCAAGATGCTGCCTTGGGGAACACCTTGGAGAATTTTTTTCGAGTCAGAAGAATAAACAGTTTTTTTTATATCGGCTACATACTTTTGAAATTTGTGTTATTTGTTTTCTATTAGAAAGGTAAGACTTTATCAGATCCAAGACGTTGCCTCTAACACCATAGGCAAAAAGTTTGTTGAGCAAGATATTATGATCAACAAAATCGAAAGCCTTAGTTAAATCCATAAATAAGGCAAAGACAGGAAGTTTATTATTTAAATTTGGCATGATATAATTAAGAAAGCTGTAGACAGCCATATTTATACTCTTGTTCTTGCGAAAACCAAATTGATCATTTGTAAATAATTTCTTCTTTTCGAAGAAATCATTCAATGAATTATAAATAATTTTCTCAAAAACTTTGCTTAAAATAGGGACAAGAGCTATAGGTCTGTAATTGCACATGGATTATCTATTAAGTTTTTTAAAGAGTGGTTTTACTATAACTGTTTTTAACTGATCTGGGAAGACACCCGTCGTCGATCCCTGACCCTCAGATATGCAAAGATTAATAACGTAGCACAAAACGGGAGAGACAATAGAAGATACATGTTTCAAGACTTTTGTACATATTTCGTCATACCCCGTACTATGCGTGTTTTTAAGTAAATTGATCGTTTTATCTATATCAAAAGGAGTTACAGGATTTAGAAATAAAGATTTAGAACGAATTATTAATTGATTTTGTATCCACTTTATTAGAACTATAGATGATATTGGCAGTCTGGCTAATAAAGAAGTCATTAAAATGATTTGCCATTTCCGTAGGATCGTTAATAATCTTATCCCCAACTTTTATGTGATCTATCTCTTGTTTAGTTTTATTTGTTAAAAAGTTACGATTTACCACGTTCCATGTGGCTTTCGATTTATTTTTAGCAGAGGCAATGTAGTACATATTTTGAGACTTTTTGGTTAATTTTATTATTTTATTCAAGCGGTTAGAGTAAGTTTTAAATTTAATTTTATTATGTTCAGTTCGTTTGTTTCTATATTGCCATAGTAAAATTCGTTTATTTTTAGTATATCTTTTTATACCTTTTGAGATCCATTTAGGTCGATTGTGCAAATAATTTTTGATTCTTATTATTGGAAAGCAAAGAGAATAGAAAAGCCCAAATATGTCGTAAAAATGATCAAAAGCTTGATTAGGACAATTAGAGCTATATACCTCGCTGAAGCTAAGAGAACTAAGACAATCTTTGAACTTTTCCAAGTTCTCATTACAATAGTCTCGGACGTCCTCATACCAATAATTTAGGTAGTAGCTAACCTTTACTGGACATATTAACAATTGCGCAGTATGGTCAGATAGTGCATAATCAAATACTTTGCTCTTACATCCTTTGATATTATGTATGATATTATCAATACAAGACCCACTAGTTAGTCTTGTAGGCTCATTAATAGCAAGTTTTAAATTAAATGACACCAGAATATCTAAGAAAGCTCTTTTCTCCTTAGTATCATTAAGCATATTTATATTAAAATCACCACAAAGGACAACTTTCTTTGTACTGTAACAAAATTCTTGTAGTAAAGAATTCACGGCAATGAGAAATATATTAAAATTGTCTTTTGATATTCTAGGGGGTCTGTAAATACATATTATTATAGTTTTATGTTCTAAGAGTTCTATAGCACAACCTTCTAATATGTTAGTACAACAAAACTGAGTAACAGGTATAGTTTTAATTTTATGATGCTTATGTACAAGTATACAAGAGCCTCCATTCCTATTATTTCTTGTATAGTAAGCTCCCATTATAAAATTATTGATATTAAGAATATTTAAGTCATGTTTTACCATATTATGCTCTGTAATACATAAGATATCAATTGACAAACTACACTTATCAAGAGAGTCTAACGTTTCTATAATAAGGTCAATTTTACTAATAAGTCCATTAATATTCTGATGTAAAATATGAATTTCCCTATACACGAAAAAGATGGTCTGGAGTCTTAGTTATATTTAAATTGTTTATATTAGACATCTCTTCTGTATGTGTACTTTTGTCGCAATAAGTAATACTACGAGATATCGCCAGTACTCATTGTCTTTTGGACGTTGATGAAGTAATCTAAAATGAAATCTTAAGTTGAGTTTCAACTTGCGTGCTCTGAAGCCTTTAACAAGAAAATTGAATTGAATCATTTGTCTCTTGTTTATTTGTTACCATTTAAGTTATGAGGAAACCGACAATCACTATCTGTGTGTTTTGTAGAGTCTATATTACGTATTAATTACAATGTAAATAACGAAAGAAAACATAACTTAACTAATAATTGAAGTGAATATTTATTATTTGGGCCCAATATAAATAAACTTGCATGGGTTGTGTTATGGGTCTTATGGCTTCGAATGCTGAAGAAGTAAAGAAATGCCATACCATAAAACGGGCTCAAGAGAAACAATTTTTACTTTCAAATCGAATATTATATCCTATGATAAAGGACCTAAGTATATTTTTAAATGGTCTTGTACTATTTATAAACCTGTAAACTTTTATTTTGTGAAATTTTCTTCTGAGGGGAATTAAGAAAAGTATGATTTCTCCAGATTACAGGGTGAATGAATACAACATAGGGGGAGAATTGATAAAAATTGTTGGGTTGTCAAAATATTGTAATATATATTATAATAATAAAACTAAGTACCATTTAATTGTTTTATTTATTAAGTATTTATTTATTCCAAAATTAGGGATAGGTGGGTCAGGTCAGTAGACTTTGCAATTATAATCGTAAATTCATTTATTTAAGAACAAAGTGTTACTTGAGATAGTTCTGTAGCAACTTTTAAACAAAAAGTTTACATATCCACATTAGTTTAAAAAGAACAATTACATCTTAATAACAAAACAAAAATTCAGTTATTCTTACAACAAATCAACCTTTAGAATTTATTAAAATGTTAACACACACTTTATGTTTATTTATTTAAAAACAAACAAAATAGTACAAATAGAATACTAATACAAAATACGGAATAATAATACAAATACAAAATAAGGTGTTATTGCTGATATAAATTTTTGAATAATTTAGACACCACATCAGTAACCACATCAGCATGTACTGTTGACACATAGGCCTCCTCCAGCCTCTTCCACTCATATCTGTCTCTGGCCAACTTGAGCAATAGCGATCCAGCTACCATCCTGATATCATCTGACCATGTTTTGGGCTGTCTTTCACATTTTGTTATGGTGTTGAACCTAGAGATCTATTCTGTCGTCTCCTTTGTCCATTTCTCACTCATTTCACTCATGATGTGGCCTGCCCACCTCTATTTTAGATATTTAGTTTTCAATAAGACATCCTCAAACAAAATAGAAAACATAAAAAAATAACATCTTAAGCTTTATATATTAACGCTTTGAATGACAATGGCAATTTATATGCCATCATGTTTCTCATTTTCACATTTTCGACAGTACAGCAGGCATGAGTTCGATATATCAAAACGTAACTAATAACCAATATGAGTTAGATAACATATCGTATCGATATCACGTTTTCACATAACTGATATTTCAAAAACTATGATATCGAAACAATAACTCGAATCGAGCGACAACTCGATACGGAAACCGAATATGGATATGTTACACAGTTATCAAAACGAAAACCGTGCCAAAACGAACAACGATGGTAACGAAAGCCGAACGGTATCATATTCGCTTCTTCTCTTTCTTGTAAAGCGATGTAAAAGAGATGAAGCATTTTTGTTTTATTTGTGCAATGCTTAGGCAATTACAAGTTACGGCATTTCGCTCTTATGTTAGGTAGAAATAAAGGTTAATTTCAATTGTTACGATTACGTTTAGAATGTTTTGATATTTAGTCGGTTATTCCGCGAAAGATTCACACGGCAAATTGTAATTTAGTTTTATAGCAATACGGCTCAATTTGAATTGACGATACATTTAGGTAATAATGATGTTTAGTTCTTGAAGAATAATAAGGGGGTGTCCATTAATCACGTGATCTTTTTTTAGCATTTTTTAACCCCCCCTCCCCCATTGGTGATACGTAGTGAGGTTTAAGACCACCCCCCCTCCCCCTTCTCAACATCACGTGTATTTTTAGTACCTACAACGAATCTTAAAATTTTCTGAATATTATCTTAATATTTAAATACAGGTATAAACTATAATCTTATTTTATTCTGAAATTAAGGACCATAATAAAAATGTCTACACCAGGTTGCAAGTTTTTTTTGTTGCCATAACAATAATAATAAACGAAGAGTGTAATCATAGGAAAAACATGTATTGTACTAGTACATGAATATATTTAATGTATATTGTCCTCGGACCACGGATTAGCAAGACATTTTTCAACACTAACAACTGGATAAGCATCTTGCAGGTCAGTTGTTGGCACTGTGCTTTGTTGAAAATCAACATTCATCAAGCCACTCGGTATCATCATTTTCGCGCACAACGCAGAGAATTTCTTTCGATCTGCCGATTGATCGTCGCGTGAGGATGCGTGAAGGACGAACATTGTGCATCTCTACACTATTACTGCTCGGATTAGGTTGCTTGTGTCATGAATTTACATGTTCCTTAACTTTCTTCTTTGTACAGAAGTACAATCCACACCACTGGCACGTCCTTTCCAAAAGTTGCCGAACAATAAATATTATTTACGTAATTTTCAAAAATCATGTCGGCAATATATATGCCACTGTCTGTATACCGTAAGGGTACGACGGCAACATGTTTGCCAATACCAGTTAAGTACTTACCTATTGTTTTACATATTTATATATTTTTTTGTGTATTTTATAGGAATATGGATCGTCGTGGGGTGAATCTGAGACCTGATGAAGTAGAAAGTGCGTTAGAAGAATTATTTGGTTTCAGTGATGGAGCGAGATCTGAAGATGAAGCGGAGGATTCCGATATGGAAGATTTATCTGGTATGTTGTCGTCAAATAACTATGACCCAATCAACACTACGATCTTCCCAGAACTAAGCCCTCGACCAACATCATCACCTCAACCAGGGCCCTCAAATGAAAATGTTATGCAGCCACCCCCACCAAGAAGTTCACGACACAGTCCTTCACATATAGAACTTGAACTTCAAGAAGATTTTGATCCATCAGAAATTGAGAATTCAGACGGATCTGATGCAGATGAAGACGAATGGAAAAAAGTGGCCTGGTCACAGAATCCCGTAGTTTCTCTTTTTGATTCTATTCAATTACAACCAGTTCGGAACATAGCCAATAGGACTAGGCCACTCGTATTTTTTGAAATGTTTTTTGACTCTGAAGCTATCGATATGATTGTAACCCAATCTAACCTATATGCATCACAATGCAATGACCAAAATTGGGAACAGACGTCAGTAACAGAGATCAAAGCTTTACTGGGCATGATGATTCAAATGAGCATTCACAAATTACCCTGTATAGAAGATTATTGGTCCAGTGACCCATTACTGCATGTTGTTGAAATTGCTGAGACAATGACATTGAAGCGGTTTCAAAAACTTATGAAACATTTACATCTCAATGACAATGCCAATATGCCGAACAGGAACGATGATAACTACGACAAACTGTATAAAATAAGGCCGCTGCTAGATTACATCAACGTAAAATGTCAGACAAATGCCAAAAACACATATTCTCAGTCAATTGACGAGTGTATGATAAAGTTCAAGGGGCGATCTACTCTAAAGCAATACATGCCCATGAAGCCCATAAAACGGGGCTTCAAGGTTTGGGCTAGAGCTGACAGCCACACAGGATACTTGTATCAGTTTCAAGTGTATGTTGGAAAGACCGAAAACGTCGAAACAGGATTAGGCAGTAAAGTTGTCATGACATTATGCCAGTCACTCATAAATGACACCTATATGGTTCATATAGCATTTGATAACTTTTTTTCTAGTCCAGTTTTACTACAAACATTATACAATAATGGTATATATGCAACTGCTACAGTCAGATATGACCGCCAAGATATGCCACTAATTGTAAAAAAGCCCAAAGCGACTGGTAATAAAGAAATTGATGAAAAGATAGCAAAGGCTGTAAAAAATGCAAACCAAAAAACAAAAAAGCTGAAAAGAGGAGAATGGAAATGGAGGGTAAAAAATAATGTTGGCTTTATTATCTGGAAAGATAACAAATTAGTAAGCGTTTTGAGCACTGCATTTCATCCAAAGCAGAAAACATCTTGTGAAAGAACTCAAAATGATGGATCTAAAAAAATCATTCCCTTGTCCGCTGACAATTACAGAATACACAAAGCGTATGGGAGGAGTGGACCGGTTTGACTAAAAGAGAACCCCGTACGCAGTCGGAAGAAAAAGCTCGAAGTGGTGGAAACGCATCTTCTATTTCCTTATTGATGCTGCTATAACAAACGCGTATATATTGTATGCTTCTAACAGACGTAACCACACCGTATTGTTTCAAAAGGAATTTAGGCTGACATTGTCTCGAGAATTAGTAGCAAACGCAACATTCCAAAAGAGACCCTTTGCCACCATGCCAAAGTTCGCGTCCAAAAAAAGTAAGTCTGTACAATCGGAAGAAAGTGAATCAAGGCAAAAGAAACTATTTGGAGTGCCTCGAGAAATTCGTTTTTCTGAGCTTGGAGCTCATTGGCCTGTAGAATTACCCACCTATAGAAGGTGTCGCTTGTGTAGTAGTGCACACAATAATCAACGATCCAGGATACAATGTGATAGGTGTCAAGTGCCATTGTGTGCAGTGCCTTGCTTCAAAAATTACCATCAAACGGATACATAAATTGGTAAGGCTAGACTGATGGTGGTTTATATGTTGTTTTTTCTATCTAATAAATAAATAAAAAATAAAATAAAATGTTTAAAAAAAGTAAAAAAAATATATGATTCAAAGTAGTGAAGTTTTATTTCATTATCTAGGCATTCCCTCTACCAGTTAAAGGGTTAAGGGTGATCATTGCTTGTTGGGTATGATAATAATTAATCTTAGATTAATGCATTCAATATTTCATCATCATTTCTGTAATAATAAGTTGGCTGTTTTGTTTGTTTTTTATTTTCACTCCTTTTCTGCTTTGCTGTTATTTGCAATGGTCTACCCGGTGTGATTAATTTGACATTAACTGAAACTTTTCCAACTACTTTTGGGTCTTCAAAGAGAAGGGCAGATAATACAGGATGGGCCATAATAAAGTTCACTTTTAAAGAATAAATAAAAAATACAGGTAATACTTGCGAGAGTTTTTAACTTTTAAAATACAAAACGCACATGTTTAATTTATTTTTTGAAAATAATATCGTCTAAATGTCATCTTAGATTTTCAAAAACTCGCCTGCAAGTCGCCAAAGAAATGGTCGCCATTTCTTGACGAATAGTTTCCTTTAACTGCCCAAGTGTTTTTGGATTATTATTAAAAACTCTGCTTTTGAGGTATCCCCATAAAAAGAAGTCGAGTGCAGACAAGTCTGGACTTCGCGGAGGCCACTCAATATCTCCCCTCTTCGATATCCCTTTTCCAGGGAACATCTGCTGTCCTACTTCCATATTGGCTTTTCATGTGTGACGGGTAGCCCCATCCTGCTGAAACCATGTCAAGGAAATGTGTCCATCAAACTCTAGGAGCTTGGGACCAAAATACTCTTTCAGCATTTAAACATAATTAGGGATTGCAATCCGGAAAAACGGATCCGGTAATACGGCGGATCCGGCATCATTTACTGGTTACCGGATCCGGTACCAATATACCGGATCCGAAGACCGGATCCGGTGCTAGTGCTGATACTGATATTATTGGCATGAGTACTGACGGCGCAAGTGTCATGGTCAAAGTAGGTAAGCTTATGAATTGCTATCAACAACTTTGCTTTGCACATGGGTTACAATTAGCTGTGATCGATGTTTTATACAAAAAGAATGAAGAGAAAGCAGAACAACACCTAGCAACAACACCAACAACATCTAATATATCAGATACAGATGACGAAGACACAACGAAAGATGATGAACAAGGAGTTACAGTTACTATAACGGATCCTCGTCATGCATATCTTTGTAATGAAAGCGTAACAGTCAGAGTTTCTTTCATATTTATAATATTAGTAGGGATTATAAATATAATATAGATTATTATAGTGTTCCTGCGCGCATGGGTTAAAAAAAGCAACCACCGACCACAAGTTGCGTCCATCGGCCACAAGTGGCTGTCGCGCGCTACAGATTACTTAGTGGCCGTTTCTAGCTTCTAGTGGCGGCGTTTGTGGCTGTCGGGTGTGGCTCGTGTGCGGCGACCCTTAAGTAATGAATTATATGAATCACTGTATACAAGGATTAAAGAACGCCGCACTGTAGTAACAGGAATATTGATATACTTACAGAATCCAAAGAAATATCTTGAAAATGTAAACCGATCTGATGATACATTTACTATGCCAAAGAAAAAAGTCATACGATCAGAAACGACAAAAATATTAGAAAGAGTTATTCAAGAAGATACATCTGAAGAAAACATAGAAGAAATAGTAGAAGAGAACTTAGATTCACCATCACTAAAGAAAGATTTGACATTACAGGAAGAATTACAATTACAAATCCAGCAAGAAGCCACGTGTTATAGCGTACATACTAAAAAAGAGAAAGATTTTTATAAAGTACTAAAAAAAGAAATGACATTTGAAAGCGATGGAGTCCGAGGAGAATACTTGTCTGCTATTCATGATTATTTGCTGACAATAAAGCCGACAAGTGTAGAAACTGAAAGGGCCTTTTCGGCCGCAGGCTATATTTGCAGCTCTATTAGAAGTCGTTTAGCTGATGACACAATTAACAATATTTGTTTTCTACGATCTTATTTTCAAAATCAATATTGGTTTTCTTTTAATACATATATTTTTTTACAATTATTACCTAAAATAATTATTTATCGTAAGTTGATTAAACTAAAGAGTTCTAAACTCATTATTGTGATAATTTTTGCCATTCATTCCTTCGACAGATTCATCAAATCATGATGGTATCTGTCATAATCATAAATACCTATAAGACTTGTTTGTTAGTATTCTCAAATACTTAAATAATGATTTTGATCTCATTTCAGTTAATTACGTAAGGTTAATTGTATCTATTAGATATCGACGCCCCCGGGGAATAAAATGGTTATGCGCTATTACCACTTTTTTAATGTTTTTGCATTTTCGGCATCTATGGTGTCGATATACACCTACTGATTTTTTATTAGATTTTTATACAGAAAATTCATAAAGTTATAACAATTTTTATTTTTATTCTACGGAAATCATGTAACAAATTCTTCCCGTAAAAACACGTAGTCGTTCATTATGGAACGAACGCATGTCGCGAGAAATCTGTAATGCATTATACGATTTTATTCACGTAAATAAATTGATAATTCTTTTCAATAACATGCTTTACCTGAATTAGTTTGGTAAATCTTGAACGGTAAACGTATATTACTGCTTTATTATTGACATAATTATCAATACTATTTCACGTAAACACCTATTACAATATTATTTATGAATTTGAAAACATGTAGTAATGTGATACTATTTTTTTCTCCTTCTATTAATAGAGTATTTGGTTATTATTGTCTTTTTCGCTCGAATTTCGACAAGTCTTTACAAGTTACTATGCGCGGGCGGCGTGATCATGCACAATAATCAATCATTGCGTAATTTGAAGTCGTTGGGATGTGACGGTATTCTATTGTTTACAAACAAATAAACATAATTAGGATTCTGTGATAATTATCTATACTTATTATAAAAATAAGTCCCCCGGCCGCGTCTTTCTGTCCTCCTGTCTGTCCTCCTGTCTGTCCTCCTGTCTGTCTGAACGCGATAAACTCGAAAACTACTGAACGGATTTTTATACGGTTTTCAACAATAGAAAGAGTAATTCTTGAGGAAGGTTTAGGTATATAATTTATTATGCTTTTATGTAAATTAGCTGAAATACGGCGACAAATGTTGAAGAGGTCGCAAAAAATCTCGCCAAATGGGAACTTTCCACGCGAACGCCGCGTAAACTAGCAAAGATACAGTTAAGTAATGTACTAGAGAATTCAAAATCTATAAAAATGCTACAAAAAAGTCCGCGATAGCATATCTCTATCTCTTACGGTTGACTTACAATAACCACTTTTATGTTAACATTTTTAATTAAAAACATTACGTTATTTTCAAAGTTATTTTCTTTAGTTCGGTATTAATCCTTATCCAAATGAATATTTTAGTTAGCTTAGTCATTTAATGCAGATTAAAATTGCTCTTTACACTAAATCAATCAGATGAATAGTTTTTGAGATATCGTTGTTAGAAGTAATTAGTAGCGAAACATTTTTCATGCTTGGCGAGCATTGAGATGCCTACGGCGAGTCCATCCCCTCTGCCCCGCATCGCTCGACCGCCTGCTCAAGCTATATAAACCGGGCGATGTAGCGCGCGATCCTAGGATACTTTTTACCGCGGGAAAATATCTTATTTCTGAGGAAAAATACAAAAACTGCAATGTAAGAGTATACTAATATGTAACACCTAAGAATTTAGTTTTTGGTCATCTGAACGCGGGCGGAGCCGCGGGCAATGCTAGTAATATATAAATTTAACCATGGAATATCGTCATAAAGGATTACGAGCTAGAAGAATTCTTAAAATAGTTGAGGGAAGGGAAAGTGGTAAGTATTTTTTTTTAATTATTACGTAAATAGGTATATTATTGAAATAAATTTAAAAGGAGGAAATTCGTATACTTACCTGCTTATTTCTCTTTTTTAGTTAAATACCCACCTCCTTAGGTATTATGCGTTCTGTGTATTATAAACATACATATTGTTCATATTCGTATGAGCTCAGATATGATAGCCTCCCATAAATATTTTTATTAACCTTATTATTATTATGATCGTGTCTAAACTCTTAGTGTGGTCTGTTAATTTAACCCTAACTTAAGTTAGTAGGTATTAGTCTAGTGTTTAGTGACCCTCAGGTAAGGTTGTGGGTTCGTTTCCCACCCAGGACAAATCTTTGAGTGATGAGCATGATTATTTGTTCTGTGTCCGGGGGTCTGGTTGCCATAATAGGTACCTACCTAAAAGCTATGCCTAGTATGGGATTAGATGGCCGTGTGTGATTTATCTGAATATTATTACTTCTTCTTTCTGCTACTACTAACTTTCAATAATTATTTCATTACAGGGTCTGAAGATAATAATGATGTTAAATTCCTGATATTCTTCCATGTGACGGCATAGCAACAAAAGTTTTAATTGGTACGTAGATACCTGCTCAATCTGTAAAACGTGAGTTTGTAATATTATTTTATATTAATTTAAGTATAATAATAATATCTGTTAATATTTCAGATGTACCGACTACATCTTACGGTGAACAAGGTGACAATGTACAGAAACCATCTTTAGATATATGTGAACTACAAACAGTAAACCTAACTCGTGAAAATTCTACTGAAAATGAAATGCTATCCAGTTCAGGTGCAGATTATATTGACATTATTAATCACCAGCTTATAAGAACACCAACATCAGTATCAAACCTTTCTTTAATATTAGACAATGTTGATTTTGTTGCTTCGCCAGATGGGTATATTATTCATGCCAATAAAAGTAAATCGAATACGCCGACTCTATTTGATTGCACAATACAGGAAGATAATACTATTTTAAACTCAGATGATAAAAACCTCGATGAAACATTAGTTCCTATTGAGAATAATAAAGGTTCTGTACATAGCATAATCGATGTAAAAAATGTCAATATTGATATAAATAAGACTTTAACGCCTCAAAATAGATCTAATTTAAGCCCCAACGAGATGGTTATAATTATAAATAGCGATAAAAGCCCAAGGCAACAAGGTATAGTGGAGAATGAAGATTCTGTAACATTACAAGTATTAGGTACATCTGAATCAGAATCACTCACTACAATTTCAGCATCAGGGTCACTGCCAAGCAGTTCTATTGAACCTACTGATGACGACGATAACTCTCTCTCTATCACAAACGACTTAGCCCGTAAGCGACGCCGAAATGAAAAAGAACGGATAGCCAATAAATCTAAAACTTTAAAAAACTCTGGAAAAGCCTATGTTGGATGTCATTCTAAAAAACAGTTCCTTTCAAAATCGGTAGGACCTTCTTGTAAATGCAAATTGAAATGTGGTGAAACGTTTTCCTATAATAAAAGGAATGCCATTTTGGAGACATTTTATAAATTAGGTGACCATGAGTTGCAATGGCAATTTATAACTAAATACATTATGTCAGATTCTGTCAAAAAACTTCGAGTTGTTCGAAATAAAAACCGAACTCAAACTATAAGTTATTATTTGCCATTAGAGAATAATAAAGTCCGAGTATGTAAAGTATTTTCCTAAATACTTTACGAATATCCGAACAAATGGTTTACACTGCTATAGAAAAATACAATAGTGATTCTGACAAAACTGACTGTAGAGGTAAACATAACAATCGACCACGCAAAATGTCAGTTCCAACATTTGCAAATTACTAAAAGAGGATCAATAGAGATAGGTAGCTGTCTTTATAATTTTATTGAAGAACAATATCATAAACAAATAAATAAAATTTCATTTTATTCTGATGGTTGCGCAGGACAGAATAAAAATAGATTTGTGTTTGCCCTTTATCTGTTTGCTGCTAATAAGTTCAAACTGGAAATTGTTCATCGTTTCTTTGAATCTGGCCACAGCCAAAATGAAGGTGATTCTATGCATGCATGCGTAGAACGAGCAATGAAAAATAAACAAATTTATACACCTGATCAATTATATGGTATAGTTATGAATGCTAAACAAACTGGTGAAAAATACAAAGTCAAGGAAATGAGGCAAGACAATTTTTATGACATAAAATCATTGATTACTGGACAAAATTGGCTAAATAATGCAAAAGGTAACAAAATATATTGGTCAAAGATCAAAGAAATAAAAGTTGCCCATACACATCCACAATCTGTTTACTTTAAATATGATTATGATGACGACTATATTGAAATGAGATCAACTACAACTAAAAACACTTGAAAACGAAAATCTGCCTCTACCGCAGCAACTTCGTCTATCGCTGATGACGTGACATTGGAGCCAGCTTATAACGGTCCAGTTCCAGTTTCTAAAGCTCTACACGAAGACCTATCAAGTCTTTGTAGGATTAACGCCATACCTCTCCATTATCACAGTTTTTACAATTCGCTGATAAGCACAAATAATACTGAAGCCGCTTTAGGTGAGGATGACTGTGACAGTGATAGGAATGAAACAGACTGATTGATTTTTTAGAACTTAGACTGATTAATGCCTATTGTAACAATTGTGATTTTCTTAAATAAAAATTATGTTTATTATACTTACTTCATTGTTTATTTTATTTAAGTTTTTACAATATGTAGGTACTGACTGAGTGTAGAAAGGCACCCACGAAGTACCCAGTACCTAGTGGTATTACTGTAACTAGTGGTGTTACAATAATTTATAACCAAAATTCATAAACATTACTGCATATTATGATGAACTCTCTAAGCACATTTATACAAAAACAAAGTCGTTATATAGCTATACGAAAAAGACACTGGTAGCTTTTACAAGAACAAAATTGTATTAATTTATTACAATTACCATTCATTCATGAAAATACTGTAGAAAAACATCGTAATGTAGGTATATAGTTTTCATGATATTACAATTTCACGAAACAATAAAATCGTTATGTGCCGTTACTTATGATACACTTAAATATAAAATCAGTATTATACATCTTTCGTAATAACTTTAAAAGTATACATCATATATTTTTTTATTATAGCTACTTATTAAGAAAAAAAAAACTGAAAAAAATGATGTATTGTATGTTAATATAGGCCGGTTAGTTTATGAGCTAAAACAGAATAACAGTTTTTTTATAATAACGCAACTTTCCAAAGATTTCCCTCAAATTTCGGCAATAACCTGGAACTATACTGCACATGGTCACGGCAAAGGCGCCGCTGATGGTGTGGCAGCTGTGATTAAACGGACAGCATATTTTGAAGTGAATCATGGCAAAGATATAACTACTATAGACAAAGGAGAATGCCCAATTTTGTATGGGGATCCGTAACAACTTGCCTCAAACCAAATTTACTCTCCAGTCTAGTTTTTATTATTTTTTTTCACGACTAACAAAATTTTGTCAATATTTAACCACATTTTTGAAATATTTAAAAAAGGTAGAAAATGCCTGATATTATTTTTATGCAATTTTTAATCGTGATTATTATAATTTATTTATTATACATATAGGTGTGCATTTAAGGCCGCATTTCTGAGAAGTACATTGCATTGCATAGATATTATACTACACGTGCGCGGTATGTTGAGACCTGGAATCCTTCACCCGCTCACTCAATCACTCATAAATCTCATAGCTCATAAATCACTTACATACAAACAAGGTAACACAAAGAATTTGTAATTGTTAGTCAGATAAAACATTTATTTTTTTAGGTACATGATTATAAATATTATTAAAAACATTAGACACGATCAACAACTATTACTCCTCATATTCATGGAAAAAATCATCTAAATGTGACGCTGGGGCATTGGCGTCATTGTAGCGGGCCCAGCTGAGGTACCACACTACCGTCATTATATGGGCACAGCATCCCACCGTCCGTCTACTGACACGGCAGTTGCAGCAGTATCCGACAATTGCATCTAGTGTGTTGACAACTGCCTGATTTTTACTAATTAATAAGTATGTAAAGTAAGTACGGGCAGTTACATGTCGGGATCGTATTCTTCCTCGGAGCAAATAATTATTTTGTCCCAACACTAGGGGTATGTCTTCATCCATTTCAGTGTTTATTTCAATAGTGTAAGTGCCCGTTTGCCTAACATGTTCTCTGTAATGTATTTCCAACAAAGCTTTATTTCCAAAAGTGCTCACATAGATGAACCATAAACAATAATGCTAATACAGACTATAGACTACTTAAACATTTAAGTATATTATACACAACACTCTCCCACTATGAATTCTACACTAAATTTTACATTCTTTTTCTTCAGTACTATCTATAAATTAAGTCCGTCTGGTTTCTTTCTAATAGATCTCTTTAAAACAAGTGGTGAAGATTCTGTCTTTTGTGGAGAACTAACTATTTCCTTTAACTGAGACCCATTTGACACATTTTTTTTCAACAGAAGGCAACATCTCACTTTTCCGTACAACAGAATTACTACACACAGTATTAGGTGACTTAATAATTACACTTGAACTTGTCTCATTACATACACTTGGATATTCTTTATCTTTAAACACTAACTCGGTATCAAAAGTATCATCATCTAAATTACTGTTTATTTGATTATCCAAAATCTGATTAATATGTCTTTTCCAAATAATATTTGTATTTAACAATTAAATATGTAACTGGACCAAGTTTTTTCACTAATTGAAAATGCGGCTTTATGAATTAAAATTATTCATATATATATACAACTTCTTCTCCCTGCCCATTTCCCAATCACTTGGGGTCGGCGCAGTACATCTTCTGTACTGCTGATAGCATTTGGCAAAAGTTTTACGACCGGCCGCCTGCCTGACGTCAACCCTCCTTGGGAATGCTATTGTCTCTCTTTGTCTGAATGGTGTTGCGGGAGTCTTGTAATTATTATGCACTTTCAATTTTGTTGTCTTTTAAAACATTTTTTAAATATTACATAAATTTTTAATGTTATTTTCGGATATATTTTAAAATAAATTTCGATTACACCATAATTATTTTTTTTTTTTTTATATATATAAATATATACAACGTGTCCCAAAATTCAACGATAAGCGGGCATCAGAAGATGGACCTGCTCATGAGTACTCGAGTAACAAAGAGAAAAAAAATATCTTATTTTTTTTGTATTTACAAACATATTTCGAAAAATTTGACACCCCTAAAGATATTTTTAACTACCACGACCACAATTTTTCAAATATTTCTCAGTTTTTTTTGTTTCGGTGACCTAAGTAACACTACTATCCACGGCAATCCTTAGAAATCCCAAAATACCTGTAGTTTTTACACAAAAATTGATCATAATAATTTTTTCCCCTAAAATTTTGAAAGATTTTTACTTTCAGTTCACTTTCACTTATCGTGGTGTAAAAAAAAAGTATGAACGCTACTATGGCAAGTTTTTTTAAAAAAAATGACGCAACTAACCAAGATTCTAAAATGGTATAATACACTAGGAAAACTAGAGACAAAAAAATCGTACTATTTCTAAACAAAAACTATATTTCATAAACCTTTGTTGTTGTGATAGTAACTTTTACAATGTGCCCAAAATAGGTTTTTCGTTGTAAATTCTTGGAATTTGAATGGGACACGTCCGCAGTCTATAAAATTAGGAAGTTAGAGAGAAATAGATAGAGAGAGAGATAATATATTAGAGAGAGAGATAGATAGATATGTAGATGTTTGTTATTGAATAACAATAGGGCAGGTAGAGAAGTTCCTGTTATCGACAAGTCAGTACGCTCTGCTCCTTTATTTACTGTGCACCGTTCCGTATTAGCCATTCTAATATCAGGGAATTTTGAAAGCACCTTATGTGATCTAATGAGGAAAGCCTTCAAAATAACAGAGAACTGGTGTCGTAAACACGAACTCTCTGTCAATCCCTTAAAAACCGAATTAATCATGTTTACCAACCGAAGAGTACCCGGACCTCACAGACTCCCGAAACTCTTCAACACAGAACTAAAACTTAAGGATGCAGTCAAATATTTGGGTGTAATTCTAGACAGCAAACTGCTCTGGAATAAGCACCTTGACTACAAACTAAACAAATCCACTATTGCCTTTTATCAATGTAAAAAGATGCTAGGCAACAAATGGGGCCTTTCGCCGAAAATAACGATGTGGTTATACACTGCCGTAATAAGACCAATGCTAACCTATGGGGCTCTGGTTTGGTGGACTAGAACGGAACTCCGGACTACAATCACCAAACTAGCACGCTTTCAAAGGCTGGCACTGTCTGCTACCAGTGGATCCATGAAAACAACCCCCACAGCAGCAATAGAGGTTGCGCTTCAGACAACACCCCTGGACCTATTCATACAGCAAGAAGCGACTATGGCTGCTATAAGACTGATGCATTTAGGTCTATGGGGTAAAAACCACCATAGTCCACACACATCCATACTGGATAGGGCAATAGGACACGAACCACTTATTGCTGCCCCGTGTGACAGAACACACAATAAATATATATTTAACAAAAGATATAAAATAACTATGAGAGAAGAGGAACAAGACCACTCACCTGCCAATGAGCTACGGATTTATACTGATGGCTCAAAGACACGTGAAGGCTCAGGAGCCGGTGTATTTTCCCTTGATCTCAACATCAAAATACAAATACCATTAGGCATACACAGCTCGATTTTCCAATGCGAATGTGTAGCCATAACGGAAGCCGCAAGAACCGTGTACAGTCGTGAAGTAAACAACTATAATATAAAAATACTCTCCGATAGTGCAGCAGTTCTGCAGGCGCTAAATAATAAACAAACCAACAACAAACTAATAAGTGAATGTCACAATGCCCTGGACTTGATATCAACAACAAATCAGGTCACCCTTCAATGGATCAGGGCACACAGTGGTTCACTTGGCAACGATGCAGCTGACGAACTTGCAAAGAGGGGGTCAAAACTAGAAGTGACTGGCCCACTCCCGCTTCTCCCCATACCCTTTGCACTGATTCGCTCCTGGATCCGCCAAAGATCCACGACATTACAAAACAACAGATGGTCACAAACTGCAGACTGCAGACAATCAAGATCAGCTCTGCCTGCAGTAAACCCACGACTTACAAAACGCTTAATAAACCTCAATAGAACAAATCTCAAAATAATGATAGGGACGATAACGGGCCACTGTCCCTTGAACAAACACCTATATAACATCGGCGCAACGGACACCCCTCTGTGCAGAGGGTGCCTCGGCGCTGAAGAAACAGCTGCCCACGTAATCCTGGAATGCGTAGCGGTAAGTTCTCAACGTGAAGAAATCCTCGGACCAGTGAGGTCGCTCCGCGAAGCCTGTGAAGTTCCCAGGAAACTTCTGCGCTTCTGGGCGGAGCTAGGCTGGCTAATATAGCCAGGATTCGCACGCACAACGGACCAGAAGAGAGTCTAAGTGCGGAAAACGAGTCCACCTTACATTACATTACATTTACCGTTCCGTATTCAATTGACGTAGCTCTCGTACTAACGACATTTGGCTTAGCTTTTTGGACCAGATTAAGTGATCTGCAAACTGAACTGACCTGGCATTATTTTGGACTGTGATTGTGTGTTTTATTGAATTGGATTTTAGGCGTATTTTGGACTGTTTAGCGTTTATCATGCCGCTACCATATACACCGATGGAATACGCTAATATGCATCTAATTTATGGAGAATGCCGATGCAATGCTAACGCTGCTAGCAGATTGTATCGAGAAAGGTACCCAAATACTCAAAGATACCCGGATTATCGAGTATTTATTAATGTACATCAAACGTTTTCGGAGGGTCGTTTACCATCTGACAGGAGAAACGCCGGAAGACGGATTGGAGCGCGATGAAGAAGTTCTCAATGAAATACAAAATGATTCAACTACCTCGGTACGTGCTATAAAAACAGTTACGGGAATTCCAAAAAGTTCTGCACATTGAATTTTAAAATGTCACAGGCTTCACCCATATCACTGCAGGCGTGTGCAGACGTTATTACCACGGGATTATCCACTACGGGTCGCATTTTGCAGTGTGATGCTACAAAAGCACAGGGAAGATCCCCAATTCTTAGATAAAGTTCTATGGTCGGATGAAACAACCTGCAAGAAAGATGGCTATTTAAACCTTCTCAACCATCATAGCTGGAACAATGAAAATCCGCACCTGATTAGACAAGACAAATCCCAATATCAATTTAAGGTTAACCTATGGACGGGCATATTTAATGGAAAAGTGATTGGGCCATTTGAATTACAAGGAAACGTAGATGGTAATAGTTATTTGAACTTTTTACAAAATGACTTGCCAGAATTATTAGAAGACGTGTCCTCAAGTAATTTACAAAACATTTGGTTTCAAAATGATGGTTGCCCAGCTCACTTTGCCCGTCCTGTGCGAGAATACTTAAACCAAGAGTATCCAGGGCGTTGGATCGGGCGACTTGGTCCTATCTTATGGCCACCCCGTTCACCCGATCTAAACCCCCTGGATTTCTTCTATTGGGGTTGTCTCAAAGACAGGGTCTACTCAAAACCCATTGCAACATTGGACGAGCTTCGCCAAAAAATCAATCACGCTGCGGATCATATCAACGGTAGAACATACGCACGATGAATAAAACGATCTTTTTTAAGGCGATGTCGTACCTACACTGCATGATTTTTTTTTTTAAATAAAAAAATTCATCAGTTCATATTAGTGGTCTAGAACACGGGAAGTACAGGTGAAATAAAAAAATAATAATAGTAATAGAGAAAAATTTATTTTTTATTTAGTTCCACATGAGGCACTTTATGCAGTGACCCACCTAAATTTGCTAATATATCTAGAGGTGAAATAAACGGAAGCAGTTTTTGTCTTTGTTGGAACAAAGTTCGACTCTGCATTTTTCACAGACAACAAACGACTTTCCTTTGCAGTCTGGAAACTTGCGTCGCTGGCGCTTATGTCCCTACACAGGAAAGTGACACTCGACTCCATCACACCTGACGTCACGAGTAGGAAGCATCGCTACATTGGCTCTCTTCCTTTTTGTCTCTATCAGGTCATTACTTGCAGAAGGCGGCCGGCCTCTCTTCCTAGACATCGATGAACCACACATACAAAGGCTCTTTGCCACTTCTAGCTTGAAGTCTTTCAATTTCAGTGGCGTAGCTCTTTGTTGAATCTCCCCAGCTCTTCGGTATAGCAACCAACTATTTATAGTGATTATGTCAAGGAAATGGTAAAACAGTCTCAAATACCACTTTTTTGTCCTCATCTTTATTTTGTACTTCCCCAGGAATGAGTCGAGCAGGTCGACTCCACCCATATGCTGATTGTAGTTTCGTACAATTTGAAGGCAATCAATATCTATATATTTCTTTTGTTTTTTACAAAACCTCCTTACTTTTTGAGTAGGCTCTTTTCCTACAAAAGATGAAGACAACACCACGGGTTTGTTGTCATACCACATTACTGTGACGATATCTGTGCCGTTCACATTGCCTACCCATTCCTCTGAATACCCTCTTTCCTTCTTGCTGCTTTTTAGATCTTTCAATGATGGTATTTGTATAGATTTTCCTAGTCGTCCTTTGTTCACGGTTCCCATAGAATTTATTGCTTCATTAGCAAGATGCGTAATCAATTCAGGGCATGTGTAGTAGTTATCAAAGAATAACTTGTAATGTTTATCTCTGGGAATAGACCTTGCCAGTCGGATAACAATGTTGGCACTTGCGCCTAAATCAGGCTCATTAGGAAGCCTCAGATCTGGATTATTCTCCATCCCGGAGTATATTTCGAAATCGTATGCGAATCCTCTTTCATCACACAGCACCAACAGATTATATCTCCATTTATGAGGATTATTAGGTAGATATTGGCGCAGCAAATTAGAGGCCTTAGTAGAGCACATCTGCTCATCCACTGACAATGCTTCCCGTTTGGGTATAGCTTGACTTTTTTTAAGGTCTCTACTAGAGGTCTGATTTTATGAAGACGATCGTGTCCTGCAGTACCTGCTGATTGGTGGCTGGGTGGTATTGTCATTGAAGTGTAGATTTACTGACATGGTATTTCTTATCATAGCAAACCTAATTCACATTCCCAGTACATTCGGGTATGCGGTAGTGGGGCAATGCCCATTATCAGACAGATACCAATGAACTTTTTCAGCTCTGTAACGCTTGTAGAAAAAGGCTTTGATGGGTTTTTTTGTACTCTAAACTTATTCATTTCTTCTACAATATGGCTTAGAATATCATCATCAAAAAAGTACAAGAAATATTGCAATGGAGTTACAAGTTCAGTAATCGGTGACTTTAGATCAGTTTGCCCACAAAACTCACGGTTTGTTGGAACGAAAGCTTTTTTCCATATGATATTTCGCTTTCTTCTGGCGACGAATGCAGCAGGTGTAGAAGCAGTGCCTTTTGGTGCAGTAGACGCGGAAGATTCGGCTGTTTATTGACGTGTTCGTGAAGTAGTTGCTCCAGATGTACTTGGAATAGCAGGAATTGAACCACTAATAGATGATATAGGCTGCTGCATATCACCACCACAAGACCCTGATAATGGTGCAGTGAATTCATACCTGTTCGGTGAAACAAATTGCTCATCGTCATCTGTATCCGTTTCACAAAGTTTGTTGATGGTAGATCGAATTACGGCAATGTCATCGTCACTTTCAGCACCTGAGGAGTCTTGTTCATCTTCACTGCCTATTGGTATCATCAAATAATTTTCGATTTGAGCTTTGGATAAGGTATTCTTCGCCATTATCTAAAAAATAAAACACATCACAACATTAGTAAACATACCTAAAATCGGACCCTAACTGCATGAAGTGACACATGTGGTACATACAGTAATTGTGAAAATTTAGTATCAAAACACGGCCAAATCAAAAAAATATACTTACATTTGTTTAGTTCACAGATATTTCGACATAAAAACAATTTATCCACTGTTGCATACCGTAAACAACTATTATTTATTATATTTTCAAATTGAATACGCACGGCGCGCAGCGAAAGTACAAAAATTTTAATTGAATGACTGACTGAGCGAGTAGTGCTGTCATCTAGTTAAAAAAATGCACTAAATAGGCACCATGGATTGTTGTCACTATTTTTGCGTCATCATAGATGTCGCTACTGGTTCAAATCAGAAAAAATATAAATTTTATTGGTCGTCCCACTTAAGGGACTGAATGCAGTGTAGGGTTAATGCCGGTGGCAAACAATTTGAACATTTACTGTAATTTTAATAATGCAATAATTTAATAAAATAAATGTAAAGTTGTTTGTACCTATTGTTTTAATTCATTCAACATTTTTCAACAACAAACAACTTATTTTTGGCACATAATAAAAGTGATTAATATCAACAACAACAATTTATGAAATATAGGTGTTGTTTAGAAATAGTAGGATTTTTTTTTGTGGCTAGTTTTCGTTGTGTATTATACCATTTTAGAATCTTGGTTAGTTGCGTCAATTTTTTAAAAATCTTGCCATAATAGCGTTCATACTTTTTTTTACACCACGATGAGTGAAAGTGGACTGAAAGTAAAAATCTTTGAAAATTGTAGGGGAAAACATTATTTTGATTGATTTTTGTGTAAAAACTACAAGTATTTTGGGGTTTCTAAGGATTGCCGTGGATAGTAGTGCTACTTATATATAATATTCTTTATTGCACTTAAAATATGATACAGAAAAAAATAACACAAGTAAATATAGTTCACAAAGGTGGACTTATCTCTAAAAGAGATCTCTTCCAGTCAACCCCTGATTGTGGAAGAAGATGTCAGCGGGCAATATAGTGCAAAAAATATACTAAATATATATTAGAAATAAAGGTAATAATAATCACATATAATCACATATGTACGAGTATGTATGTATGTATTATTATCGATTAGTTCATCTTGATGTTAAATCGAATGAAACTGTTATTGAAAACTAGCTTACGAAGACTTTGTTTATATCTAGGTGTTTTACTCACATGTACTTACCGTTAAAATAGTAATTTCCTAACATTATAAAATAAAACTAGTGAAATTCTACAGGCAATAACAACCTTCAGTTGTTAATATTGTAATTTTGTATATTTTTCTTTGCATTAAATCACTTTAATCTTGTAACTATCCTAGTATCCTATATAAGTATTATATAGTTTTAAAAAAAGTTTCACCCACTTAATCACAGAGTATGCATGTGGGAAGAAGCGGGCCATTCTTAACACAAGTATCCTCGGATTGTAAAGATGATTAAGAAATAAAAACTACATATTTTTATTTTTTATTTTTTTATTTATTGCAAGATTATTTTAATATTTCGTCAGACGTCTATTATAAAAATCGTACGGTTTCAATATGGGTCAAGAAAAATCTAAGGAAAAGCAAGAGGTGATAATCGCCAAAAACGCGGCAGGCGATGAAAATGCAGCTAAGTCGCTTCAGGAACATACTGGTCATATTAAAGGCACGAGTAATATTTTATTAATAATTTGCGGGTTTTTGGTATTGGCCGCTATAATTTTTGGCGTTCAGATATTATAAGAAATGTCACGCGGAATGGACACAGCGTGCTATCAATTTCACATGTTTGATATTGACAGTTTCATAGATAATTGAAGATCAAACAAACTTACCAAGTGAAGTTCGATCACAATTATGTGAGCAGCTTCATTCGACGCGATTTGGATTCACATATTGTAGGATGTTCAGAGAAATATAGCAAATATAAAATGTAACTATGAATGTAATATGAAAACAGGTAAGTATTAAAAGACACGTAAGTATGAACATAAGTTTTATTTATCATTTTGTGTATTTAATTCTTTCTGTACATTTAATAACATTTTCAGAGGAAAGTACCGAATGAGCAAAATTATCAACAATAATTTCTTTATTATAAAATCTGGCAAAAGTTGCAGATGATTGACTCCAACCGGCAGTCTTTCTAATTACATCTATATTAACACCAAGTTTGTTGGCTATGGACGTAGCTGCATGTCGCGTACTATGTGCGGTAAAAATAGAAGTGTTTATGCCACTTTTATTAAGTGTATCCTTTATCCAGTGGCTTAAGGTCTGTGAAGTTAATTTTTTATATGGTTTTTTATAACTAATAAATAAGAAAATATTTTTAGAATCACGTAAGGAGCTAGTTTTATTTATGTAATCTAACAAACACTTTGCTGGGCATATACATTGTTTTTCATTATAGAATGGCAATTTTAGAATAGGTTGATATGAATTTGGTCGAGATGTTTTTACAAGATCAGGAATTTTTATCATAATATGTGAGTCATGTACTTCAATATTAGGAATCTTTATCAAAGCTAGAGTCTGTACGCGATGTGCTGTGACCAGAGCCAACAAAGTTATAACTTTTTTCGAGAGAATTTCAAGATCGAGACCTTCATGTGGCCACTGTGCAGACAAATAATTAAGAACAATACTAGGGTCCCACGTAATACTATATTTAGGTTGAGAAGGTTTCGTTCTGAAAACCCCTTTCATAAATCTTTTAATACAATCATCCTTAAGAATATTAGGAAATAATAAAGATAAGGCAGATTTGTGTGAATTTATTGTTCCATACTTAACGCCTTTATGAAAACATTCACTCATATAATCTAATATAACAGGAATAGACATATAGGAAAAATCGTGATTTTTATTCTTACAAAACCCTAACCAAGACAGACTTTATGCAACTGTCATACTGTTTGTAAGTATTATCTGAAAGTGAATTCATTAGAATATCTACGGTTCTAGATGTCAGACCCATTTTTAAATATGTTTTCCTGACAACTTCGCGGCTACTAAGCACAAGGTCTGATGAAGACTGTGTGATGATCTGAAAGGAGAAGTTAGTAAATTAACGTTTGGCTCAAAATATATACATGGTGAACAAATTAATTTATTAAATAAGGGGAACCACGGTTGTGTAGGCCAGTATGGAACAACTAATACACCTTCTGCTTTATCTGATATTATTTTTCGCAAAACTTTCAATATTAAAATAAATGGAGGAAAGGCATAAAAAATATGTTTTTCCAGGACACAGAAAAGGCATCAACAGCTCTTTTCCAAGTAATATATTTTTTACATTTTGCATTACACCGACTTGCAAATAAATCAATATCAAAATCACCAAAATTTATCGCAATTTTTTGAAATGCATAGTCTGCCAATTCCCATTCCTTGTCCTGAAACTTTTTACGAGACAAAGAATCTGCTTCTGTATTATCCTTCGTATTAATATATGATGCAAAAATATACAATTTATGCGTCTCACACCATTCCCAAATATCTTTGCTTATTTGACAGAGATGAGGATATTGCACACTTCCCATTCTGTTTATACACGAAATGGCGGTTGTATTATCAATACGTAAAAGAATTTCTTTGCCAAATAAATTTTTTGTGAACACTTTTAATGTGAAAAAAGCTGCTTTTAATTCTAACTCATTAATGTGTACACAAATTTCCTCGAATTTCCAAAATCCATGAACTTTTTTACTACCACAATAACCACTCCATCCAGTAAGAGAAGCATCAGAAAAAATCTCTAAGTCATAATTGTTAAATCTAAATAGACAGTAAGAATTATCTATATTAGTTAACCACCAATTTATATCTGGTTTTAAACTATCAGGTACATTAATTATTTGATCATAAGAAGAATTTTTAAGTAGACACATATATTTATGGTACTCAAACTGCTTTGTATCTAACCAGGAATATTCTACTGCAGGGCAAACAGATATTAACAAACCTATAAATCTCGCAAAATCACGTAATTTACATTTCTTTAATCTGACAAATGTCAATAAGATTTCTTTACTTTATATTTTTTATCATCGGGTAGTTGTAGAAACATATTTTTTGAATCGTAAACAAAACCTAAAAATTTACATTGTTGTTTAGGGATTAAGGAACATTTAACAGTGTTAATGATGAAACCTAATGATATTAACAATTTTTTAATGTTATGAACATTATTCTGACACTCTTGAAAACTTTCTCCAAAACATAAAAGATCATCGAGATAAATTACTGACAAAATATTATATTTACTACGAATATATTCTATGACAGGTTTTAGAAGCTTTGTGAATACATATGGTGTAGTGCATAAACCGAATGGTAAACAGGTGAATTTGTAAAGACAGCCGTTATACATAAAACGTAAAAACTTCCTGTGATATTTATTTATATGAATTAAAAAATAAGCGTCTTTCAAATCTAAGGATGCCATATAACAGTTTTTAGTTATCAACTTTGATGCAGTGCGATAATCTTTTTAATATACTTATTTAACCTTTTTAAGTTTAAAATTAACCTTTTTTCACCATTAGGCTTAGGAACTAGAAATATTCGTGAGAAAAATTCAAAATTTTCATGACTACATTTATATATAGCTCCAATTTTTAATAATTTTGCAATTGATTTTTCATAATCATATGATTCAATTATAAAATCAGAATATATTAAAGGACAATTTACTTGCATTGGTAAAGAAATAAAGGGAATTCTATATCCATCAATCCAAGATGAAACTGTGGGATCACTAGTGATCTTATACCAATTAGATATAAATAACTTTAATCGGCCTGCATACGGTACTTCATTTATTTGCGAGCCGACCTGCGTATCGGCGGAGGTGGTTGGTGTGAAGAGGGCGGCGGTGGTGAAGGCGGCCACTGCATCCAGTGAGTCTGCCGTTGCGAACTGCTGTTCTGGTGACGTGGTGGCAGGACTGCGTACGGCCTCCCTGCATGTTGCCTGCCTGTTGTCTTTTGATGCAGGGGCTTGTAGTTTAAATTATTATTGCTGTTAAAAGATTTATTATTAGAAAAGTTAGCCCTAGAAAATGGTGCTTGTGTCACCTTTAGTGCTTCAGCAGAGCGTTGTACAGTTTTTGCTGTCTTAAGCTTTTCTGACATGTTATCTCCGAAAAGAAACTTGTCAGCTTCAGAGTTCGCCAATGTATCTTTTAAGCTAGTATTGATAGAAGCAATGACAAACTTTCGCCTCGTTTTTGTTTCGTCATTATGCATATCACATAAAATATTACAAACATCACTGACAGGTTTTAAAACTTTTTGTTATAACCCTTGCTCACAATTTGTAGAAATAATAATTTCAATGGATTGACCTAGCGCAGAAATAGCATTGGCGGATCGTTTTTGTCTGTTCATTAAAGAAGTGTCTCTTTTTATAAATTGTTCAAGTAAAGCAACTTTTACTTCAGGATTTAAAACAGGTGGCACGAGTAACTCGCAGTTACTAGGAACTAAATATTCCTTGGCCAATAGATCTTTTTGTTCCTTATTTAATCCTTTCTTTAATACCTCAATCCATCTGGCAGCTATGTCCTTATGGATAGGTTTTCCTAGCGTGGTGTCTGGTTCAGGTGCATTCCCAAGTATTTCTAAAATACCCTCATCTAGCTTATCGTCAACAGTTTCTATTGTTTCTGTAGCTGGGTCTGCAGGGAAAAGCTGAGAACCATCTTGATGCTCAGAATTGTGTGTCTCCACTGTATGGGGCGAACAGGGTGCATCACATGGTGTGAGCACACCTGTCATCTTGTCTGCTTGTAGAAACTGGTCTTCGCATGGACCTGTGAATATTTATCACATATCACTGAAAACGATCTCAGGATCGTCGAATGTGGCAAGCATGATGGTAAAAACGCATCAGCTGCCTTATATGATGGTAAAAACGCATCAAATTAAGCGTGACGGTAAAAACGCATCACTTGTGTTTATACATTTGAATTTGTAGTATATCAAATTTTAACGGTAAAAAATTAAATAGTGTAAAGTCAAAGTGAACAAAAAATAAAATTATGCAATAAAATTTCAATATATTAATTTAGCTAAATTTTTATTTACATTTACCGTCAGTTTTTTGAGAAAAAAAAGTACTTACTCTGAATATCTTCGTCTGATGAAATTATTCTTCGACGATTCTGCAGTTTACTTTCCAATTTACTTATCTTTTTTCGAATAGATTCTTCACTTTTGTCACGTTTTTTTTCTTCCCCATTTTGATTGAGTCGAGTTTTGACGTGCGTAGGCTTCAGCACGGAAAAACATAAACACGAAATATTGCAAAGAGGAAGTATGGATAGGTGGGGATTAGGAAGTGGGATATTTGAAATAAAGTGTTGCTACTTAAAAAAAAAAACTATAAAATTCCGTGCTAGGCTGATAGTTGGAAATACATCTACAATATGTGAATCCAAATCGCGAAGAATGAAGCTGCGAAACATAATACAAGCTATGCAAAGTCGCCCGCTCAGTTCCGTGTAAACGCTCGGCCCGTGCACATTGTTCGCGAGTTTTTATTGTTTTAGTGTAGTTTATTGTGAAGTGAAAGGGATCATAACATGGATTTGTATTATGACTGGGTAAGTACTGAACAGTTTTAATTGCAGGTATAGGACAATAGAATAGATTTTGTATAGAAATTGTTATTTTTAACAAACATCGCCGCCATTTTCCCCGGCAAAATGGTTTCATTCACGCCGATATATTTTATTAACTTTATCATAAACTTTATGTATTATATACGTTATATATAATATATTACTCGTATATACGTAACCTATTAATGTTATTATTGTTACCAGAATTTAAAAACAAACGCTTGAAATTTTCGTATCATTGACATACAAAGTAGACATCGATCTTTAAAATAGGTCGACACACATATGGCATTTTATTTGTTTATTTTAGAAATATTTGAATAAGGAAGCATATCTTAGCGTTGTGCTTAATGAATTGTCAATATAATTATATTTTAGAATGTCAATTAGTGTTTAAAATAAATGCAAAGAATTTATCAATAATTGACAAAATTTGAGAGGCCTTTTTCTTATCTTTAAATCTCAAGGGCTTTATTTATAGTTTGAGTTATCGTAAACTAAACATTTCAAACACTTGAAACTCTGTTATAAGTATGTGCTCCATATTATATAAAAAGTTATTAGCCTAAGCCACTTGAGCTACAGTGTTTTGAAGAAGGTATTACATAAGTACGAGTGCCTATTGTCACTCTCATGCATTACACTTAATACTCATTACATTTAACATTTATTACATTTTGTCTGATTTCGCAGACTTAGGCGAAAAGCTAGTGTAATATTATCAGTAATAGAATACAAATTATAATAAAAGATATTTTACAGCAGTAAAAAGTACCCTATGTATTAACCCGGGTAACCAGCTATCATCATACCAAATTTCATGTAAATCCGTGGAGTGGTTTTCTCGTGATGCAGTCACAGACAGACAGGGAGACAAAAATTGTAAAAAAAATCAAGGAAGATGAAAGACGAGTTAAAGTTTTAATAAAAAGTTATAAACCGTAACAAAAAAAACAAATAAAGTTATAACCGTTTTAATAAAAAGTTAAGAATGTGCGTGCAAAACAGGTTTTCTTGGCATTCTTATGTGTATTGAGAGTCTGAAATCACTTTACGCGAACTTAGTTGAGATTGATAGTATGCTTGTATTTATACCAACATATACATGCACCCAAGACCATTTGGAACTACTATTCGGAATAATACGAATGCACAGGGGCCATAACGACAACCCAAATGCAATAAAATATTAATAAAACAATTTAAAGGAATTTATCGGAAAGTATTATGTCACCTAGAACTTAAAGCCTCCCATAGCAGCAATTGTATACCTCTAGAAAACCATAGGTTATGTGTCTTTTAGGTACAAAATATTCCTCAAATTTAGTAACCAATTGACTAAATGTAATTTTTTCAATGTCTAAATTGAATGTATTGAATATTTCGAGACATTCCGCGCCTATAAAATGTAACAAGACTGCAACCTTTCGTGCGTCCAACGTCTTCGTATATGTCACTTGCGTTAAGAAAAATAATGAAAGTTTGATGCCATTTTTTCCAATTCGATGCTAAATTTTCTTCTAAACTCATTGGTTTTATGTTACCGCCGATGTTGAGCCTTTTTGACATGACGACATCTCCAGCTCTTCCCGCTCGGCACGTGGTTCGACCTTTTTGACTTTGACCTCTGGCATTGACGTTATATGCGTAGTTCTTACTAGATGTGGATCGTCGTCGAATTTTTGACGGACGAAACGCAACCGTTTCAAGCGGTCTTCGTTGCAACTGATTTGAGTTTATGTAAAACGAAACTTGAAAGACTTTTAATGAACAGAATTAGCGAATCGTTGAGTGAAAAGGTTGCAGGGCCTTATAACTCTTTCAAATAAAAATGAAACGGTTTAACTATAGGTATGAATGGAACTCCCCTTCATACTTTTTCCAGGCTTAAGACTGACTGGGGACAGATTTTGGACTTGTCACAAGGCGTAATTAAGAGTTGATTTCATTTTATATACATACATTCAGTCAAGAAAGTATCGGGAATGGATGATTTGTTTATGGTTCCAAATTCAAATTTTTGTTTCTTTTTTGTTGTTGTTAGATTGACAAAACTGTTTTCCATTTTGGCGCGGAGTTTGAGTTGTATCTGTTATTTATATTAAATACAGTTACTATTTTTATACAGCAGCTATTTTTAGTTATATCATATCTAGTGTGTATTGGGAATTTCATAATGGACAAAAACATCGAACAAAGTGTTTGTCTTAAATTTTGCATCGCCAATGGAATTTCGTGTTCGGAGTCATTGAAAATGTTACAGAAGGCTTACGGTGAATCTGCTTTATCAAAAACACGTGCTTATGAGTGGTACAAAGCGTTCAAAAGCGGTCGAGATGTGATGGAAGATTTGCCTCGCTCTGGTGGGCCATCAACGTCTGCAACTGAAGTTAACATCGCAAAAGTGAAGGAAATAGTAACTGAAAATCCTCATTCAACTTAGAGAGAGATAGCCGCCGAACTTTCTGTATCTCATGAGTCGATTCATACCATTTTAACTACTCATTTGGGTACGAAACATGCTACCGCTCGGCTAGTCCCAAAAGACCTGAATTTTCTCCAATAAAACTTAATCGCATGAGAGTCACTGAGGACATGCTAGAACGAGTCAATTTCGACCCTACATTCATGAGGCGCATTGTTACTGGTGACGAGACGCGGGTTTACGAATTGACATGCAAACTAGTCAACAAGCTTCGGAGTGGCGCCTTCCAACTGAACCAAATTACCGAAAAAACCACGCCAAAGTCGTTCAAATGTCAAAGTCATGTTGACTGTATTCTTTGACTATCGCGGTGTTGTGCACTCGGAATTCTTGCCGGAAGGTCAAACGTTAAATAAAGAATATTATTTGAGCGTTATGCGGCATTTAAGAAAGCAATTTTGACGGTAAAGGCCAGATTTGTGGAAAGAAAATTCTTGGATTTTGCACCACGATAATACGCGTTCGCACAAGGTCATCATTGTGAACGAATTTTTGACCAAACACTCATCAACTACTATGGTATAATATAATGATATGGCTCTTTCTTTCGTAATAAAATAAAACATGATTATAAGAAAATTTTCTCTTTTTCTGCAAAAAAATGCAAGTAGCCGGGTACCCGGGTATACCCGGGCATATGAAAAAATAATATAGATATTAAAAAGATTCGGGTACACGAAAACCCTACCTAAAACTATTGACGCAAATACCACGCAAAAATTCATTATATCCTGTTAAAAGAGCCAACAAAAGGGGTTGATGTCTCCCCCCCTAACGTGCGTTCACCTTGTCGTGGTGGGGGGGCTCAGTAGTAGTAGTACGAAACTAAGAAACGCACAGGGAGGTTGCCCACTTCGGTGGGCGGTGGGAGGTGGCCCTCTTCGGGGGGCGGTGTGCCTTGCGGGTTGCTCCTGGTACTTCTCTGACAGCAGAGTGGACCTTGGAGCAACCCCAAGGTTGTGGTGGTCTGCTTTGGCAGACCTGCCGTCGGGGCGTCGTAGTTGAATGCGTAAGCGATCCTGCGACGCCCCATTAAGACGGGGGAAGGTTTTGTTGGGTTTTAGTGGGTAGTACTGGCTGTATTACGCCGGTGAGTCCCACACGTCGTGCGTAAATGCATTTCCCAACGTTAAAAAAAAAAAAAAAAAAAAAAAGGGGTTGATGTCTTTCTCCAATGTCACGTGGATGGCATTAGGCCTGATTTGCATTCTGGAAAAAAGAAGGCAATTGAGAGGTATTCATTGCATTAAAGTGGCAGATTACCTTATCGATGGCTCGGTGACATGGTGTCGAAATGAAATTGAATTCGAAACAATTTGGAGGTAAAAATCAACCGATCTTACCGAGTAAGGAAGTTATTCAGAAGGCCAAGGAACGATTGTTAAATATGGATTGGAGTTCAAAAACTCTGCATTGAATTTATAGAGCAGCGTTGAACACGGTGAGTTGGTTGGCTGCATACCATCCGTTGGGTTGTATAGATTCAATTGTATATACTGGTTACCGGAACAACTGCAAATATATGTGTCCCGTGGTCGGAATGACAGTTCAATGATCTTTTAATTTGAGTTTTCATTGAATTAGTGATCCTGCGGCAACATTAGCAATTGATGCTACGGGTGGCATTGCAAAGCGCGATAAGTCACAGAAGCCGCACATTTTCTTATACCAGTGTGTGCTCGTGATGAAAGACGGTAGCGTGAAAACGTTTCAAATGGGTTTTTTGAGCCACTTCTTCGCTATAAACAATCATCAATCCATATAAAATCATTTAATAAGCCATCTGGCGTGGATAGAGGATAAAAGGAGAATATTGGTATTGTCGGACGACTGAGTAACTAAGACTAGAATGTGCTGAGTGGCCAAGTAAAGGCTATGTAAGCCATAAAGGGTGCATAGCCCATGTATAACAAAACGCTCCTATTCCGAAGCTGGTTGTAACCGATTTCGGGTAGTCGTGGTTGATTGCGGTTGCGCGTATATTTGCCAGTGCGCAACTGCAATCAACCAAGAAAAAACGATTATCTTCAAAAGTGTTACGATGCTGTTGAAAATTTGTCAACGAAGCTGCCATCGACGATTATGCGATTAGATGTAAAAGTATGTCATCTATTAGCAATCATTACACAATGACCTAGTTTAAAACATAACGATGTGTCTTTGGTACGGCGATTTTATAAACGGTACGTCGGAAAAGCTGCCAAATCTCGCATCTAGAAGACTTACCATGCGTCCTAGAATGGGTTCTGGTCGTTGAGCTCTGCAAATGCTTCCGGGATAGATAATAAACCCCTACCATCGGTTTATCGACTACGTTTTTTAAACGATAACGTTTTTTAATCAAAGGGCTAAAAATGATGAATGATGATGGTCACAATGACGATGATAAAGTTACGGACAACAGCGGCGAAGAATCTGGTGAAGATATGATCGACGAGGAATCTGATTTCAACCCGGAACAGAGTGCGGTCAAAACAGGAATAGACAAACCAGGCTGAAAATCGTGGCGTAATGGATTGTACAGTGCTGCAGTTAAAATCGCTACTTAGTTGTCGGAAGTTGATACAATCAACACTTTACAACGTCGATTTCGCCAAAAGGTTGAAAAGGTACCTCCTTTCATACATACCTTTGTGGACCGCGTCGCGTACTGCTACGCCGCCGGCGCTCTGTTTGACAGTATATACACACACACACTTATATAGCGCGTCGTCAGGCTAGTGCTCTGACGCGCGCTAAGTACGCGTTCTGTTTGGCGAAACCTTTAGTTCTCTGACACTGTCTATATTACTCCTTAGTCTGAGACCTAAGTAAACTTATTTATTATTTAATTGATTTAATGTAACAAGATCTGAATAAATGACTATTTTATTAATTAGATTTTTAAATGTTCATGTTTAATTTACAAAATATGCGCCTATAATATGGTAGATCTTGAATAAATAAAGGAACATGTTGAAAGTATATCATTGAAAATATTTCATTTAATCTTTTTTTGCTTTGAATAGAAGACTATTTTGTTAGCTTTTTTTAATATGTATGAACTTATATGTTATCTTTAACTTCAGAAGTCAATCAATTTCTTGCATTTGTAAGTTAGCGAATATTTCTGTGGCTGAAGAGTAAATGGAGGTAGAGGTAAATATTTAGATTGAGGCTGATGCAGAGGCCGTAAAGTTCTTGGTTCAGGGCAACAGATACATCATAATATTCAGCTAATATCTAATGATGGCGACATACGAAAACTTTCTTCACAACCCGTATCAGTCATTATTTCATCTATAAGATTAAACGGTAGTTTTATTAAGACAATGACACAAGACTTTAGATTTATACAGATTATACAGTTTTTGGAATTCTATTGATTTAATAGTTAATACCATGGATGACAAATATTAATACACAATATGGACGACAAAATTTTAAAATACGCTATATCAGTTTTTGCAGCAAGAATACACAAAAGTAAAAACTACAGAGTATATCTTACAATTTTAAAATAGGCAACCAATCGGTGTTGCCCAATAGATAATTTTGTCGCCACACCACCCCCCTACGGATTAAAGAAACTGTAGGTAAGAAAAACTACAAATCTAATACCTGCTTAAAACGGACCCTGCGTCCTGATCTGGTCATGGTAGGCGCCGCTGGTAAGGGTGAAGGCGCGGGTTGGAGTGTAGCAGCTGGGGCAGCAGTGGGCTTCGTAATGACAGAGTCAGGCGCCCTCGCTAGTCTAGGAAAAGTTCTATCTAGGAAATGTAGGAATAAATATACTGTAAATTCAAGACTATATTAAATTAATAATATATTTTGTTTTATATACATACATATAATACCATAAAGGCCATAAGTTCATTTGATTATTATAACATGTTTTATTTTTCATAATATATCGTACCGCGCGACTGTTCATTAGCCATTAGTAATTTTTGCGCATGCAACAACACTACTCGTGACATTTGCTAATTACTCAACTAATTTCCCGTTTTTTATGTATAGTTTTGAGTTCGAACTTACTGTTTTAATTGTTTGTGACTATTTCGTACGCTGTCTAAAAAAACTTTTTTTAATTCTGATGTACTTTTTAAATAAAACTATCTTTTCGGATCATTTCGCGGATTTATTTTGATTTTTGGTTCCCGACGTTTCGAATGCTTTACAGCATCCATGGTTACGGGAGAGACAGGTGTTACATGTCTTGAAGGTATAGTTGTTACAGACAGCCTACCCACAATTAACAAAATGAAAATTGCACCAATTACATTACAATATTTTTTAACTTAAAACATTTTTATAATTTTAATTATAATTGAATATGGAATATTATTTATTTAATTTTTGCTATTATTTTTATAATTATTACAATTTTAAAAAATATTAATTAGTAATCTATATTTAGTGTTGCCATTATTATATTTATAACCATAAAGAAAAATATAAAATATAGTATTAATTATTTAAGCCATATAATTGTTCTATGTGTAATTTAAAAAAGTTAAAATTAATTAAGGATAATAATTTTAATTTAGTTTGCTATTATTTAAAACAACTCACTAAGTAACACTATTACTATATACTTTTACAAATGAAAAATGAAAAATATTAATCTGATAAGCTGTCATTTTGATCAACACAGTAAGAACTTACTACATCTACCTGTCTGTTATGTTTATATTTATTATTGGATTTTATTATATTAATAACAGGATCCCATGACGATGGTAGTACCCAGCCATCTTCCCTATTGAAATTTGGATGTTTTTTAATTTCTATGGCTTCTCGAATCATTCTAGGGCGATATCGGTTTTCTTTCGCCAGGATTTGAGGTTTATCGAAGCGAATATAATGGCTTGGGCGGTCCTGGCTATGTTTGCAGACAGCAGATGTTGTATTGCGACGGTGCTTCACATCAGCTATGTGTTTTTTGACCCGGGTTCTAATGGATCGCTTTGTATGTCCAATGTAAGAGAGCCCACAATCACAATCAAGCTTGTAAACTCCTGCATCTTGTAGAGGGATGTGGCACTTGACAGGTGGTAAGAACTGACTAATTTTCTTTGGCGGCTTGAAGTAAGTTTTAATTGAAGCTCGCTTTAGAATGTAGCCAATCTTTTCAGTGATTCCTTTCATGTATGGCAAGACTGCAGGGACGCGCTCGACTGTGGCTGGTTTCACTCGGCCACTGTGACGCAGGCGCGGCACTTGCAGCTTGTTGTCACGCTGAACTTGCTTGACATGTTGCAGTTCTCCGGCCAGGTGTTGCTCGTCACAGATCTCGCGCGCTCTCTGAAACAAAGATTTTCCCACGGTAGCTAACTGTGAAGGATGGTGGTGAGATTCACCGTTCAGGTACCTATCAGTATGGGTCTTCTTTCTATACACAGTATGACTCAAGGTGTTATCTGGGTTGCGTTTAACTAATACATCTAGGAAAGCTAAGGTATTGTCCGATTCTAATTCCATTGTAAATTGTATTTTAGGATTTATAGAATTAAGGTGTTCTAAGAAAACAGTTACTTTATCAGATGGTAATATTGTGAAAGTGTCATCTATATACACCGACCTCGGCACCACACCCAACACAATAATCTATATACCGCTTGTAGAAACGAGGGGTCACGGGTGATGTGTTCAGAGCAGTCTCCTCGAAGTCCTCCATGAATATAATATAGAAGTTGATGTAAAAGATAATTTGTTCTGTTTTATAATTAGTTTAATATAATAAAAACCAGTGTAGAATGATGTGAAATAAACGTGATTCATACAATAAAATATCGTTCTTTTAGAAATAAATATATCCCTGGAATAGGTTTGGGCCTATCTCGTGTGTGGGTAATGAAAGGCGTTTCTTGAACGGCTGCACTTTATTATATTGATTATATAAACAAGGATGGGCATGGATTAAGAACAGTGACTTTATATGACTAACGTAGATTGTAGATGACCATTCACAAGTGTAGATGTAATTACATTATGCTCAAGCGTCGCAACCACAGACTACATAACATTAATAAATACGTTCAGGATTATATAACAGGGCCCAGAGACGCCCTAAAAGAACGATTTAATAAAACCCGGTGGCGTGACCCAAGCCAAGAATAAGACAAAGTACCTAACTGAAAAAGAAAAATAAAATAAAATAAAGGAAAATGGACAAAGGAGATGCTCAGATTGAAAAACTGAAGAATGGGGAGACATTTTTATTATGGAAATTTGAGTTTAACATCTACATAAAGGCGGCAAATCTGACTACAACAATTTCGTCAAATGCTAAAGAAGAAGATAAGAAATCTGATGCATTAATTACAAAAGATGCCATGGTGCAACGAATAATAATAAACAGTATAGACAGGAAATTGAAAGGGCACATTTTAAAATGCAAAAATGCTCTAGAAATGTACACCAAGTTATGTAACATATTTGGAGGCTCTGAACAAAGAAACAAGGCATCATTATTACAAGAGTTCTTCACATATAAATTACAAGAAGGTCGATCACTTAGTGAATTAATAAGTGACATAGAAAATCTACAGTTTAGACTGAATCAGTTAGGTGAAAACGTTAACGAACAAATGGTTATGTCAAAAATATTATCCTGTTTGTCAAGTAACCTAAACTACTTCATTACTGCTTGGGAATCAATGGCAGATGACAAGAAAACCCTTACTAATTTAACAAATAGAATATTATCTGAAGAAAAAAGAATATTAAAAAGCAGTGAAACAGAAAAACAGTTGGCAGTTCAAGCTACAAAGAAAAATGCTTCAAGTATAATTAAATGCTTTAAATGCAATAAAAGTGGTCACATGAAGAAAGACTGTAAAGCCTGTAGTATGTGCAAAAGGAATAATCATGAAGAAAAAGACTAAGTTAAAGAATAAACAATGTTACATTTGTAAGAAAACAAACCATAAAGAGGAAAGTTGTTTTTTTAAAACTAAAAACAAGAAAGAGAAAGAAGAAACATATAAGAAAAAAACCGAAAAGGCATTTTTTACAAAGTTTGAAAAACAGACAACACAAAAGAAAGAATTTGTTGTGGACTCCGGGTGCACTGCACATAGGAAGAAGTTGCAGCTAGGAATAAAACAATTCCAGAAGGAATGTTCGGGAATCCTAATCCTTCTTCAGAAATGAGACCCGCTATTGTAATATGTGATGCTACATATGTGTACGTACAAAGCAGTAGCAACTATTTATTCCAAAAAGAGTCCTACAGACACAACAAGCAAATAAGTCGAGATGTGTAACAATGTGTAGGTGGGTGGTTGAAGTGGTCAATGGTCGTCTCAAACGCGACTTCAAACTGTTTCGCCAAGAATTTTTTAATAAATCTGCTAAGCATTTAATGATCGATTTTCGGAACGGCTGTGCCTTAACAAATAAATTGCACCCACTTATTGAAGACATACCAGAAGCAGCAGAATATTTGGCAATTGCGGTACGTAGGTTACATATACATCAAGTAAACAGTATTAGATAATTAACAATTTCATTTATTTCTCTCTCAAATGCTTGTACAATTTTATAATTATTATGTTAGATTTGAATCGCTGATTGTCAATAATTTTACACATTAAAAACAATCATCATGACAGATTAAAAAACTGCCTGTTACAGTAGAAGTAGTATTGTGTGATAATACAGAAATTCAAAATATAAATTTATAATTTAATTAAGTGTTTAATTTAATTAAGTGCTATTTTGATCAAAGATAAAATATAAGTTTTAAGATCATTAAAAGTTAAAAACAAATTGAACTTTGATTATTTTAAAGTTAAATATTAAGCAACACTACTGCAAGCTTTATAATAAAAATATATTAATCTAAATCAAATCAAAGTATACTCTATTCAAATAGACCCCTACAAGTTTTTTTGAATTATAATTTATAAAATGTAGAATTTAAATGAAAGGTTAGGAAGGCAATTGAGTCACTGAATATGTTGCATGGTTATTGTCAAACAGCTTCAGCATGCACCCTACTGGCAATGCGATCACGCAATAAGCGCCCTAGTGTCAACAGGGTAACATCATCCTAAATAAAAAAAATAAAAAATAATAATAATAACATCATCCTCTACCTCATCATTTTCAGGGAAATCTTAATTATTAACTGTAAAATAAAAGAACCCTATTTATAATTTATGTTTTGTAAATTACAGACAATCATAAATTTAATACAAGGAAAACAAAATATGTGTATGTCCCATTTTGAATAATTAAATTCTTATATACCTATTGTATTTTTTTTTAAATTTTATTATAGATTACCTATTGTTTGTTCCTGAGGATCTGGCACTCCTAAATCTAGTGCTATGTTGTGCAACACACTGAAACGCGAGGAGTAACTGTGAGTGGCTGGACAGTCAGAAGACGACTTAAGGCAGCTAGGCTTGAGCCAAAAAGGCCAGCTACTGGCCTCAAATTAACCCCAGAACACCGAGCAGCCCGCCTACGTTTTGCTATAGAACATGTTGATTGGACTGACGAACAATGGAGCACTGTTCTCTTCTCAGACGAAAGTAGAGTGTGCTTGCATGGTAGTGATAGAAGAGGACGAGTCTACAGAAGACCTGGGGAAAGATTCGCGCAGTGCTGTATCAAAGAAAATGTTGCTTTTGGAGGAGGTTCCTGGATGGTGTGGGCCGGCATTTCAAGCGAGGCAAAAACCGAGTTGGTTTTTTTGAAACTGGCGGTCGAATGGGAGGATTGACGGCGATCCGATACATCGAAGAGATTTTAGAGGATCACGTCGTTCCCTACGCCGGTTTCATTGGCGAAAACTTCGTCCTAATGCACGACAATGCCCGTCCACATACTGCAAGTTCCGTCCGGCAGCATTTACAGGAGGTCGCAATTGCCGCTATGGACTGGCCAGCGCGTAGCCCGGACTTAAATCCTATCTAGCATTTGTGGGCTGATCTTAAAAGAAAAGTTCGGGCTAGAAATCCTGCACCAGACACGATGGCGGACCTCAAAGCAGCGCTAATCGACGAATGGAATAGCATCGAACAAGATCGAGTAAGGAAACTTATTCGATCCATGAAAAAGCGATTGGAAGCTGTTATTAGGGCCAGGGGGGGGCAACACTAAATATTAAAAAAATAATTTTAATTAAATTATTGTTTTGACGAATTTTACGTGGTATTTTCTTTACCGTCAACCATCACTTTTTTTATTGCTTAAGACTCCATCTCATTCAATATTTTTTCTTTACCAGAAAACATTTTTAATAACAACATAGACCACTCATTTTATAGCTAAAACAAAGAACTTTAAGATGTTAAAATCAGAAATATAATAAAAGCTTCCGATTTTTTGCTAGAGCTTTTTAACCGCAAGCGTGCGTCCTGAGTCGATTTTTTTGCTCACGAGTGTATATATTTAAATCCTATTCCGTCCTGTTCTAGTTCTGGAGTTAATTCCGCGATAAGTCAAGAAGCTAATGTGGAAAATAATTATTTTTTGATAAATGACGTTGTTTTAGTTAGATACTACATGGAATTTAATAGAAAAACATGGAAGTACTATATAGGATATGTTCAGAAAATTCATAATGAAGATGGTAAAACATTATTTACGGTCTCCTTTCTAAATACTGTAAAATCCCCAAAACTAAAATTATTTTTGCCAAAAAAAGTTGATCTCGACATTATTACAAGCGATTCGCTTGTAAAAAAAGTAAGACTATGGCAATATTCCAAAGATTACTATTTGTTAGAAGATTTTGACGAAGTTTATTTTGATTAGCTATAATTTTATTTTCTAAATTTGATTTATTTTCAAATAATTTATTATCTCATTGGCAGTAGCAATTTTTTAACCTTTACGATATCTACAAAAATCATATTTTTTAGTTTGCTAGGTACGGTGAATATTATTAATTAAAGCAATATTATGGAAACCAATGACTGATTAGTTTATTAGTAAAGATTTTGTTGTTTTGTTATGTTATAAATTTAAGTTTTATGATATTATTAGGACTATTAGGTTTTGTTATTTCATTTATTTTGTTTCGTACTACTTTATTAAATATTTCTCGAAATATAATGTGATTTTTTTATTTATTCCACTTACCTACCTAAAATCTTACGACTATTTACACACACCCTAATAATTCTATTATGCTACATTTTTTTTCTAGTGTGACACTTTCCGTTGTGATTTCCGTTGTGCAATTACGTCAAAAATTTGGTCCTGACTCATATGTAAAAATAATTATTTAATAAGTAATACTTAGTTTACTACTAAGTATTATTTTAATAATTTCCTTACATTGGAAATGATGCATTAGGTCTGAACGTTATTTTATTTTATTTTTAGATATATCAGAAAAGACGGTGACAAAAATAAGTCAAGGTGCAGTTGCCGCAAGTACATCCACGAAAATTTCAACTCCGGGAAACTCACGCCCACACGAAAAGAGTTAAATTGGATGACTTTGACCTATGTGTTATACGTCATAAAGTTCATGAATTTTATGCTGTTCGAAAAGAAGCTCTGACCCTGACAAAACTATTGAATGATTTGAAGGTCAATATCAATTTCAATGGAAGCCGCACAAGTCTGTGGAGAATCATGCGATCAATTGGTTTTCGCTTTCAAAAATGCTCAAGCAAGAGAAAAATTTTAATGGAGAGGCCAGACATAATAGCTTGTTGAGCTAAATATCTAACACAGATGCGAGTGAATCGTAGTGCTGCTGCTCCTCGAACTGTCATTTACCTGGACGAAACTTACATCCATGCTTCGTACGGTGTGACCAAATGCTGGAAAAGTGAAGATGAAGAAGGAGTTCTATCTTCCGATGCAAAGGGAGCTCTCTGGATAACAATGCATGCTGGAGGGTAAAATGGTTTCGTGTCCAACGCTAGGTTGATTTTTAAGTCACAAACAAAATTCGGTGATGACCACAATGATATGAACCAAACAAATTTCATGAAGTGGTTGAAAGAAAAACTTGTACCTAATCTCCCTCCGTAAAGTTTAGTAGTAATGGATAACGCGCCATATCATAGCGTCAAAACTAACAAGTCGCCAAGAATGGCAAATAGTAAAGCGGAAATGCAACAGTGGATTACCAATAATCCCTTATTGCATATTTGCCAAACATGCTTAAATGTGAACTTTATGAAATTATTAAAGGGGTTAAATATAATGACCACCATAAAATGCTTTGATACCCTTAGTTCTTTTACCAAAAATATATACTTAACACCAGAAAAATAAAGTCTAAAATTACAATAGTACTAGCTATTTTAGTCACGACTGCACTTCAAATTGTATTCGAACACCAAATATAGTAAATGATCACTAAATCTTAGCGTACAAATTACTGCGCTAATTCTGCCTAAATAAACTACTATGATTGCCATAAAATGTAAGCTTATTACCAAATAAAGTATTATGATGCCATATTAAGTTATGTCTCCGGCTTGCAATCCCCTCCCACCGCACCGCAAGCGCCGCACTCGCCCGGACACGTCACACGATCCCCAATTTGAATTTAGTAACGCTCGGGCACTTGCGTTCGTTGCGTGTGTTTTGTTTTCTGTCTGTTGGTATCGATCTTCTTTGCAATGGCGAATGAAAACTTAGCGGGACCGAGTTCTTGTGCCCCGCTGTTGAGTTCTTCATCGGAATTAGATGAAGACGAAGATAAAATGACACAGCATACGAAAAAACGTCGAAGGCAAAATAAAGTTTGGGTTTTTGAAAGAAAATTTATAACTGTGCGGAGCGCAGAGGAATTTATCAAAAATGAGAAGACCTGGTCAATACAAAAAATTCATACGACTGAAGAAGGAGTAAAACGTTACTCTCGTTGTAACAAAGTAAAGCTTCGAGCTGAAATTCAGTGTTCTGCTGCGATTTATCTTTTATTTGACGCATCATGTGATGATATATTATTATTTCGTACTGAAACATGTCACGACCATGAAAATTGTGACTGTCAATCGACTAGTGGAATAAATGATGCAACAAAAAAGGAAATAGAAAAACTATTCGAACTGCGTTTGAAACCTAAATCTATTATGAAGAACTTAGCTAAAATTAATGGACTAGTTCTGCCGACTAAGTTACAGTTAAACAATTATCTTAAAATCATACGTAAGAAAAAATACGGGCCATCGGTGATAAGCTTGGGACAGCTTAAATTATGGTTAAAAGGAAACTCTGAAATACCTGATGACGATCACGAATTTTTTGTTTTGGCCTATGAAATTTCTGAAGATGATTTAGATCAGAACTTCCGGTTTATGTTAACAACGAAATATTTAATTGGTCTATCACGCCAATGTTTTGTTCTTCACGCGGATGCTACGTATAAGCTCATTTGGCAAGGGTTTCCAGTACTTGTGATTGGAACTACAGACAGAGATAAACATTTTCACCCATTTGGATTAGCTGTGACAACAGCAGAACGAACGGAAGACTTCATATTTTTATTTTCCGCATTAAAGCAAGCAGTTTTTTCAATCTTCTCATACACTTTAACTTGTAGTTAGTTTTGGTCTGTGATGCAGCGAAGGCTATACAAACTGCCTTTGCGTGCACGTTTGGAACGGATACAGTCATAAGAATGTGCTGGGCGCATGCGAAAAAGAAGATGCAGACAAGAGTGGAGCAAAGTGTGCAAAAGAAATCTCAAAAAGAGATCTTACAAGATATTGATGCTTTACAGTGTGCCTCAACTCAGGAAATATTTGATCGAGCCAGCGAAAAATTTTTGGACAAGTGGAAAGCCGAAAATGATTTTGTTACATACTTTAAAAACGAATGGTTCATACTAAATCGCTTCTGGTATTTGGGCGCATCTCCGGGGACTCCTGCTACAAACAATGCTCTAGAATCTTTCAATAAAACAATAAAAGATGGCGGCACGCTTCGTGAGCGTCATCTTTTGAGGCAGTTCTTAGTAATTGCTTCTGATATAGTCAAGGACTGGTCTAATGAATACATGACTAACACTGAGAGACGGTTCGCTCAACTGCCGATAGTATCTTTAAAGACGTGGACAGAAAGTTACCAATGGGCGAAACTGTCGAAGCAGGTGCCATTAAAGTATTGCACTGAGCTAGTTTGCTCATACAGAATTCCAGCTGGGTCGGATTTAGATTGCAAAAAATATGAAAAGCCGTGGGAAACCTTTGACGAATACAAAGAGCAACATTTTAGAGAGTGGGAAGTTATAATGCCCCGAGAAAAGGAAAATTGGTTACACGGCACATGCAATTGCCCAAAGTTTCTCAAAGACTACATTTGCAAGCATCTCGTTGGATTGGCGATTCGGCTTAAGCACGTCCAGCCACCTTCAGAAGCCAGAGCTATTCCGATTGGCATGAAGCGCAAAAGAGGACGACCAGCCAAAGCAAAGAAAGCATTAATTGTGCAGTAAATTATTACAGAAGACTGATTCTTCTTAAGTTTTATTAAATGTTTATTATTAGTTTAGTTTTAATATCTTTAAACTGTTTATTATTAGTTTTAGTAGGACTAACTTTTTTATGATTGTTTAAATAATTAAAATAAAGGATTATTGAAATTGTAAGTTTTATTTTTTATCTTAGGTATAGCATTTGGTTGAATAAACGAAACGCTCAAGATATTTTTTTTTGGTAAAATATTTTTTTTGCCGAGGGTAATTTACTTTAATCGGATAAAGAGATGTTATTTTTTTGCATCTCATTTTAAATTAAAATGTGGTTAATAATTTGGTGTTCATTAACTATTTTTGTGTTAACAATGATTTTTTTGTAGTCAGTTTGCTTAAATAGGATAGCAAGATGTAAAAACTTTGGTTATAATTTTACATTAAAATGCTGTTTTAATTTTGGTGATCATTTACTACTTTTGGGTTAAACTTTGGTTATAAGTTTACATTAAAATGCGGGTTTAATTTTGGTGATCAATTACTATTTTTGTCTGTTATATGTTACTATATCTGGTGGTAAGTTAAACATAAGCCTATAATAAATACTCTGAGTAAATAAATATAAATACCTACGTGTTTTACTTTTAACTGTTCCCCGCATGGTATATATCCTTTTTTACTCCTCGATATAGTAGCTATTCCATAGCCAGTTTAAAAAACAATCAAAATCGGTCCAGCGGTTTAGGCGTGAAAGCGTAACAGACAGACAGAGTTTCTTTCCCATTTATAATTAAAAAAAAACGACTTTTTCACTCTGTCGGTTTATCTAAATATCCCGTCCCGAGACCCTCAGGAAAAAGGATACCTAGTATAATTGATTCTGTTCTATCCCCCCATTTAAAATATGAAGCTAATGTTGAAAGTAAGGTTGTGATGGACTAGCCGAATCTTGAGTATGAGTCAGAAATGGAAGAATGACTTGCACATGGGTGCTGATCGGATGATGGCTGTGTCGTTGATTGAGATGTGGATGAATGGTATGCGAACGTTGATTGTGTGTTTGATTGCGCTGTGTATTGTTGATGTGCTTGCGATGATTGTGTTACGAAGACGGTATCTCCAAGTACTTTACTAATTATGGTGGAAGAGTGTAATGCTGCTTGTTTTTGTAGTATGTGGATGTTAATGTTTTGCATCTAATTTGTCACAATACCGCTTAAGGCTCTTCGCCACTGTACCAGTGGTTCCTACTATAATCCGGATGGTTGTGACGGTGGTGTTCCATAACCTGGAGAGTTCGACTTTAAGCGGGTAATATTTGCTATTTTGTTCTATTTCCTTAGCTCCAATGTTATAGTCAGGTGGCACTGAGATATCAATAAGGTAAGTATGGTTGTTTTGTTTATCTATGTAAATAAGGTCTGGTCGTTTGTGAGTGATTGTAACGTCAGTTTGCACAGGGATTTCCCATATTAATTTAGCTGTACTATTTTCTTTTAAAGTCGGTTGCTTGAGTTCTTCCTTCCATCATAACTTGTTGACTTCGATTTTGTTCTTCTTAGCCAAGCACCAGAAAACATATTGCACTAAGTTTCTCTTTACAAAATATGTCCCGGCGAGTTTTTCACATCCTGCTAGAAGATGTTGAACGGTTTCGTCTTTATTTGCGCACAAGCGGCATTTGCCATTTGTATTTCTCTTCAATATGTCGCGTTCGTGCTGGCGCGTTAGCACTGCCTGATCTTGTATAGCAAATAGAGACGATTCTAATGTTGGCGAAATAGGTTGTATCTTCAGGTATTTAAAGGTAAGCTCTTTATCCACATTGGCAAGGTCGAGGACCTTTTTAGGGAATTGCCCATGCAGGTTCTTGTTTCTCCAGGCTTCATTCTGCTTCTTTATTATGCTATTTTTAATTTCTATTTTGGTGTGATCTTTGCCCGGCGCTAACCTCAGTTCTTTTTCTATTTCTTCTGCTTCTTTGTAAATTGAATATTTTCCTCTATTCCGATCGTGTTGTGCTATTGCTTCTATTAGGTAATCATTTTTCTGTTCTAAATATTGTTTATAATTTAAAATATGAGCTTTATACAAATTTTCTAAATTAATTAATCCCCTACCACCCATTGCTATGGGTAAATAGATTCTGTCGACATCCGCCTTTTGCTGATGAGCTTTCTTGATTGCTAGCAACTTACGCGTCTTATCATCGATCCGTTTTATATCGCTATTTTTATAATTTATAACCCCAAATGAGTACATCAAAACAGGTACAGCATATGTATTAATCCCTTTTATCAAATTTCGTGCGTTTAAATAAGAATTTGATATCTTTATAACTCTCCTAAAATATTCTTTTGTTAATTGGTCCTTAATATCGCTATGATTTATCTTCCCAGATTCGTTAATCCCTAAATATTTGTATGTTTGGTCTAATTTTAATTGCTTCAAGGTGTTTCCGTTCAGTAGTATATGTTCGTTGCCATCAGTGTAGTTTCTATATCCAGCAGTTATATGAAGTATGTTACATTTATCCAGCCCGAATGACATGCCTATATCTGTGGTAAAAATTTCGACACTATCTAGTAAGACTTTTAAGTTAGTTCTATTGATTGCATACACTTTAAGGTCGTCCATGTATACTAAGTGATTAATCCATACGCTGTCCCTCAGATGATATCTTTTCTTTTGATATTTCCCATATTTCATAGAATAGTAGAAATCGGATTAAGTGCCAAGCAGAATAACAATGGAGATAACGAATCTCCCTGAAAGATTCCCCGCCTAACATAAATCAGTTCAGTAGTGTAAAAGTCTGTAGAGCCCTTAGCCGTCATTGTAACTTTCCATTTGGGCATTGCTCTTTCAAGAAAACTCTTAATAACCGGCGGGCACCTATAAATGTCCAACACGCGAAGCAACTACTCATGCGATATACTATCAAACGCCTTCTGATAGTCTATCCATCCCATGCTCAAGTTCTTTTGAGCCTCGTGTGCATCCTCCGATACAGTAGAGCCTCGATAATCCGTACTCTGACTAATCCGAACGTCGCTGTAATCCGAACTGCCGACTGCACCTCCGCTGATCTTATTTTTTGTCTTCAGTTGCGAATGAGACACCTCGCGTGTTTACGTTACTTTGTGCTAAACTCGCGCGCCACGTGTTTTAGAGGTTATAAAAATGATTCCTACACCGAAACGCAAACATAAAACTTTAACCATAGCTGATAAGTGTGCCATACTGAATAGTTTGAAAAATGGAGTGTCTGGAGCTTCTCTTTCCATTAAGTATGGTGTTGGAAAATCGACAATTACTGATTTAAAGAAAAAAGAACAGAGAATACGGTCTTTTGTAGCTCAAACCGAGAAAGGTCCAGGTTTAAGAAAAACGCTAAAATTGCTAGAAAATCCAGTGCTCGAAGAAGCACTTTTCACTTGGTTTTTAGAGCAAAGACGAAGACACGGTCCTTTATCAGGCGAAATCGTAATGCAAAAAGCCAGATTCTTTCATAAAAAACTAACAGGGTCTGATTTCAGTGCAAGTAGAGGGTGGCTGGATAATTTTAAAAAGCGTCATGGCATACGGCAGCGGAAAGTGTCAGGTGAGAAAGTCTCTAGTAATGCGGAGGCTGTTCAGCCATTCCAAGAAAAGTTTTTGAAAGAGATAGGAGAAAAAGACGTTTGTCCTGAACAAATCTACAATGCAGACGAATCAGGATTATTTTGGAAGGTTCTGCCAGATAAGACTAGCTTCTTCTGCTGAAACTAGTGCTCCTGGATCCAAGGTATCTAAAGAAAGAATCACTTTTATGCCTTGTGCAAACTCGACAGGGAATCATAAATTACAGTTACTAGTCGTGGGTAAGGCCAAAAAGCCAAGATCTTTTGGATCCGTAAAATTACCGGTGCATTATCAAGGACTAAGGCGTGCTTGGGTAACTAGAGATATTTTCCTGGAGTGGTTCAGAGGACATTTCGTTCCAGAAGTTAAACGTCATTTGAAGAAATTAGGTCTACCACAAAGAGCATTGTTACTCCTAGATAATGCGCCCGGACATCCAAATGCTGAAGATTTGACTACAGAAGATGGCAATTTTTCCGTACTGTACATGCCACCAAACTGCACATCCTTGATTCAGCCGATGGATCAAAACGTAATTCAAAATGTCAAGATAAATTACAAGAAGAAACTGCTGATTCAAGTTTTTGCGCAGCAAGAAGATGATGAAAGTTGAACACTACATGATGTTATTAAAAACATCACAATTAAGGACGGATTTTTTCACTAGCGCAATGGTGGGATTACGTATCGTCGTCTCTCCTCAAAAAATCTAGGAAGCCTCTATGGCCTGAACAATTCAATGCAACAGAAGATGGATGAGAAGAAAACGATGGCTTCGACGTGGAAGACGATCTCCCACTGAGTCTTCTACGCAACCGTGGAGATACAGAAGAAACCATTTCCACTTTCTTGACAATCAGCGAGGAGGAGAATTGCACAGAACCCATAACTGATGATGAGATCATAGCCCAATTTACGCAAGAGACTGACGAGTCTGGGAATGATGAGTCTTTTGTTGACAATACTTCAGCTTTAAATGTCAAGAAAATTCCTCATTCACAAGCTATATCAGCACTGAATACTTGTTTTTAAGATGTACAATAAATAAACTTTATCCTATTAAATTTTCAAATTTACAGAAACAAGTTTTAAAACTCAATTTACTAAACAGGTCAAAAAATAAAGGGGCTGATGACGTGCAGGGCTGACGCCTACCAGGTCATGGCTATTGCTCTTAGCATGCCATAAATCGTAAATAGTCATTTCACTAACACGCTAACATCTACTTATTTGAGACGCAAATTCTTGAGACTTCAGTTCATGTAAGACACCGCGGTAATGGTAACGCTACTGAAAATTTTGCCATAGACTTAACTTAAACTCATTGCAACAAGTCGTTACCACCAGTGACGATTAGGCCAGTACGTATCGATAGAGTTCTCATATGACTTTAAGTGACACTGGTCCAGATTATAATGCATCTGATTTATCTTCCGATTCTAGTTCTACAATAACATCTGATTCTGAAGAGTTTAGGAGTCTAAAATAGAAATCCCACAACAGCAAAATCCAATCCAAACCCAGGTATCTCAAAGTTCAGATGAATGGATAGATATTTCGGACATTCAACTCAATATTGAAGAATATGAAGGCAAAGAAACGATAAATGTACCAACTGATGTAAGAACACCAATAGAGGTTTTTAAATTATTCATTACGGACGAGGTTATAAATAAAATGGTTCATAAGACTAATACATATGCAGAACTTTTTGTCAAAATGAAAACTTAAGGCATATGTCTAGAGCTAAAAAATGGAAACCAACTATGAAGTGATGTGTGTCTTTTTAGGAGTTTTATTGACTATGGCATTAGTTACGAGTTCCAAATCTTAGCATGTATTGGTCCCGAAAATCATCATATCGCAATGAATATATTTGCTCATTAATGTCAAGAGATAGATTTTATTTAATGTTGCATTTTTGGCATTTTAACGACAGTCGCATTGATGGTAATACTGACCAACTTCGCAAAATCCTGAAAATATTGACGTTGATATTAAATAATTTTAGAGAGGTTTTAAAACCAGGAAATTACTTAATCATTGACGAATGTTGCCATGGACAGGGAGATTGAAATTTAAACAATATATCAAAAATAAATCCCATAAGTACGGGATAAAATTGTACAAAATGTGCACACCAGAAGGATACACAACTTCAGTAATATACTGGTAAATGTGAAAAAAAAGACATGCCAACCACATGGACATGATATCGTTATGAAATTAATACAAGATTTGGAAAATGAAGGATGTATAGTGATATCTTATAATTTTTATATTTCAGTGTGTCTGGCAAAGAATTTATTAAAAAAGAAGACTATGATATGTGGAACGATTAGGACAAACAAAAAACGTCTCCAAAAGATTATTATTAGCACTAAATTAAAGAAAGGGCAAATCATAGACAAAATGAATAAAAATTGCGTTAAAACGATATTATGTTTTAATCACTCATTCAAACAGTGATGAAAATCACAATAATTTACAATAATGCATATAATACTTGTTAATTAACATTTTGTGATTTTAAGTAATCAAAGATTTCCAAAGAATATAATTTATATGATTGATAAAAATGTATATTTTTCTATTAATCTTTTTGTTTTAATTATGCGTACCATTACTTGTTGTTTGTTGATAATTGATAATTCTTAAGTTGCCAGTTTTAGTGGCGCATTACCAGAAAAATTGACTGGTATATATAAATTCTAACTTTATTAATAATAAATGTCATATGCTGAGGCTAATCAACAGTATAATAGTTTTATCCTTACATAAACTTCCAAAAATATCAAAAAGTTCCTATCTCAGTTTATTATGAAAATTTGGTCATTTTAATCGATGTATCTTACCACTCTTCTATGTCCAGCACCGCATTAGAATTAAGTCAGAGTGCCAGTCACATTTCTCCAGTATAGCACTGGTTGTAAATCAGGAAAATAGTGTCCCGCATTCAACATGTTAATACTAAAGATCTTGAACTAAAAAGATTGGCTTCAAATACTTAACAATTGTCGGGACTTCTGTTCTATCCAATCTAGGCATGAGTTCGATATATCAAAACGTAACTAATAACCGTTATGCGTTAGATAACATATCGTATCGATATCACGTTTTCACATAACTGATATTTCAAAAACTATGATATCGAAACAATAACTCGAATCGCGCGACAACTCGATACGGAAACCGAACGAAATGTTACACAGTTATCAAAACGAAAACCGTGCCAAAACGAACTACGATGGTAACGAAAGCCGAACGGTATCATATTCGCTTCTTCTCTTTCTTGTAAAGCGATGTAAAAGAGATGAAGCATTTTTGTTTTATTTGTGCAATGCTTAGGCAATTACAAATTATGGCGTTTCGCTCTTATGTTAGGTAGAAATAAAGGTTAATTTCAATTGTTACGATTACGTTTAGAATGTTTTGATATTTAGTCGGTTATTCCGCGAAAGATTCACACGGCAAATTGTAATTTAGTTTTATAGCAATACGGCTTAATTTGAATTGACGAAAAAATATTTAGGTAATAATGATGTTTAGTTCTTGAAGAATAATAAGGTGCATTTTGACGTGTAATTTGTTGGCATAGTTTTTTGGATTTAGTAAACAACAACAACAGTCGTTTCGGAAATGAAACATTGCGTTTATGTGTCGTGCATAATTATGATTATAGTGTAAAAAAGATTCTTGTACATAATTTAATGATAATTTTAGTGCCTCGTTTTGAAGACAAATCTGTCAATAGTGAAATTAATTAGTTTTAAGGTTTCTAGTTTCAAAGTATTTTATAAGAACTTTAGATAGACACTAGATACTTATTTTTATACCAATGTCGCGAAAGGCAAGTGAGATATGGACTCATTTTGATAAAAAAGATAATGCTGTTTCTATGGCTGTGTGTAAATATTGTTCGCAAACTTTATCATATAAATCTACAACCGGTAACTTAAATTCCCATTTAAAAAGATCCCATGGTTCGGTTTACTTGGCGCAAAAATCGAATACTACGTGTATTAGTGAAACAAGAGCGACGGCGCAATCTCTTGTGCCAGGTACGTCTGCCGCCTCCACCACTTCTGCGGCTGCGTCAACTAGTTCTGCGGCTGCGACCTCCAGCTCTGCGGCTGCGTCCACCAGTTCTGTGGCTGCATCTACCAGCTCTGCGGATCCGTCTGGGTCTACTAGCGCCGTTCTAAATGTGAACCAACAGATCATTGAGATGCCACGCAAACGACAACGGACACTACACAATTATGTGGAAAAAAAATGACTCCGGAAGAAAAGAAAAAAGTGGACAGAGATTTACTTGGCTTATTCATAACCGATTACCAGCCTTTTCGAATAGTGGAAGATGAGGGTTTTAAAAATTTCGCTAAAAACATACCAGGATACACATTGCCGAATAGAAAAACAATATCTTCGGCAATGATTCCAGCGTTGTATCACACCGACCTGGCATCTTGGGAAATTAACTCTTTCATTTCACTTAAATTAGTGAAAATGAAAGAGTTAATTTCCCAAGATGCCAGGTCGATCTGTATTACAACCGATATTTGGACGTCTTCGCAAACTGAGAGCTTCATTGGAGTGACTGCTCATTACTTAGACTCCAACTTTAACCCAAAGCAGGTGTTATTGGAGTGCAAAGGTTTAAATGAAAGCCACACGAGCGCCAATTTAGCAAGAGCATTAAAAACAGTGACTGACGAGTGGAACGTTAGAAACAAAGTAAATTTTGCAATATCAGATAATGCTCGTAGCATAGTTAAGGCTATTGAAACCGAGTTACAGTGGAAACATTATGGATGTTATGCACATAGCCTAAACTTAATAGTCGCGAGTGCGCTTAGACCATTAGACGCACTAATAGAAAATGTAAAAAAAATTGTGGCGCATTTCAATGGCAGTACAGGTGCAACAGATATGCTTCTCAGTTACCAAATAAAGAACATGGCGGACTGTGGTGAGCCCAAACGGCTAATCCAACAAGTGCCAACGCGTTGGAACTCAATATTTTATATGTTGCGCCGGTTCGTTTTATTAAAAGTAGCAGTTAAGCATTGTATGGCTCTAATAGAACGAGATTGGCCAGAAGTTAATACAATGGATTGGGCAGTAATGGGAGAAGTGTGCAAAGTTTTGCAACCCTTTGAGGAAGTCACTTCAACTATGAGCGGTTCTCATTATCTAACTGGAAGCATGGTAATAGTCGTCACAAACTGTTTGAAAGATATTTGTGACGACTTTTTAAATCCCGGAAAGTATTGCTCGTGGTATCCAGACGTGGAGGAAATAATCACATCTTTAAAAAGTGGTTTAACTGAAAGATTTTCTAGCGTAGAGCACAGTAAGACCTTCGGGCTATGCACATTACTGGACCCACGTTTTAAACTTTTATGTTTCAAAAATGAACTTGCCGTCTCCGAACTAAAAAAAAACGTACACTCGTTAATTATTGGACTTATTAATAAAAACAAATCTTCCTAGTCGAGTGCTGAAACCACAGCGAATGTAAATATAGCTCAAAATGTTAGTACTAGTGTAAGTGCTTGGGATAAATTTGACGATTTATTACGAAAAAATAAACCGCAAGGAAATGCTCAAGCGCGGGCCATCAGGGAACTGCAGATGTACCTAGACGATGAGATGTTGCCCCGTAAAGATTTCGAAAGAAACTGGAATAATCCAGCGCAGTGGTGGAGAGACCATAGGATAATTTATCCACACCTCTCGGAACTCTATCGAAATAAGTGTAATATAGTTGCCACCTCAGTTCCGTGTGAGCGACTCTTTTCGAAGACAGGGCTTATAATAAATGAAAGGAGATGCCGTTTGAAATCGAAGAAAGTGGAGCAGCTTGCATTCTTAAATGCAAATCTGTCTTTATCCAAAAAGAAGTAGATTTAAAATTAAACATCTGTAAATATTTATAAATCAAAAATCATTGTATATATGGCGATTTTTAAATGCGCCAGAAAAGTATCTTTATTTTTTTACTTACAAAGCTTTTCTGATAGTCCTAAGCCTAGTAAAGCATGAAGGGACATCGCCATAACTAACTAAAACATCGCAGACTGAGACATTCTTTAAAATGTATTAGGTTAAAATAACTCGTTAAATGTGCACGTGTTTTCGTTTGTCGTTAGTTACATAACTGTGTAACCAAATACGTTAGCAAACCATAATAATGATATCGATATATAAAAACCGTTTTCGATATCGATATGAAAACTATATAACGGTTACATATCGGTTTTCGACAAAAAACGAAAAGGCCCATCCCAAATCCAATCATTTATTATATATAGTCAACCAACAAAGAAATAGAATGAAAGCCAAAAAATCAATAAAACCGATTCTCCTTTTTATTTTAGCAATACCACTTTTATATGGCTACATGTGACAACATTGTTTACTTTTAAATGAAGGAGTTTTTCAGTCTAGATGTAGTAAAATATTGGAAAGGTCAGTAAGGAAAGTCTTTATATGCACTACTGCTTCTAAATTAAACTTTTTGCTTAAAACTGGACTGATTTTTCAACGGTGACAATGCATTCTGTGGATGTACTTCAGTTCCATGTTTGCAGTCCTGAAAAAATAAAATACATCTTTTTAAAATACATCAAATTATGCATGCCATTATATATAATCAGTTAAGAGCCATTCTAAAGATTATCCTGCAACAGAACAAAAATTTAACAGACAAATATTATAACAAGGGTTGTTTAGGTACTGGTATCATACCTCCCCAACGAGCGTTAACCTTGTCGTGGTGGGGGGGCTCAGTAGTGCCCGGCATACAGCCGGGCGCGAAGCCAAGAAACGCACAGGGAGGTGGACCTCTTCGGTGGGCGGTGGGAGGTGGCCCTCTTCGGAGGGCGGTGTACCATGCGGGTTGCTCCTGGTACTTCTCTGACAGCAGAGTGGACCTTGGAGCAACCCCGTGGTTGTTGTGGTCTGCTTCGGCAGACCTGCCGTCGGGGCGTCGTAGTTGAATGCGTAAGCGATCCTGCGACGCCCCATTAAGACGGGGGAAGGCTTTGTTGGGTTTTAGTGGGTAGTACTGGCTTCGCCGGTGAGTCTCACACTTCGTGCGTAAATGCATTTCCCAACGTTAAAAAAAAAAGGTACTGGTATCATATAAATAGCTCTATATTCTTAAAATAAAGATTTCAATTTTATTTACATACTAGCACACTTTTGATATAAATATCAATTTTACAATAATGTATCATGATGACACAGCAAAATACCTTTGCATGCACTTGGATAGAAGACTGACATGGCCAAAGCATATATGGAAGAAACGAAAGACCCTAGTCTCAAAGTTGATAAGCATATACTGGCTAATTGGTAAAAGGTCTCAGTTAACCAACAAAAGCAAAATGGTAATATACAAAACCATACTGAAATCGGTTTGGACATACGGTATTGAACTTTGGGGAACAGCAAGTAACAGTAATATTGACATCCTGGAAAGGTTTCAAACCAAATCCATCAGATCCATGTCTAACTTCCCTAAATGCATACATAATAAATACATTCTGCAAAATCTTAAGTTCATAACTGCTAAACAAGAAATCGCTGCCCTTAGTCAAAACAACCAGTATAAACTAACCCAACATGTCAACTCCCTGGCTGTTGATTTGGCTGGATCTGGAAGTATTGTGTACGCAAGACAACAGTGTTGGAACACTGTTCCTCCTCAGACTTGTGTACTTGTAATCTAATAAACCAATTCCCAATAGAATAAGCGAGAGAGGTCAATGGACAATTTCTAACTGCTACAAATACCTATTTCAGAGCAACTTCTAACAAAGGAGCAGCCAAATGTCTACCGACAGATTGTTGCATTACGCAGGATACAGAAAAAAAACAATGCTATATTGTTTATTCATCTACAATACTTTCTTCATGAGTGGTATAACTTAATTTGTATTTTATTGTATTTCTATGACAAATAGAGACAATTTTTGTATGCAACAAATGCCCATAGCTAAATATATACCATATCTCAAAAACTACTCACATATCTTATTCAAATAATAATTAACGTTAAAAGTATATAAAAAGTGAAATATATATCTCAATTTAAATATTTATACCATTTATATGATGTTATTTTTCACTAGTTTCATGCAGTTTTATATACCCCTATATTTTTATTTTTAAAATAATAATTTTGGAATGAGAATTTTAATAATATAGCTCATATAGTTTGAACAATGTGAAAAACACTATATGTATATTATCAAATATTTAAAATCTCTTAAATGGTAGGCATACGTTCCTAAATTATTATTACTAAGTATTTCCCAGAACAACTCTATAATATACACTACTTTAATAGCATTTTACACACCTATTAGTCCGACGAAACAGTCAAGAAATGCTTATTTTATTTCAGAATAGCGACTCACCCTCGCTTCACTCAGGCGTGGAATAGATATAATTTGTTTTCCCGTCGAAACCACAGATTAAGTATTAGTTAGTAGTTACTACGTAAGTACAAACGAGATAATCTACCATGGTAAAAAGTAGCCTATTTCACTCTCCAGACCTCTAACTACCTCGACACAAAAACCACGACAATCTGGGATTTTATTTCGACGTGAAAGAAGGACAAACAAACCAATAAATTCAACGTCAAATTGTATATCGTAGAAAGAGAGAGTGTCAAATATTTACAGTTTACATTAATTTTAAGTTTGCGTTCATTTACGTTTTTCCGTGATTTTTTTTTTCTAATTTTTCTTTTCATAAGAACCTTCCCCGACGAATATTTGAAAAAAATAGTTAGGCTAATTAGTACAGCCGATAAAGAGTTTTGATTTAGCAACATTTTGCCATTCATTTTTATTTATATAGATATAGACGAACGTCTTTGTATTCCTATTATATGGCCGTATATTGTTTGACTTTGTATTTAGGCTCTTACATATATTTATTCTCCACTGTGTATAAAAAGTAAAAAAACAATCTTACTTTTTCAACTTATATATATATTAAAATATCGATAATACCGATAGCACATATCGATGTGTCAATGTCTAACTGCGTGATTCTTCGTAACACGGTTTTGCTATGTTTTTTACTGGAGAACATATTTAAATATTTTCCGATAAGAAAAAAATTCATAGGTAACATGTAAAAAAACAACTTCTATCGAGGCCTTATATTTTTAATTGTAATTAATTAAATTAAACCTAGTTAAAGCTTACAGATAACATCAAAATCTAATGTATCTGGCGCGTCCGAATGCCATTTTTCTTTGTTCCAAGTTTGTTTTCAGCAAATAATCGTCGAAGGATTCAAAAATTTTTACACTCAGTTGATCTCTGAATATTTGATCGTTATTGTTTTTATAATTTGATCCGATATATTATTATATTCTGAAAGTTACGGGGCTTTACATTTTGTCCGCGGCTAAAATTATAATTTATCTGTACTGACATGTTTATGCATATTATATAGTATAATATCTTAATATTCCGTTAAGTCACACCGATAAGAGATTGCCCGTCTCAGTTAGCGCCGATGCGTCGAAGGAAGCACTCATATTGCTTCATTTTTGAGTGATAAATTACGATTTAAAATTGAAATCTGGACTTTGTAACGTGTCAAGGATAATTAATCTGCACTCAATTATAATTATTTGCGTAAGTATAATGATTTTTTAATTTAATAATGATATATTATCAAGTTAAGTGACACTAATAATTATTATTTAATTCTTATTATATTTAAAGTAAAAACATAGTATTCGATTATATTAAAATTTCTCATTCATCTGGTGCTAATTTATCTGATTTTATCTGGCATTTTAATACCAGATGAATTTGAAAACGACAGATTAATTAGGTTTAACCCAAAAATATTATTGTAACTGAAGCAAACTTTGTGTCTTAAAAAGAGTGTAACGTTTTATAACTATAAAAAATATATTTCGTTAATATTTTACTTGTTTACTAAAGGATTAATAGCGTCAACTAATCGATAAAATTATACACTTTTAGGTCTCTATTTTCAAAATGGCAAAATCAAAGAAGCAAACTAAAGAAGAAAGGTTGACGAAGAAGCGCCTTGCAGAGAGAAAAAGATACGAAATGATAAAAAATAATCCAGACTTATGGAAAGAAAAGCAAGAAAAAAATAGACAAGGTTACTTACGTAGAAAACAGGAAAAGAAACAATTACCTATAAACGAAATGACTCCTAGACAGCAAAGGTTACAGAGACAGACATGGTGGAAGAAGTATCGTTCATATTATTTAAAAAAGAAGCGTGAAAAAAGAACAATAGCGCTGCTAGAAGAAAATACCCCACCACAAAGTCCTAGCATTTTGTCAGATACCGAACCTGTTGTTTTAGAACACTTGGCTCGTAGCCTTCCAGCAAGCCCATTCTTAAATAAAAGCTCGGAGTGTATGATGTCAGGACCGTCTATAACTTTGCGTAGCATATCTACACAGTGCAATGATTTTAAAACGAGTACACCATCTAATACTAAATCTATGTCTTCCTCATCTGTTACTTCTGCCGTAAGACGTATCCGTTACCAAAAAGATAAAGTAATAAATTTTCTTAAGAAAAAGTTAATAAGCCTAACGCAACAAAATGAACGTTATAGAAAACAACTTAAAAGAATGGCTTTAAAACGAGTTCAAAATCAAATCATTAAAATAAAATCCATTGTACCAAATAAAAAACAAAATTGTAATTTCGAACCTTTGCCTAATCTTCTAAAACAAGATGTCCGTATATTTTATGAGGCCGACGAAAATAGCAGTCTATGCTCAGGAAAGAAGGAGTTTATTGTAAGGAAAAAAATACGAAAGCAAAAGCGGTACCTCAGCGACAATCTTTTAAATTTGCATAAGAAATTTTTGAAATCTTCAAATTTTACTATCAGCTATTCAACATTCTGCAAGCTAAGACCATTTTGGGTTATGCTACCTGATTCTCGATCACGTGACACTTGCTTATGCAAATTACATACTAATATGGATTTAATCATCAAAGGATTGTATCAGAGGAAGATAATACCCGTTATGACCTCCCAAAATCTTCTTTCAATGTTATGTTGCGACATGTTTAGCGTGGACTGCATGCATCGCAATTGTTTAGCATGCAAAAATAAAGTAGTTTGCTATCAGGAGTTTGATAATTCTATTGAAATGACATATTGGCAGTGGGACACGAAACAAGATGTAACAAAATGTAAGGGAAGGAAAATTAGAATTACTGAAAAAGTAAAGAAGACCGAAGAACCGAAAAAATGTATTGAAAAATTTGAATCAATGTTGAAAGAGTATTTAATGCATTGTGGTAATATAGTTTCTCAATATAATGCTTTCAGAAACTTGAAAGAAAGTCTAAGCGATGGTGAATGTATAATTCACATTGATTACAGCGAAAATTATGCAGTCAAGAGTTATCAAGAAATTCAGTCCTATCATTTTGGTGGTAACCGTAAACAATTAACATTGCATACTTCAGTAATATACTTTCTAGATGCTGAAAATATACCTCAAATACAATCATTTTGTACGGTGAGTGAATGCCTGCGCCATGATATATCAGCCGTATGGGCTCACATAATACCAATCCTTGACTATATAAGTGAAATAAGGGCAGGCATTCACACTTTACATTTCATTTCTGATTCACCATCCAGTCAATATCGTAATAAAAAAATATTTCATATGATTTCTAGCTTACACATATACCTTAACTCTGTCGATACCATTACGGGGAATTACAGCGAATCTGGACATGGAAAGGGTGCTCCAGATGGCGTGGGTGCCGTGATAAAGAGAACTGCCGATCGTGCTGTGTCTCAGGGTCATGACATAAAGGATCTGGATGATTTTTTAACTGTTATGAATCAAAATTTAAAAAAGATTAGATTAAAAATTATTTCGGAATATGATGTATTTGAAAAAGACTTGCTGTTCCCACAAAATATAAAAGCCTTTCCCGGATGCATGAAAATGCACCAGATAGTTTGGAAATTAAATTTTCCTATGATGGCTGTTCGAAAACTTAGTTGTACGGATAAGGCTTGTTTGTACGAAGTAATCAGCTGCAATCATAAGAAACACCTTGGATTTTATCACTTAGAAGAGCTATATCAGGAAAGAATAACAGTTACACCCTTGGCTGACTCGAAAAGGCAATTAAGAGAAATACCTAAATCATTTTGGTCAGTAAATAATGAATCAAATGGAAATGATGGCGTAACTGGGATAGGAAATCTTGTACAAACTATCACTAATAGAACTACATGTAAAACAAACAATAACCTTAATACGCGAAGTGCTAACCAAAATAATAAAAGAAAAGTAGACAAACTAAATGAAAGAAAAGATCTCGAAAGAAGTGGAAGGACTGATAGAGTAGAACAGATTATGCTATTGGCAGGTTCTTCAAACATCGATAACATTTTCAAGAGACGGCGATAAAGATTTTACTATAGATTTAGAAAATATTAATCCATATTTAATGGATGACGATGATGTTTTCTAAATTTTCTTTATATTTTTTAATGCTAAACGATTTTATTAAGTAAGACTAAGTGTTTGGCGATCTCGTAATTGAAGTTCCTTTAATAATTAAGGCTGACATAGATTTATATATTATATAGATTGATATATTTTAGATAGGTTACTACAATTTTTATTTTTAAAATTTAGATATTTGTATGGATAAGAACTTCTATTTGCGTTGATAGTATGACGAAATTGGTTAAAAATAATAGGATTAAATATTAATTATATTATATTGTTATTTTTTTATTTGCAATGTGTCAAAGTATTTTGTTTCGTTTATAACAAATTTTGTTAATTTTTATAATAAATTTGATTAAAATTAACATGATATTATCAATTATATGTACAATTATATGTACAAGTCAAATTAATATGGATGAAAATCTCATATATCTGATTCAGTCCTCCTTCATCTGATTGACAAATTCATCAGCACACTCTAAATCAATAAATACTGGAAGTAAATCAGTGCCTTCCATAAATGTTGTTATAATTAGTTACTCGGGCAAGGTAATATATATAGTTAGATCAAAATGTAAAAAAAATATTGAGCCAGACCAATGAGCCAAAAACACTAGGTTCCGAAGAATCACCCAACTGGTCTTTGATGAGAGTTCAAATATGTCAAATTTGACAGCTCATAGGTATTATTTGTAAATAAACATTATTTATAATATAAAACTATTGAAATATACTACAAACAACTGAAAATATGTAATAATATTAGTTTTCCTTTAGTAATTTACCTTTATCGGGCACCAAATCACAGAGTAATAGTCAAAATTCATGTTATATAATGGTGACTTATTTTACGAAATTTATACATCAAAATTTGTTGGACCAAAGAACTAATTTTATAACGTGATTTTACACTTATTAGTATCTCAATAGTGGCAAAGAATACTAACAATAAATATTCATACGTTTACGGCACAAGTTCACTAGTTTAAAGATTTTAAATTACACAAAAACCATAGCGAGTCGCGCGCTCTTCACTTGAAATTTCAACAATTCTTGACGTGTTTATTTTTAACGTTTCAGCATTTAATAAAAATTTAATGTATATACTTCATGAAACTTCTAAAGTTTGCGTGTATCACTCATTTAGCATAAAATACACTGATTTCGTCTTGTAATAAGTGATAAATGCAATGGGCGAGGTGGTGCCTATAGGCAACAGCGGGGTTTGACGGTAATGCCGGAAGTGGTGCCTATAGGAACCAGCGGGGTTCAAGTGGTTAATACAGCTTACGAATTTTAAATACAGTTAGTGTGTATAACGATATATAAAAACGGCTATTTTAACTCGGCAGAAAAACAGAGTGCAAGCCAAAAGAGTTAGTAAAATTTTGTTTTAGCAAAGTCTAGAGAAAAAGTATTGGGTTTAATAAATAAATAAAATGTTTTGTTTCATCACTGTTTTTACTCATATTAACCTGATCCCTATTTAATATTATAGACTAGTTAAATATAAACAAATAACTTACGACTTACAATATATCGTAAATATCGATATATTTATACGATATATCGCAAAGTATCGATACAATAACATATATAAAAAAAAAACGATTTTATTTTGTTAAATGAACATCCTGAGTAAAACTGTTCTGTATTCTGTGGTTGTGTTATGTATTACCCAATGGGCCAATACCCAGGCTTGGCTAGGCTCGGCTTGGGTAAAAATATCGATTTCGGAAAGGAATCGATATAAATAGACAATATTTTTATTCCTGATGTATCGATTTTCGTTATTTATTTTAGGGTATAAAATTCGTATCATATTCAGTATTTTTGAAGTGAAACTGCTCAGTTTAGGCGTACCATGAGAGAAAAAAAATAGGATTAGCGTTACGATTTTTCCCGTTAAGACTTACGTTACAATAATCATATTTCACATAATTTATAAATAGTCAATTAAAATTTATTTAAACATATGAAATATGAATATTTCAAAGAATAATTAAAATAAAAATAGATATTTAAAAAAAAAACTTCATACATTTATTTTCAAATGGGCGATGGAATCATATAAAATGAATATTGCAAAAAACTATACTTAAAATAATTTTTTATACATAAAAAATACATTCTTTTTCATTTTATTATTATTATTTATTTATTTATTAGGTTTATTTACAATCACTTACAATATTACACACAATATAAAGAAAATTAGAACTAAAAACTAGGAAATTAAATGTAGTGAATAATTTAATTATTGGTTACTTTTGTACCCCTTTCATAATAAAAGTAACAATAAAACTGCCAAAAATGTATTTAATTTTCCCAAATTTTAAATACTTTGACAATGCTCATACGTCATAATTAATGACGTATAGGGCAAATATATCGATATATCACAACACTACTATATTCTATACATAGTATATAGATAGTCCTAATAAATATCAATACAATATATATCGATACTAGTAATAAATATCGATACACTACATATCGATTTTTTTCATTTACGTATCCATTTACCAGAATTGCCAATACCAATTTAACATTTCCCCGACCATCCAAATCAAATTCCCCAATTTGGTGAAAAAAATAGTGGTTCCTCACAAAAATGTTTTAAGAAAATAATAATAATAAACAAGTTTCATCTGTGTAAATATAAATTTAATTTTTCATATTAGGAAATATAGAAATTAACTTCTTTACATAATCTGCTCCTAGTAAATAAAAATCGAATAGAAATACTAGTAATACGAACTTTCAAAACGCTTAATGTGATTGAAAAAATAACATCTAGTTTTTTGTCAATTTTATAGTAAACTTGAAAATACACTCAATTCTTTCTTTATTTAAAATCGCATACTATGTAAAGCTACTTATAATGCAACTTTATTACATAATAAGATAAAACGATAAATTATATATTACCAATAAATGGTATAAAAAAACAATTCATAAAAAAATTGTACTCTAATTTTAAGATGCTATGTACAATTTGAGACAAAATATATTGTTTTCATTTGTACACATAATACGGTAAAAGTAGAAAATTTTTATTTAAAAAAAGTCAAATACTACATAATGTACTTATCGCTCGCGCTAAAACTCCAAAAAAACACTCTAAAAAGGGAGGTTTCATACAAAATTTCATCCGCTATTTTACCCCTTTACGGGATAAATTCGAAGAATGCTAAATCTTAAATATTTATTTATTGTATTGAAGAGCGTTAATACCAAGTTTCAAGTGATTCTGATCATAAATATTTTTTTTGGGTTGTATTATAACGTGTTTCCCCGCGGAAATGAGATAATCTTTCGAGGTAAAAAGTAGTCTTTACCACTCTTCAGCCCTCCAACTATGAACTATCTTCACCCAAAATTATCCCAGTCCGTTACTCCGTTTCGACGTGAAAGAAGGACAAACAAACATACTTTCACATTTATAATATTAGTATGGATATTGATCTTCTCCTAGCCGATTCCGGCCACGGCGGCCAATCTCATTAAGACTAGCCAACTGCGCAGGAGATATTATAGTGCACAAGTGTACGCGCAGACACAAGGGAACTCTCTATTCCTGTCACTCTCATATTCCAGTGGAACGACTACTCGACATGACCAGTTAGAGTTAAGGCGCAGGAACGACGGCTTTACGTGCTCTCCGAGGCACGGGGGTGAAACACCGCCAACTTCCCAACTCCGGGCTGTTACTGAGACTTACTATACAGAAAGACTCAATAACTAAACTTGGCCCGACCCGGGACTCGAACCCAGGACCTCCGAGTGTGCAGCCGTACATGCTAGCCACTACACCACCGAGGCAGTTATTATGTATGTATGTGTAGTATGGATATTATAACGTTGTCATTCGGTTGAAACGCTGTGACGGGAGAACAGACGACAGCGATTAAGTTAAATACTGTGGCATCTTATTCGGTTGTAATAGGAGCGATTTAGCAACATAAATGTATAGTCTGAACTGTACAAAACATGAACGCAACGAACGAATCGCTGCGTTTGCGTAAGGTCAATCGCGTACTCGCTTGATTCGTTCATTTACCACGCAAATCCAATTCGAGTCAGAGAGAATTTAACTCGAGCTAATTCGAGTTAAGCCCAACTCGAGTTAACTCGAGTTAGTAACTCGAGTTGACACATCTTTAATTGCTTGTCATTGTCTATGTCCAACTTCCACTTCTCTTCGTCCACTTTCCAGAAGCCGGCTGCGGCTGCGCGTGCATTATATTGTCAAATGTCAAATGGCATAGCCATAGAGTATATTGCTAGCAGTAGCTACTAGCTAGTAGCTACATATATAAATCAAATAGGTTCGCGTGTAAATTAACTATGGATAAAGTTTGTGCTCTTTAAAAAGTAAATTAATTGATTACGTACTTAATAATGTAAGTATTTTATGTATTGTTTGTGCCTAGTAGGTAATATAAGAAATGGATTCTTATCTTTCCTTCCCGGAGGATCCTTTATTCGTTTAACAGTTTGCGTTGCGGTTGATAGTATGGATAATGAATTTATCTCAAATTTTAAATAAAACTATCTTTTCGGATTTTTTCGCGAATTTATTTTGAATTTTGGTTCCCGACGTTTCGAATGCTTTACAGCAATAGTTTTATTTAAAATGTCAAATATTCGCTTAAATCTAAGAAAGTAGTATCTCTAATTAATATTATAATAAAATAGTTGACGTTGACTTGTTCAACGACTTTGTCTATCCACCACATTTACAACCATCCATTTTAACAGGGAATGCCGTACATCGCCAGTCTGCCCGTGACCACGGCTAGTGCAACCCAGTCGAAACGTCGGGAACAAGGTATACAGCCACTTAAGAATTCACGCGTTAAGTCCCGTAGTGTAATTATTATATAACTAGTGGCTCACCCTTGCTTCGCTCGGTTTCGCCTCTAGACAAACAAAAACAAATCTATCCCTCCGGAACCGTATGTTTTTCCGGGATAAAAAGTAACCCACGTGTTATTTCAGACTATAATCTATCTCTGTGATAAATTTCATCACGATCAGTTCAGCTGTTCTGGCATGAAAAAGTTAGAAACATCCATACTCACAAACTTTCACATTTATAATATTTATACAGATATACAGATGTGATGGAACGCGATAAATTTCAAATTATATAATACTTGCTTAGATTTACGCGAATACTTGATTGACATTTTAAATAAAACTATCTTTTCGGATTTTTTCGTGAATTTATTATATATATAGTTAATGTTGTAAAAATATTAACCAGTAAAAAATGGAAATCCATGTACCTAATGGCTTTATATTGAATGTTATTTTGCTATTTCTAAAAAGCACTTCAATAAAGTGGGTCCTAATTAAAAATAGGTTTTTGGGAAAAATCATTAAACAAAACAATCATCTTGGTATTTATCTTTTTTTTTATATTTTTGTTTGTTTGTATTGAATAGGCTCCGAAAATACTGAACCAATTTAGAAGTAAAAAGATAGTTTAAGACCCTGGGAAGGACAAATGATAGCTTTTACCTGTGAAATCATCCCTCAAGGGGGTGAAAATGAGGATGAAAGTTTGTATGGGGAATCAACCTGGGGACGAACTTGAGAGAAGCGAGGGTGAGTCACTACTTACTAGTATATTATATTAGGCCCAAGTTAGGCCCCTTTCCATGGATTTTTTGATTATGCATGTCTATGGGTATTATTTGAGTTATAAATGCTTTGTTTAGACTATTTTATTATTATAATTATTACAAGCTATTGAAAAATGTTGCTTTTTATTTAAAAAAATAAATGCTATATGAAAGTATGAGTGTGATTTGTACCCTTCTAACATTTTTGATGAATCCTCTTGATTATTTTATAATGATTATTGTTGTATGATCTTACAAATTTTGTAAGCGGGAAGGAGGGTTGCAATAAAACAATGTTCTTCAACAAACAGACAGGTGATTTTATTCCTTAATTTCTAAACTTAAATATGTTACATCTATGTGTGTGTGTGTTCTAAACATCATAGCAAAAAGAAACTATAGACAGATAGACACTAAAGCACACTACACAAGAAATACTTAAGAAATAGAAATGTATATAAAAAAAGAGCTGCACAGTAGGTAACTTTATCGCTTGACATGATCCCTTCTAGCCAAACAGTATAATATGGAATGGTTGATAACTAGCTTAAGAAGTTTTTAATACATTCTCCAAAATATTCTTGTTGTGTTATGCACTTGTGCGATCCTACAAAAAATTGCTAAGTTTTTACTATGAAAGATCTGTCTGAGAAGAATTTCTGAAGTGAAGAACACTGTTGGGCACGGGCCTCTTTTTAATATCAGGCCATAGTCTGCCACCCTGGCGAAGTGCGGGTTGGTGGACTTCATATGTTTTATGAAAACTTGCTAGATTTTCTCAGACATGCAGGTTTCCTCTTTATGTTTTCCTGCACTGTTAAGTTAAGTGGTAATATTTCCTTTATTTTCTTTCAATTTTTATAAAAGAAATAATATGAAACATATTTCTTGGGCATGTTACATGATTTCATTTGTTTATAAATATTTAATCGATATTGATAGAAGCCTCTTCTATTTTAGAGGTACACACACAGAGGTACAAACTTCTCACAGGCTTACATATATAAATAACAATCTGTTTGCTGTGTACATTTTTAAAATACTAGTATTTGAAATACAAAATACAAAATACCTATTTCCATTTGTGGGGGTTGTTGATAGATGTAAATTGATAGAGTATGTAAATTGATAAGAGTCTACTGAGAATGTTTTAAATGATTGATTTATTAGAAATAAACTGATATAATTAAAATTATTAAAATGATATGATGTGAGTACGCCCGGGCTTCTTGCTTGCCGAATGCGAACTAGTCTAACTTATAGTATAATAATTAATATATAATGGAATAAATGACACGTCATGTGAAATGATGAATTACAATATGTACGGTTGCACCGTACATGCTTCCAAGGGAGAGAAAAATAATAAATGATAAATGATTATGATAATGATACAAGGTGAAGCGATTAAGTCCTTAGAATAGATATGTAGAGTCTCTAAATGAACTTTGTTATTCTAGGAATTGGTGAAAGACACTTGTCCACTTTATGTTTAGGAATTTCACTATATATTTTGTGTTCACTTTGATTTTCAGTAACGCACTCGATCTTACACTCATTATTACGCGCACTGACACTATACATAATTGATCGGCTGAAGCTGAGCTGCCGGTCGGCTGGGGTTGCTAGACGTTGGTGGTGGGTTGAGTAGTCGCTAGTTCGACCCTCACCACCGCCGGATGTAGATGCCGCTTGCTACGAACTCGTAGTATCACGAAGATGACTCTAACGAATAACGAATTCCCAAAATCACATATATTACAGTGTGATGACGAATGTCGTGATAAGAAATTTGATTTGATATGTTTTCATTACTTTTAAGAATCTATTTGTTTCTTGAGGTCATTTAATTGCTTGTCGTGAGATAAATTATAATTTTTATAAAAAAAAATTGGGAAGCTAATATTTATGACATGGTTGATTGGTTCTATTTCTGACGCATAAAACTAAGTCTTTATGTGTAATTCACTTAAGCCTTCATTATGTGATATAAGATGGTAAAATTTTCGGTCTTTAATAGGCACCCTTGTTCAATACCGAGTATTCCGGACTTCTCCATCCGTCCTGTTACCGCGTGATCTTCACAACACACGAATATAGCATACATCACAACAAAAATACAAGTGTTTGTTTATTTTATTAATTTTTATCCACTCATTCGTGCATGTACTTATGGAAATCTTGCATTTTCCTGTATTTTGATCGATTTGACATAGGTCTCTGTTATGTCATAAATAGGTCTCCGTAGGGTTCGAGCGGGTATTACCGGTCACCTAAGGACAAAAAAGAACAACTCATAAAATAATCAACTTATCTTTATTAAACTTAAAGAAAATGAAACATAGTCTTATCCTCTAACGAATGGCTTGAATTGAGATCAATAGTAATTGTAGTTTTGGTATAATCAACATAAGAAAAAAAATATGATTGACCGGTGTTAAACTCCATGGAGGACAATGCCGGTCATCACGGTTCCAATGCTGGTCAGCGTAGTTTTATGCCAGTCAGCGTAGTTTAATGCTGGTCAGCGAAGCCTAAGTCCGGTCAAGCTTTTCTGATACATATATCACACATGTAGTTTTCCGGTGTATCACTACCCGTACATTCAGCATGTGCCCACAACCCACAAATAACACATCTGTACCAGAGCTCATTATTTCTCCCGTAATCATCGCATAGAACACACTTGTTTTCCAAATCACTATTTTCTTCAATATCTGTATATTTATATAAGTCAATCATCTCTACATCAGATTCCGAACTGCTGCTTGTGTTATTTTTCTCCTGAAGAATTCTTTTTTTAACTGTGTGGGCTGTTTTTTTATTTCCTGTTATGTAGGTGGCATGTTGTTTCCTGTTACTCTTCCTCTTCTCTATGCTTTTCTTGGGTACTGGCAGAAGATCTTTAACATTTGTCAAACATTTAGAAGAAGCAATAGACAGAAAATTAGACGTGCCTGTAGTTGTTGAAAATGCAGAGCTGGAAGTATCAGTGCAGGCAGAAGAGCAAGCTAGAGTTGTCTTTACTGCAGTGATAGGTAAGCCAATGAAAGAAAAGCCAGCTATGGCAGTAGGCGTCGCTGTAGTAAAAGTCATTGATGAAAAAGTCTCGCTATTAATTTTTTCCAATGCAAGGTTGGACAGACTTTCTACCATCCAAAAAGAGTTAGTTGGGCAATCATGAGTGGTCTCATTTAAAAGAGAGGGACTGCTGCAGACAGTTTCAGGACTGGAGATTTCATTTTGTGGGCCGGTTATAAGTTGAGATTCAGGAGTTTTGTTGTCTATTTCACGATGTTCGAAAGAATGTAAAATTAAATTGTCAGGAATGTTGCAGACAGAGATTTTATTTTGTTGGTTGGTCATAAGTTGAGATTCAGGAGTTTTGTTGTCTCGATCACGATGTTCTGAAGAATGTGGAGTTAAATCATTGCTGTTAAGAAACTCTGCAGCTAGAAAGTCTTCTTTGGTAAATACATCTGGGTTATAAGGATATATTCCCGCTGCTTTAAACCCTGCTTCCGCTTTGGGGATTGTTGCGACTTTTTGGAATGCCTTTCTGAACAAAGAAGCAATATCGTTAGGAGTGATTTTGCGACCTAAGTTTGACTTCATGAAATAGTTACACTCAGCCTTATAAGCCGTTTTAAAAGGTCCATAATTGATACATCCATCGGTTGAATTCTGTGTGATCCGTGTGGTGGAAGAGACAGCATCACGATGTTGTTTGATTTGCAGAACTCATAAGCTTTTAGTGATATATGGCTGGAATGATTGTCAAGAATGAGAAGAATGGGATCTTTTTCCGAAGGTTTCGCATGATTTGCAAAGTGCTTCAACCAGTCCACAAACAAATCTTCATTTATCCAACCATTTTTTGAACAGCGGTAGAGTGCACCTCTTGGTCCATCTGTTTCTAGTGCTACAGAATGTCTCTGGCGGGGATAAATCAGCATGGGTGGGACAAATATTCCCGTCGCACTCATTGCACAGACAGCTGTAACTGTTTGCCCTCTTTCACCACTGGTTATCGACCCGACACGCTTTTGGTCTTTCTCTGCCACAACTTTGCCCGAATCTTGCACAGACGTGATCCCTGTCTCGTCGACATTAAATATATTTCTAGGAGGAAAATTAAATTTTACATCAAGTTCCCCAAGAGCTTAAAAAATATGTCAACTTCATCTTTATTAAATGCAATCGCTCTATTTAAACTCGTTTCTTCAGCTTTACGGATAGATAAATTGTTTCGTTTCATGAAGCCTTTGAGCCAGTCTTTGCCGGCAATTTGAGTAGCATTATTAAAATTATTAGGCACATTATTTTTTACTGCGTATCCATATGCCATTCTTTTTATTTCTCTTGCTGTGCACCCGTAGAATATCTTCGCTGAAAGCTTTATTTGATTAGCCATATCATCTTCTTGGGTTTTACTGAACACGGTTTGTCTGCCGCATTTTGTGATCTGCTTATTATTTTTTTTAAGCCTTTCTTGCAAAGTAGAAAATGGAATACCTGTTTTGTTGCGGTTTTTCTAATTGGTTTTCCCGCTGCAACCATTCAAAAAGCTTGAGCTAGGGTATTTTCATCCCATTTTACCTTACTACGTCTTCCTGACATCTGGAACCAAAATTGATTATAAATATTATAATGATCATCATCATCAATAGCTCATATACGTCCCCACCGATGGGCTCCACCCTACCCTAAATTAGGGCGTTCAGGCCTTAGTCAACCAATTCGAGTTACTAATAGCTCGAGGAATTGATAAAATTTTCATGATTTCGAATGAGTTCCGATTAATTAGAGGAACTTTTAATACAAATATTAGATATTCTCTGCACATCTTTGCTTTGACCTTTAATAGATGATAAATTCTTGTAAAATCTGTTTGGAGGTTGTTAATAGGTAATGAAAGGTCCTTAGTGAGACGACTTGATATTGTACTCAGTGTATTTCTTAGCTGGTCTGGGTTTATCAAATGAAAATTGAATCTGCCATGATAGACGTCTATTACGGTATCTAATAATGTACTATGCATTGTTTCTAATTGCCTTAACATGTTACTCACTGCTATTGCACCCAAACTAAATTCATTAATTAAAGCATTTTTTGCGGATTTACTCTTTAGAAAATTTTCTAAGTTTCTAAGGTTCATGGAAAGCTTATTGAGCATTTTGGGTTGTTTATTGAGAGGTTCTTCATTCCTCTTCAAAATATTATACTCAACCTCTAAGATAGAATTTTGATTTTTTAGAAGTAAAGCCAAATGATTCTCATTGTCTCTTGTTAATTGGATATCTTGTTAATATTGTTCGGCGAAATGATCGTCGAGTACACCGAATAGGCTGTTGGCAATATATCCGACACCATTGATAAGGCCGCGGCGTCGGCGCTTGTCTTATAATGTTGTCTAAGCAATGCAGTCTCATAATGTTGACTAAGGAACAGGTGGTGATTGTATTCCAATTCCGAGTACTCGAGTCGTAGTTGGATTGATATTACGTCACAATGGGAATCTCCTTTTATTTTTATACAAAGGCGATCTAAGTATTTTATGTAATTGTTGCATGCTGTTGTTCTATTCCGAGAGCTGGAGACGAATTTTGGGATGGTCCTTTTGGCAAGTTGAAATTGTGAAAATATATAATTTTGTGAATTTGCGAGTCCAGTCCCGCGAGTCTGGTATAGCTTTAACGTTTATTTCGTTACTGCGCAGTATATAACATTTGCAAAAAAAATATCCAAAAGAACATACTTTTGGCAACTTGATTTTTGTTTAATCTTTTAATTTAGTTTTCACATAATTCAAAAAAAATAACCCCAGACGTTTTTGTCAGTTATAAAGTATTGCCAGACTTCTCCAAAGATGCTTTATTAAAGTTCCCAAAAAATATACTTTTGACAATCTGAAATTTTAATCACGTATTTATTGAGTAATTTTCAATAATACTTGCAAATCGCCAGACGAATTTACCGGTTATAAACCATTCCCAGGCGTAAATATAGTTTACAAATGAGTACTACAAAAAAGTCTTATGCGTAGCCATAGGTGCGAGAAAGATAGCTTATCGAGGTATGCCAGCAGCTGATGGGGGCCCAAGGTCCTCGCGCTGTGATTTGTTATCAAGAAACCGCACGTTTCGAGTATGGTTTGGGCTCTGCGTTCACAACAGAGTATTTTAAAGTAATTTATTAGGGTTCTGTACCCAAAGGGTAAAACGGGACCCTATTACTAAGACTCCGCTGTCCGTCCGTCTGTCTATCCGTCTGTGACCAGGCTGTATCTCATGAACCGTGATAGTTAAACAGTTGAAATTTTTACAGATGACGTATTTCTGTTTCCACTATAACAACGTAGTCTCCCTCCCACGCGCAGCAAACCGTTTTCATCTAACATTGCGTTCAGACATGATATTTTGCTCTTATTAAAATAAAATAAAAATAAATAAATTATTGTATATTGGTTTGCCTTGTTGCAAACATTTAATTTCTTCATAAAATTCTTCTTGCTGAACTTGCTTTATAATTTGTTCTTTTGATTATCAATATTTGCATGCCGTAGTCTCCCTCCCACGCGCAGCAAACCGTTTTTATCTAACCTTACAGACATATCAACACCGTTAATAAGGAATTTGTCCTGATTGAATAAATCACCATGTAAATGACCTATCATTTCTATTTCCTTGCTTTCAGCAGTTAATAATTGTAGTTTCGTAAATACTTTGTTACTTTCATCAGATGAATCCATCTTCGTTGAGGTATCTTCATACCAAAGACTACAAGTCAGGAGTGAGTCTTTGGCCGCCGGAGCATAATTCAATAGACTTTCAATATACGCACGATAGGCATATGTATTATTCGGAGGAGAAACGCGTTTTTGATTCAAATAAACATCAAGTTGGTTAAACAGAGAATGTAACCAGTTATTAATTGGAGCTACCATCACTGATGAACTCAAATTTGATGAATCTTGATTTACTATTTTTGCTTTTATATGGATCAATGTATGCGATAGATCGATGTAGTCATCACCTGCTCCTGGTACTTGGAATTCAATGGGTCCATCATCAAGAGATGAATTGTTTGTAATGAATAAATATTCCAATCTCAATACTTGTTTGTGTAGTTGGTAAAGCAAATAAATCTAGTTCACATTTAATACACTCACATGAATGGCTATGTAAAAATGACATTAAAAATGACATTATTATTATTATTTTAAGAAAATATGTCTTTAATCTTGTTATTTTTCAATTTTGTTTTCTTTGCAGCAGCTTTTAGTTTAGCGGTCGAATATGAAATGAGCGTAGAATGACGTTTGCTCTTTTTTATATGTCCAGACTTAGTCATGTTGATATGATCAATTTACGAGTCTGCTTTTCTTTTCAAATTCGAGGTTGCTTCTTTAAGTCTAGACTTAACAGACTCTTCCATAGGATGTGAAGCATCCATATCAGATGGAAGACCTATACTTGCTTTTAATGCCTCTTTACCAACGACTCGAGCTCCACTTGATAGTAAAGGTAAAACTGATCTAAATAATCCCCCCAAAACCTACCAATTCCATGTCCACGTTGACAAGGGGCTCCTTTATAAATCACTCCGATCCCAGATCCAGCTTGATGAGAACAATAATGCTCATATGGACAACTTATTTTATCACTTTGGTTAATGATTGATGAATTTTTCTAAAATGTAGTTTTATACATACTGTTCCAAACTGGAATGGTATTTTTTGACCAGTGCTCGATAATATATTTATATCAATTGTATCGAATTCTCTCCGCATCACTGGTAAGTAGTGAGGTGCTGAGAAAACGTGCATTTTGTTAGCTCCATAAATATACTTTGACGGATCCAGTGGAATTATTCTTAACAATAGTGTCATAACATCTCCAACAATTTGAGGTTCAATAATATCACAGTTAACAAATAATTTTGGTGGTAACCCCAAATGTAGATTAGCAGGATATTTACCACAACCTTTTTCAACTAGGTATTTGGCTCAAATCCAAGCTGAAGTCCAAGTTGAGGTGATAATGATAATGACTTTATATTTTCATCCATGACTGATACATTAACAAATTTGAATAGTTCATTGTAACAAAATCTTACTTTCTCTTTAATCTTGTTTAATACATTTATGATATGCTCAATATTGTCATAATTAGTTGCCGGGATATGAGTTTTGTAATACCATAAAAATACCATAAACCATAGAAGTTGATGATTCACTCGGCATTTGCATTATTTTGCCTACGGGAACAACATTTTCGTGTTCTTGAACAGTATACATAGTACATGGATACTGAAATTCAACAACACCAACGTACCACATACCTTCAAGTATTATGGGTTTTGGTAATTTAGTTGAAAATCGCGTCGTTTTATTTTCTGGGTAGTAGTCCATTGAACTGTTACTGAGTAATGTTAAATAAAAACTTTCTTTAATCATATTTTGTTTAAAGCAGATGCTAAAATCCAACTATTACATTTATCTGGATAACCTTTCCACTTGACCAACACTTCTTTTCTGTTACCAGTAATGTATTTAAGAATTTTTTTCTTATCATTCTTTGATGCAGTTCATATAATATTAATGATTGTGGCCTCCTCCGTCTCACCCATAGACCGTAACTCCTGAGCATAAGCATTGAGCACACAGTCCAATCCGTACTCTTGTATTAATTCCATGTTTTTTCGTTTCTTTGTTTTTTCTGAAGATGCTTCGTATGGTTTCGAAGGTCTGCCACCACTACTTCCAGACGTATTAGGGTCATTAACCGTGACTCGACACTAGTGGAACACGAAATTGACCATCTAACCAATTGACGTTCTCACTTTCAAAGCGTTCTTTTATCCGAGATGCGTTTCTCCAGCGTTCGTTACATTTAGATACCAAGTTTCTTTGAATGTAAGAGACATATCCTCTGGTGACAAATTGAAATTTTCTTGTAAGTAGTAAGTAATAGTAATTGGCAAAAGGGAAGTAAAGAATGCCATATCGTCATTTTGAAGGATTTTACTATTGTCTTGAAACATTTTCAGCATCTGCTTGTCGAAATCAGAATCTTCTTTATTTATAGACCTTTTAGATTTTGTTTTTCTTTTAATGTTGTTTTGACTTGGCTGGGATGCAGGAGTGTTTTCTTGGCTAGTTGACGACTGGGATGCAGGAGTGTATTCTTAGCTAGTTGACGGCTGTGGCTCGAAATTAGGCACCGAAATATTTGCCTGGGAACCATTTGCAGTTAGAGAGTCCTCAACTTCGACGGGGTGTTTCTTGTCGAGGAATCGCATGTGACCATAGTAGATATCCTTTTTATTTATATCTCCACCACCAGATCCAGACTTCGTATTAATAATTGCGGTTTTCGATCTTGTGTACGCATCCCGAGCTGTTCTCCATCTCTGTTATAATTTTTTATCTGTAACAAAAAATTATCAGACTTACTTTTTCCTTGCAGGTACATAGCAACAGGTCATACGTTCACCGACTTGCATTACAGTTATCGTCTTTGGGTATCAACAATCAGTTCTATCGTTAAGGAGGTGTGCAAAACAATTTGGGTAATTCTACATGAAGAATGCCTTTCATTGCCAACATCGCCAGAGGGATGGCTTCATATCATAAATGAGTTTAACGAAAAAGCAAACTTTTCAAACTGTGTTGGATGTATAGATGGTAAACATGTAAGAATAATAAACCCAGAACATAGTGGAAGTATTTTTTTGCAATTACAAGAAATTCTTTTCTGTAGTTTTACTTGCTGTATGTGATTGTGACTATCGTTTTACATACATTAACATCGGTTCATGTGGAACAGATTCCGATTCATCGATATTCAAACACAGTAATTTGTTTTTAAAATTACAAAACGAAGAGATGTGTTTTCCTCTCCCTAAACCATTGCCCTTTTTTTTTTTTTTAACGTTGGGAAATGCATTTACGCACGAAGTGTGAGACTCACCGGCGTAATACAGCCAGTACTACCCACTAAAACCCAACAAAACCTTTCCCCGTCTTAATGGGGCGTCGCAGGATCGCTTACGCATTCAACTACGACGCCCCGACGGCAGGTCTGCCAAAGCAGACCACCACAACCATGGGGTGGCTCCAAGGTCCACTCTGCTATCAGAGAAGTACCAAGAGCAACCCGCAAGGTACACCGCCCCCCGAAGAGGGCCACCTCCCACCACCCACCGAAGTGGGCAACCTCACTGTGCGTTTCTTAGCTTCGCGCCCGGTTGGATTGCCGGGCACTACTGAGCCCCCCCACTACGACAAGGTGAACGCACGTTGGGGGGGCCCTAAACCATTGCCTAATATAACCGAGCCACTTCCATAAGTTATTATTGGTGATGCGGCATTCGGTATTTTAAAACAAGTATTACGACCTTATGCACGTAGTAACATGACTTACAAAAAGAAAGTATTAAACTATAGACTAAGTCGTGCAAGGAGATATATCGAGTCTACATTCGGCATAATGAGCAACAAGTTCAGAATATTCATAGACCAATGAACACTTCCTTAGAAAACACAATAACTATCATCAAAGCTTGTTGTGTCTTACACAATTACATTAGAGAACGAGATGGTTATAAAATAGAGGATAAATTAACAATTACAGGATTCGAACTAATAACTCACAACAATGACAGTCTCAATCATAATATTAGATCAGGGGACATGTTGAGAGAAAACTTTGCTAATTACTTTACATCTCCAGTAGGTGCTGTGCCTTGGCAAAATAATTGTATATTTTGAATTAATAATTGTATGCACTCGTATCAAAATAAATAAACATGGTTAAAAAGGTATTTTGTTATTTACTCACTGAAATTTTTTTGCTCAGTCGGAGACATTTCATCGAAATTCGGACATAATGCTTCACATATTTCCTTCCAAGCCTTTAGCCTGGCATCGCGGTCTTTATATAACTTGTGGCCTAAATCCCAGAGTGGTTCACGAAGACGAACTTCGGTGATCAAGCGTTCAGTATCGATGTTCATGTTCACGACGACGATACACGCATGCGCGTAGTCAGTGCACCGGTCGGTACAGCACTGAACGCGTTTATTTGTTTCCATAGCGCTTCAGTCGACCGGCGCTACGCACGCGCACGCGCTCGACCGACGGTCCTCGTACGCAGTGCGTAGCAAAATACGCGTGCGTATGGTCGGTCTAGCACTGTACGGTTTATGAATTTCCATACATATGACAAGCGCGACTGACGTACGCACTGACGGTCGGTGAAGCTCTGTAACCGGCCTTAGTGTAAACAAACCATTGAACTCTATTCTGGTAATTAGTTATCTCTATGAATAATAATGAATTTCCGAAAACAACATGTACTTTCAAATACAATATAAAAATCTACTTGAAATATTATGAAATATTACAATCCTCCCCCTTTAAGGAAATAAACTAAGTTTATTTTAAACATTTCTCAACAATTTCTTAAATAAAACTTAAACATAGAAAGATATGCCTTGCAAAATACTCAGTACTCATTACATAATTCATAAACAATACAATTCGTAAAAACACAATATACATAATTCATAACAATACAATTCGTAAAAACACAATATACATGATTCATTTATTTAATTTATTTTTAAATGAGCGACTCTAGCGCTACGTCTAATGGTATATCTGGTGTGTTTGACGTAGAAGGTATTTCTTCTAACTCTATATCCCTGTTATCAGAGTTATTAACTTTCAATGTAATACAGTTAGTGATTCGGGCACAACATGATTTGGTATCTTCTAATGCTAATATTCTATCATTTCTATTACAGAAGAAATGTCTTTTCCATAAATATTTAGCTAGTCTATAAATAATACATATATATAAAAATCATTTTTAAAATTGAAAATATTATGTACGCAAAGTAAGCATTATTAATAACTTTATTATAAATTGACTGATTTCCTATTTTATCAATAATATCATTAATTTCATCGATTTTATGACTTGCTAAGTCTAGACTTCTTAAATCTAATTTTTCATGTATTTTAATTGGTACAAAATTTATATTCCTTATATTTTGTCCACTGACTGACAGCCACTCCTCAAACCCTTCTGAGCTCCTGTTGCACATCAACGCCCGTGAGGCGAGATGACGATTTCTCAACGAAGTTGAGACAATGAAGCGGTCGTCCGTCTCAGATGTGCTCCGGTGTCTATTGGTTTGTGGTCTCCGAACGAAGCCACCAGTCTCTTGAAACCTTCTGTATACTCGTGAAACAGCTGATTGGCTCATGTTAAGTTCACGAGCGACTTGCCGTTGATTATGGCCCGCTTGCAACAAAGCTACAACTTGGGCCACTGCTTCTGAGGAAGTGTCCATTGGATCGCGATTAAAACACGTGAGCTTTTATACATGATTTAGTCTCGCAACTCGTGGGTACCGTAACGAGTAATTTCTGTAGCGCTCATGTTTGACCGTACTTATTTAAAGAAGTTTATTTGAAAATTGCTATATTTGTGAAAAAAATATATGTCTTTCGAATGAAAAACTTTTACAAAAATCGGATAAGCCATTTTCCAAAAAATCAAACTTATATAACCAATATACGGCTTGAGACGATTCAGTTGCACGCGAGTGTAGTTCGCGATTTTTTTCTTGACTTAGGATATCTTCAGTCCGAGTGCTGCTATGTATGATACCTTTTTCGTATCGTGACGACCCCTTTTATCGATGTGAGTATATACCGGGCCACCGTCACAAGGTACATGAAGACAGAATATCTGTCGAAGCCAGTGATGATGGTCTCAACTGAGGTAAAATTTCTGTCAAATTATCTAGAAACCCAGTTAAACGGTTAAACATTTGGCTTTAGTTTTCTTCCATTTCAATCCTTCGCGATTCCAATCAAAGGCGTTCCATCTCCCTCTGTTTGTTTTTTTTTCGTGGTCTTCCTCCAATTGCAGCCGGCGATTTTCAACGGAAACAAACTCGCTCGTGGCTCGTTCGAATGGTGTCTGTACTCGCCGTGTGCGTGCTCGAAGCAGCCTCTGCCACCGCGGCGTAGATGTGGTAGGTGACGCCACGGGCGAAGGGGTTGCCTGACGCCATCGTCGTTGTGGTTCACCTCGTCTTGTTGTATTGCGAGAGGTCTCTGACGGCATCGACGTAGACACGGAAGCGAGCGGTGGTGTTGACACTCGAGTTGAAAGAAGACGTGAAAGCTCAGAGGGAGATGGCAGTGCAGCTGATGGGGCAGGAGATGCTGAGGAAACAAAACTTATAGTTATAAACTGAATAACAACAACAACTAAGTAACATATACCTAGTTAAACTGTGCTATTACAAAAAGAAAAATAAAATCGCTTTAATAGTCATTGGTTCTAAAGTGATGTCCTTACCAATGAACAGAATTGGTATTTTTATTAACGCTTTGTTAACCCTTTGGGAAATATAAGGCAAGGTGTGATGTTAATTATACATTATAATTCTTCACGTGCACATACATTTTTTGCACATAATAAATACAAGTAGAAAAGTAGATACCTTCTATAGAATACAACACAATCTCGTCTGTGGCAGTTTGGGAGGAAAGAGGTTCAGTGTGGACGGTGTCTCTGGATGGTGATGGTAGCGAGCTTCTTTAAAGGTGGTTCCTGAAAATATGAAAAATATTAAAGAATTCTACCTAAACCCACTAATACTACTACTATTACAATTACCATAATAAAAATCCTCAATCCTCAAAAAAAGGAAAGTAAATCCTCTCTCCTCAATTCAAACTAGACCAACAACATCAGACAAACCTATCATACCCAACACTCTTTGTTTCGAAGTTGTGAGAATTTGTCTGCTGCTTGGACCACCACCAGTGGCAACATTTTGTTTCCTTCATTAACTCCACCATGGCCTCCAATGCGGATGCAATGCGTTCCTCAACAGCAATGCACCTTTCCTCCAAGTCGTAGGCCCAGCGTGGTACTCGCTCATCTCGACGTACAGAAAAGTATTTTTTAACATTAATGTAACTTACATAAGTGGATAATAACATCGAAAAATTAGTACTTACTTTGACTACGTGATGTACCTTTGGGTATGCGGTGTCGTGTGCACGGGAGGCCCTGAAATAATTATAATTTCATATAAAATGTAATACAAGCAGAAGGTTGTGAAAGCCAATGTTTACGCCATTTATTTATTCATACTTATTTTCTTCTCTTGGTGATGCAACTTCAGGTGGATTGACTGACTGTATAATATGTGTGGCTGGGGCAGGGTGCTCTGTGGCTTGGGCAGGGGGCTCTGTGGCTGGGGCAGGGGGCTCTGTGTCTGGGAGAAGTGGGTTTGAGGATGAAGGCTCAGAGAATGGATCTCCTAACGGAGATGGAACTTGTTCTTCAAGCCATTCCACATCCATTGGAGGTTCTGGAGATATAATATAAGGATAAGGAGCTGAGGAATGTGGCATAGGTGAAGCTGTACTGGGGCTGGCTGGTACAGCCTCTGAGGTACCTGGAGGCTGAGTCCCTTCTGCTGTAGGTATCTGTAAAATGTTTGAAATTTTATTTGATACCTACTTATTATAAATTATAATAATTTAACATTATAGCACTTAATTTAAGATTAGTTAATACATAAATTAGTAATATCAATTATAATACTTTAATAACTTACATCAAGAGGACACCAGGCAAACCCTCCATCCTTCATCAGCTCCTATAATTTAAAATTATACAATGATTACTACTACGATATAGAAATAAGTATAACTATTCTAATCCCATCACATTCAGAGTAAAGTTTTTAATTTCTGGCTTTTTCTGGTATTAGTGTGTAGTTAAATTAAAAATAATAATAACATTTTTTTATAATGTGTTTATGTTTTGTAATTTAATTTAATATAAAATAATAATTATAAAATATCAATTGACTTTTCATGTACGGGTACGAGTAGAGTGCGTGCAAAATAATACCGGGGAGGGGAGGACGGCCGACTTGTGCGAACTTCACAAACCGGCATAGATTTTGCACGTGTGAGAATTTACGTTTAAATATAATAAAGCAATTCTACTTTTTAAATTTCATTGTTAAAAATAAATACTATGTAAAGGAAATAAAAAGGGTAATTTAAGGCGCTACCCTGACCAAATAACCTTGAGCATTCGTTCCCTCTTTGCCGCACCTCACCTCTATAATACTTCGTAAAGCAGTACTAGCACCATCTAGCGATCACCTTCCGAATACAAGTAAAAATCGCAGACCTAAGAATTCACAGACATGGCATTATGGCATTCAATAAAAATATCTTTTTATGAAATGTTTATTGGTGCGCCAAAATAATTTTGATCATGATGAATCTAGTGACTATACTTACGTTCATGAATACTTCTAACATTTATTCATTTAAAAGTATTAAAGGTATTCTATAATAAAGATTGTGCGGTGTTTATTTTTTAGATTGAAGGTTTATTTGTAATTCAGACCGTGGGTGATTGATAAAAGCAGAAAAATTAAATAACCAAGTCAATTTTATCATCATTTATTATTTTTAGTAGGTTTTTTAACAGGTATTGCTAGCAGTGTCAAATAAAATATTCTAGAGAAACTCTGCAGACGTGATATTGACCACTAGTGCTGTTGTTAATTAATTGAGATTTTTTTTATCGTTACCCATCACGTCTATGAAGTTTATACAAAAAAAAATTAGGTTTTAGTCTGAAACATCATTAACTGTGGTCAATGACCTCACAAAAAATCATCTAATTATGTTATGGTTCATTTTAGCTTGTTTATACAACGTGTAAGTAAGGGTATAGTCATATGAAAGTGTGTGCTGGAGACAATCTAACTGAGAACTTTATCGATGGGAACACCATCATAATCGAAAAAAATTATCAACGGCCCCATTCAAAAAGTATGTATAAGAAAGCTGATATTTTTTTACGATGACTATACGCTTTTTGTTACACGTTGTTTAACGATACTCATCATATTCGATCATCGATATTAATTTCTATACATTCTGTATACTGTTTCGAGTTTACATTTCATAAAAATCTAAATATCGACTACACGTAGGCATATTTACATCTGAAGGTTCATCACCTGCAATCTCATCATTTAATTCATTTTCACTTCCGCTATCTGTATCAACTGATAATTCAATCTCGTCATTTAATCCACTTTCACTTCTCCTATCTATATCGGCTGATAACTCAATCTTTAAATTTAATTTAGGGTCTACATTTTCTTTACTTCTTTTTTTGATTTTCAATGCCTCTTCTATGTTTGACGGATTTCTTATAGTCAATCCTCGAGGATAGCGGGGGTCCACTAATTCTGGCAACAAACAATCTACATAAAATGATGTTAGTTTTTCTTTCATCTTTTCCTTCCAGAATGTATCATCTCTATCGATGTATTCCGTTTTTAGTGGAGAGTTCTCGTTTGACCAAACTGCAAATAAACACTTTGATCTTTTAGTAACGTGTAGTTGCCCCTGTACTTGATAGTACCATTGATGGTTTTTATTAATTTCCAGCCCATTTTTTGTGGTCTTCCAAAACGTGACTTTCCTTTTTTTATGGCTTCTTCTAACCCTAATTTGAATGCCGTTATTGGGCATTTAACTTCAACGATTGTGTCATTGCTACATAAACCATCCGGAGTTGCTCCTAAAAATGGCAATTCTTCGTCAATAAATAAACCACAAGGTTCAATTTTAATACGTTCTTGTTTTTCTAATTGCTTGATGGCAATTTTTTCATTGTCCTTGCCATGTTTTATTGACGATACATGGTCAATTTTGGCTTTGTATAACAAGTCCCGAACAAAATTATGACAACTTGTGTCATTTCGCCGCGTGCAAACTTTTCCGAAGTTAGAAGCAGTTAATAATGACCTACGCAACTCTAGCCACTCGCCACATTCACTCTGTAAAACGGTTGTCCGTTCGATTACATTTCTTTCCTCATCAGTTTTTTTTAAATTTGCTATAAAATTGTCTTTAAGCTTCTTAAAAACGTCTATTGGTATATCTGGCTTAGTGCAGTCTTGACCATAATTGTGGTCCGGTTTTGATTTTTCTAGATGAAGGCCTCGGTTTTTTGGTTTCCTATTTTCCTTGTTTTTTGCATTTTTATTAATTTTTTTGCTTTCTAGCCGTTTTATTATGCCTTGTGGGCTGTCGCCTTTATTAATTGATTTGTATAGCCGTGAAATGGTTTTCTTTTCATTAAAAGCTACGGCAGCGGCTTGACATCTAGTTTGATAAGAATTTTTTAGTGAAAAATTTATTCTTTTGCCACCGATCAACTTAGCCACCACACTATGAAATCTTTCTACCACGTTGCTATCAACGTCGTATAATAGACTGCGAGCATGACTTGCAATGTTTTGACTAATAAAGCATATTCTTTGCCATAAAGTGCTTAAAAAAAAATCATTTGGCAGGTCCATTTTGCCGATAGTATCACACATGTATGACTGGCACTTAGTGTGATCCCCAAAGCCATGAAGGTGGCTGATTAAAGGCGTGTCCAAACATAGCGCTGCGAGTGCGCGGCAGCAACACGCGGCAATCGCGAGACACAGCTCTGATGCGCGACTAGTGTAGACATCCCAGAAATGTGTGCGCGGCAATACTGCGCGGCATGTCCTAGACACGCTGTGCTCTCAGTTTGCATTCGATCCAAAATGAAAGCGGCCGCGTGTGTTGTAGCTCTACTTATTATTCGAAAATTACGCAGAAGGAAGAGACTGAAAAAAACAAGGCAATGCTGGATACGACCACTTTTCCAACAGAGGGTAAAGAATTTGAAAGTGATTAATTATGAAATCCACTATCGAACAACACAGTTTTTAAGATTGACCTTGGAAGAATTTGAACATATACATACACTGGTGGAACCATTTATTAAAAAAACTGATACACACTGGCGTGTAGCAATAACGACGAAAGAGAGACTCGCAATAACTTTGCGATATTTGGCCACAGGAGACTCATATACTAGTCTACAATATATATTTCACGTGTCAAAGCAAACAATCTCAAAAATAGTCCCAGAGGTGTGCGATGCCCTAGTGAAAGCTCTGAAGGATGTGATAAAGGTAAAAAAGAACAACTTTATTACTTACATTATTTTTATTAAGTTTTTAATCAATCATAAATATGTGCATGTTTAATGTGCAGACAATAAAAATGAAACAATCACTATTTAATTATAAACTATTCTCAGTATTCAAATCGTTAATCAATTGTGTAAGTCCGGATCCCATACTAGAGTCACTAGAGGATGCCGTATTGGAGATATCGGTATAACGTGTAGTAAAATAACCTGGTCTTCTTTCATCGTTTTCTTGAATTGTAGACTGATTGAGTTGGTTTATACATGCCATATCAGCGTCAAATATTATAGTATTTATGGAATGTTTTACTCTTGCTAAGGTTATGGGATCGTATTTTCTCAACTCTGCCGCTACGTGCATGCCAAAAGCAACGTATAAATCGTTGCTGTTATCGCTTTGTTTTCGCATTTCTTCCAATGCATCTTCTAACATTTTATTCTCGGCATCATACTCCGGATCTTCGTGTGTTCTCTTTGTTGGCTTCCTTTTAGTTGGAATCGTAGATGCAGTATTCATGTTAGTCATATTTAGTTCTGAAGTGCCTTGTTCTGTAGCGCTTTGTTCTGTAGCGCCTTGTTCTGAAGTGCCTTGTTCTGTAGCGCTTTGTTCTGTAGCGCCTTGTTCTGTAGCGCCTTGTTCTGTAGCTCCTTGTTCTGTATTATGTGACTGCGACGATGAGCCACAATCCTGTAATCAAAACAACGATTTTTAGTTGTGTTTGTAGAATATAGGTATAGTCTTTGGGATTTAAGAAGTGTCTCCGTTTCAGCTAGGACTAAAATGCTTTCGTATGATGTCCGACTGTTTTCATTTATATCTGTCGTAGAATGTCGTAGTTAGATTTCCACGCGATTCTTTGAGGTTACCCACCCCCACCCGTGTTAAGATAAATTTCGCATTTTTTTAATGTGAACTTTATATTTTTCAGTTACCAGTATCGGAACAAGATTGGAAGATAGTCTCTAAAGAATTCGAGGAAAAATGGAATTTCCCACATGTCATCGGTGCTTTGGACGGAAAACATATAACTATTCAGGCTCCTTTTAGAAGCGGCACCGAGTATTACAATTATAAAAAATATTTTAGTATTGTACTTTTAGCATTAGTAGACTCAAATTACAATTTTATGTACGTTAACGTTGGAAGTCAAGGTCGAATATCAGATGGAGGCGTTTTTAAACATTGTGAATTGTACCGAAAGTTAGAAAATAATCAACTTAATGTACCAGCACCAGAAATTTTAAATATACCCTACACAACAAAAGTACCCTATGTCATATTAGGAGATCAAGCTTTTGCTTTAACTAAATATATGTTGACACCTTTTGCAGGAATTCATTCAAAAGGGTCTAAAGAACGGATTTTTAACTACAGACTATCGAGAGCACGTAGAGTAGTTGAAAATGCTTTTGGTATTTTGGCGTCTAAATTTAGAGTACTGAGAAATGCAATTATGTTAAACCCAACATCAGCTAAAAAGGTAGTTCTAGCTGCTGTTCACTTGCATAATTTTCTTCGAAACAGCTCTTCAATAACAACCTCTAATAACTCAATGAATGAATCAGTTACTTTAACACCGAACGAATGTATAGGTGGCACTCCAACCGATATTCGTAATTTTTTGGCAGAACATTTTATGGCAAACGGGTCGATTATTTGGCAAGATAGATATTAAATAATTACGTTATGAGAAACTAGATGACGCCCGCGACTTCGTCCGCGTGAATTTATTTTTTAAAATCCCTCGGGAACTCTTTGATTTTCCGGGATAAAAAGTAGCCTATGTCACTCTCCAGGTCCTCAGCTATACCTATGCAAAAAATCACGTCGATCCGTAACTCTGTTGCGGCGTGATTGAAGGACAAACCAACAAACACACTTTCGCATTTATAATATTAGTATGGTTATACATGAATGTATGTATGAAATTAGCGTACTTACCACTGTGTCAATAGGATTACCCCTATCATGCAAAAAGTGGAAAGATTCGTAGGCAAACCATTTAGACTTGTAGGCCTTGTTTCTATCTGTAACAATAAAAGTGTCAATTCTGTTATATCCATCTGCTTGTGAGAAATACTTTCCTAAACATGTGTGTATAAACTCACGACCATCAGTCTAGTTTACCAGCTGATCAGACCGTTAAACATATTTTACAACGGTCACATATTTTAACCAAAATATTTCGATGATGATTATACGTATTTCGAAAATTATTCAATCTACGTAATTGCACTAATTCATTGATTTATTAAAAACATTCATTCAATGATTTTGCGCTCTAAGAAATGTCAAACTCAATCGGTTTGCCATATTTATTTATATTTTGGGTCGTGCATGAAAAAACGTACTATACTTAGTTGAGCATTACAAACGTGCGAACTGCGTACGAACCATATTACTATCATTATGTGAGCGAGCGCAATGCATGCGCCTGACCGCTCTCACCTAGGCTCCGACAGGCACGCACACTTACACAATTATACATGTACACGACGTAACCACAAATAAAGCTCACTCGGTTACGTAAATTCCAAGAACTACATATACCACAGTATACATTTAACTTAGATACCTATATGTAAGTAGAATAGAATCTTTTGTTACAAGTACTTCATTTTGTTATTGTTTGCTGTAGGAGTACTTATTGTCATTTCATCAATATCATTAAATAAAAGATTAAACTTACCCGAACCAGTAATGTTACTCGTTTTTTCTCTGTTTCTCTCCCTTCTGTATGAGCTTAAAAGACTTTTCATTTTGGTTTTTAGAACTGCTTTCGGTTGCTCGAAATTTTTTGCGATTTCATCCCACATGTCTTCTCTTAAATTATTGTTATGATATTCTTTGCGCCTGGTGTCCCATAATGCATTAAATGAACCATATATTTCAATAAGTCGAATTGCCGTTTCGTTATCCATCGTTTACGTCCACACACCTTCACTGACGAACGAACACTACGCGCGCGGCAACCTCGTTCGCGCGCGGCAGCAACACGCGGCATTCGTGCGCGGCGGCCGTCCAAACACAGCGCGGAAATCGCGCGCGGCATGCCGCTCACGATTGCCGCGCTATGTTTGGACACGCCTTAATAAATCTTCAAACAAAAGTTGAACGTCTGAGTTGGTTTTATGTTTTTTTAATTATTTTGCAAATTGTAGATCTTGTTCGTAGTATAGCCCTTTTTGTAATTAATTTTCGGTGTTTTATGTTGTATTTAGTTTCTGTGGTGAGCGCCTGTAATTTATTGCAAAAATTCCTTAAAATATGGTTCCGACATTCTATTTTTTCAACAGTCAGATCAGAATACGGGCGAGCCTGTAATATTTTGGAGTACGTGCTAGCGTCACCATCGGATATGAGTTTTCCGTAAATTAAATTATACATGTTTACAGATTCTTTAAATCCTTCCACAATTATTTCACTCTCCATGTTTGTGGATGGACCACTGTAATTTTTGAAACATTTGTGTTCTAATGGATCAACATTTTGTTTTTCTGCACGGGCACAGATAAAACAGTATTTATTTTTAATGCCTAAAAACAATATCTCTCCTGTATGTTTGCCAATTATGGCAGCTGCGCCTGAAAGAGCATTATAATTCTTTTTATAGCTGCGTTTGGACCAGCAACCATCAGCAATGACATCTATTACGGCAATTCCGTCTTTGTTCACCTTACCATTAGAAATTGCGAATTGTTTTTCTTTTTCGGCAGCCTGATTCATAGATTCTACTAAAACCTCTTCCCATTTCCTACTAATCAGTTCATGGTTCTCTGAATACGTCTTTTCAGATAACAATGGCAGGTTGATTGCCGACATAAGTTCATCCAACTGTGAATGCCCCCCACCTATTGCAATAGTACCAGCGACAGCGCACGTGTTAATATTTAAGTAGTTGTCACTGCAATTGTCTCCATTTATGACAAACTTTTGATTGCAAAGCTTACACCTAAACGTAAACTTCGACTGTAAACCAATTCGGGTTTCAGCTATGAGGTGAAGTTCAGTGAAGCTGCATCCAAGTGGTCCATGGTTTGAAATGCGTTTTAATTCGGAAAGGAAGTGGCTGACATCAATAATTCTTCTGTTTATAATTTTTTCGTAATTTTCTGCTTCCTTTTCGTACGAAATGGGAAACTAAAAAAAAAAGTATCTTTTATTATATATCCAAAAAAACAAATTAGAATATTTCACGGTCTGATTTTTTTCATCTGAAGTTACTATTCATTTTCAAATCTTTTCCATCTTTCATTCAAGTTCAAAACCCACGCGAAACGTATCAGAAACTTACCTCCTCAATATTTTTATTGATATCTTCAGTATTTTCTGACTCCGTCAAGTCTGCTATAGAGTCGTCTCTTATACTACAAAAGAAAAATATATTGCATAAAAATGATCGATATTTTTTTTTAAGTTAAGGTTACTATAGGTATTGATAAATGGGGTGGAAGGGATACTTTCGCGAGAACGGTTACCACGTATTTATTACATCATTTTGAGCCCCCCTCCCCACACATACACATTTTTCAGCTGTCTTCCACAAAAGTAAAATACAGATCTACACGATCAAAATGAACGAAAAACCGATTTTTTTACCGTTTTTGCATGGGTGTCTCACCCACCCCGTATAGATACTATAATACCAAGATTTACCCCGTAAACTTCCGTGACCCAGAAAATAATAATAATTATCTAATACAGGGAGGCCTTCGCCCAGCAGTGGCACATAATGGGCTAACTAAGTAATACTTACTCATTATTGCTTTTTTCTATCGGTCGTATATTAGAAATCTCCATTAGAGGTAGTTGTGCATCAGTTTGGTAGTCTTTTGACCTACAAAAGATTATTTATTTTAAATTAAAATACATTAAATCTAGTGATGCAACGGAACTGGCATAACGGAAGCAGAAACGGAAACAGATGTCAAAAGTAAATCTTAACGGAAGCGGAAACGGAAACGGAAGCGGAAACGGAAGCGTTAACACTATGAAAAAAAAGCACAATTGTACATTTAAAACTTTTTTTATTAAATTTCTATGTTAGTAGTCAAAATTAAACAGCGGCAAGTTATATTTAATAAAGAGTAACTTGGCCGCTTTTTCACCTTTCAGCCTATTTCGATGTTCTTCATATATTAAACCAGCTCCGCTAAATAATTGCTCGCTGGCTACACTGCTGGGGGGAGCTGATAAGTATTGGCGAACTATTGGCAAAATATTATTATATTTGTGCGCATTTCCATTCCACCACATAAGGGGATCCTCATGAAGAGGTAGCCTTTTTTCTTTCTTGTACTCCCGAAGGTGTGACTGTATCTTTAAAAGTAAATTGTCACCATCGTCAGCTGTAGAAGAGTCCTCCTCCTGGTCTTCATTTACACTTAACATCGATTCCAATATTTGCAATGATGCTGATGATTTGGAAGTAGAAGGCTGGACTTCAATGTCTTCAATTGCAATTTGAGTTCGGCTTCTTTTGGGGGAAGGTTCGCAGTCATCATCTTGGATGGAATTGGATTGTCTGGTTCTAATAGTGTTAATCGTCATATTAAGTAATTTAGATTCAACCTGCTCTGCAATGACGCTGGTGAAAAAATGCGATTTGTATCGCGGATCCAAATACGTCGCAATAGTGTATTTGTCGTCTTCGACCAGGTTTCCAAATCTTACACTTGAATTCAATTCATCGCGTAATTTTGTTATAAAATTTATGAATTGTTCTGAAGTATTAGGTTTCGTCTCTTCTTGTTGTAATGTGGTCTTAAGAACTTGAATTAATGGTATGACTGATGAAATACTGATTTGAGAACTACTTAGATTTCTTGTTATTTCTTCAAATGGCTGCATCAATTGCACAAATTTTTGAATATTCATCCAGTCTTCGGGGGATATCATCGCGATTGGATTTGCGCTTAGGTACAAGACAAGCGAATCTTTGAGTTTTGAAAACCTTGCCATCATGTAGAATGTGCTGTTCCATCTGAAATTAAATCAAATCAATTCAATTTTACTTGCTAGAAATATGATCAATAAATAGATGGTCACAGAAAATAAAATGTTAGATATTTCACCCAATGATGGCTTGCAAAAATTTATACAAAATTAAATGTCAAAATATTAGTTCTTTTCAAAATATAAATCCAAATTCAATTACCTAATCTTAAAAATATATTTATTTATAAGTACAATCAAAAAACTCCTATAACTCATAAAAACATTTGCTTATTAGTAATTTAATAGGTATTTATATTTACCTTGTAGGACAATCCTGAATGACAGAAAGAGGAGACTGATTAAGGCGTTCCTTTTGAATTTTTGTAAGCTCTGCCTGTGCGACCAAGGAATGATTGAAATGGGTGGCAATTTTTTTCAATTTAGCAATAAGTTGTAGGAGCCACTCTTGAGATTCAACACCTGCTCGTATGCACAGCTGAATTTGGTGTATTGCGCAACTGATATCCTCAAAGCCTGACAACTGCATTGCTCTAACCATGTTGGATCCACGATCACGAACCATGCAGTGAACTTTTTGGCGATCAATGCCCCATTCTTCAAGAATCGTTTGAAACTTTGTTGATATTATGGTGCCCGTATGACGTTCATCCATGACTTCACATTTCAAAATTATAGTCTTTTTGCGAAAATCTTTTGAGATCCCATGAGCAGTTAAACTAAGCAATGAAACAGCAGAATGAAGTTCCGACCATATGTCGCTTGTAAAAGATAACTTGTCAAATTCTTCAAGTAAATCTTTGGTTTTCTTTGCTAACTTATTGTACAAATTGTCGCACACATAGGAAGAAAAAAAATCACGGCCTCTTATCTTGTACTTTGGAAGAGCAGCTTGCATTACTCTACGAAATCCTGTACCTTCGACAAAATGAAAGGGTAAGTTTTGGAGGGCAATCATTTCAGCAATCGTACGATCCATTTCTTGAGATTTGTGATGCGATGAATCCCAATAATCCTTTACTTGTAGACTTTGTTGTAATGTTAATTGTCTTTTAGCGTTTTCGGTTGGAGTTAACGTAACCTACAATTACAACAACATAAATTGGTTACGATTACTTCACTGACCATTTCTTTTTTCGTTTCCGATGAAAGTTTGACAGCATCATTTAACTTCTCAAACTCTGCAAACCGTTCGGCATGAATTGATTTTAGGTGACTCTTTAAAGCTGTAGTTGTGCGGCCTTTTCGCGAATACACTTTTTCACTAAGTTTGCATTTGGCACTCGAGTCGTCGATTTCATCAAAATAGTTCCAAATGGGACTTGTTTTTGGTTTCATAATTGCACTCTTATTGCACTAAATACAACTAGGTATCAAGCAAACAATAACAGAAGAAAAAACAACTGAAAATGTCACTACTCAAAGTCACGGGGCGCGGAGATGCGCATAGTGAACTAAAAACAATAATTAAATAAACGAACGAACTCGTTGTGACACGTTTGTTTACCGCGCGCCCCTCCCTCCCAAAATACGCGGAAGGGATTCGGTAATTATCGGCAGCACGCGCGCCTGGACGCTCGACGCTCGTGTCATTCGTCCACGCGCGGCCCCCGCAACCGCCCGCGCCGTGCCGCCGGCCGTCGCGTCTGCTGCACCGCTCGCTTTCTCCCCGCTTCCGTTCAGAGTTCTGTTATAAAATTTGCGGAACCAGAAGCAGAAACGGAAGTGAAAAAACATGCGGAACTTCTGCAGTTGCAGAAGCGGAAGCAGAGTTCTGTTGCAACACTAATTAAATCTCAAATATTTACACAAAAAAATCAATACATGACAAGCATTGAATCGTGTAGGTACTGAATCAATGTGAATGTTCATGTTTGTAGTTTCATAACTCTATGGCACTTGCATGATAACGAACATTTATGCGAAGATTCGTTTTTTGATAAAATATAAAATTGATGACTATGATCAGATGTTATCACTTCGCTAACTACTCACATCTTAGACCAGTATCTACTAAGTAAGTTTATTCTATTTTAGATAGGTACATACGTGCAGTCAACGTAACTTTGTTGAGAATCTTTAGATGTTGTTGGTGTTTCTTCATGACTGTTTCGTCCCGTTCTTTTAGCCCGGCTACAAAAAAAAAATAGATTGATAAATGAATTGGGCTATAAAATCCCGTCATAACATTTTTAAATTCGTATGAACATGGGCTTTTTATTATTATTATTTTTTCGGTGGGTAAAAATCATCCAATGGCATCTCCCGCCCTTGGGCGGAGTGGGAGTTAGTGTCGGACTTTTACTGACTAAAAACCCCACTCCGTTCCTTCAAACCCTTCGTACCACGGCCCTGGTGTACACTTTCACATTTACTCAAAGCCCCAGAGTGGGCTTCCACCCTGCTCGGTCCCTACAGTTTGCTGACAACTCCTTGAAGCGTCGTCAGCAACATCCAGTACGCGCCGTCGAAGACTTGGGTTCGGTTCGGACAGTTACCGGACGGTTGGACAGCGAGCTACCCATTGCCCGCCGTCCATAAGCCCGCGCCTACGGGGGCCGGAAATCGGGATTGGAATCCCGGCGGCGGCTGCGGTGTGAGCGCCGTTGCCTCATGCGGTCGGAGTACTACTTTGCTAGCATTACTGCTTCGCAGTAGGAAGCGACCTCCTGCCACTCCTCCCTCCGGACCATGGCCTGTACCAAAGCTAGAATATAAATAAGTACTAGATTGCTTACCGAGCTGCGATCATCATTGCTACTTTTGCACGTCCTTGTCGCACGACTTTCTTGTACTTAGGCATTATAACTGTTTACACAACAATAGCGTCCTTTTCGCAAAACTCAATAGTTCTTCATACACACACAAAGCGTCCTTTCGCGGAAAATAAGAATAAATAAATAACAAACATAAAAAAACTATCACTAATACAAATGTCAATAACAAAAACACAATAATATAAACTAATATTATTGTGATGTCAGCGAACAAGTGCACGAGTGCCGACGCGGCGCGATGACGAACGACACGTGTTTCACCCTCGAGACCTTGTGGCACACTAACTCTGCGCAAGAGTTACGTAGCGAGTACGCTTAGATTTTAGAATAAAATCTTTATAAAATCAATTTTTTGTGTTTTGAAAAAAATAAAACTACCAAAATGTTCTCTATTTAATTACCTATCCATTAGTTAAGGAAGCAAATCAAAATAATGGTTAATTTAGGAGGAGATGCATGTTATAAATAATTATTTCTCATTTCTGTGGTTTTTTTGTGGCCCTTTAATTAAATATTATGCTGCTTAAAAAAAAAAACTACCATTTTGGAGTCAAGATTATGTAGAAATTTAATGTATTTTTTATTAGTTGTTATTTCTTTTAGATAAAGAGAAGTTGGCTCCCAAAAATAGCCTAAAAACGGCTAACGCTGCGTTTCGCACGGGAACGCGCCTTAATGTAATATCTTTAATACTTAGAATTCATTATTAAATATATATTTACATGGAAAACTATTGAACATATTAAGCGGTAATTATATATGAAATATGAAAATAATTATGTATTTTAAAATCAGTTTAATATAACTTAAATATAAATCATAGCAACTAAAGCAATTACATTTATAATTTTACAATTCAAAGTAGCATAGTAACAACAATAAGCCCCACCACACAATAAGTCCCTTTTTTATCATCCAAATCGAATCAAAAGTCAGACTAATGACAAACATCCTTTCAAAGATTTAGTTTATTTAGTTTTACGTTAATTAAAATTCGTTGTAATAAATAATACTATTTATTATATTATTAATACCTTAATACCATTAATAATAATTTATTGACAAATAAAACTGTTTTAATCAACAATAATCAATACACTTCCTTCATAAATATTATAACTTTTTAAATGAATTGACATGTTAAAATTATTATAAAAAAAAGAAAGATCTTTAAATTGATTTTCTATTGATTAATTAAATGTAAATATTAACTATATGTATCTATTTATTTTGTCACGGCCATACTGACATGTACTTCGTTCTCGAAGTACAACTACACATTTGTTACATAAAAATTAAGCAACTTACAAACTAATACATCTTATCATTGTTATTGTCTCACTTCTCACATTAAGAGGACAACATAACAACGGTTAATTGCTTTGACAACCATTTTATCTAGCCTCACACCTGCTGCACATGAGACAGGCTAGAACAAAGCAAAAGACTTAAGCAGTTCAGGCCAACCAAATTTAATCTTCATCTTCCATATACATAAAACAATCACATAATTCATTTATATATGCCATAAATCATTTTAAATAAAAAAAAATACACCCACAGTTATTACATTCTCACATACTTAGACATAATTTATATATAATATTATTTACTTATCATACATAATTATATTCAAATATTTCTTGAAGTATAAATTAAACAAAATAATAATTTTTAAATTACAATAATTTATCCATCTGTTGTACTTGAATCATTTTAAGAATTCTCCACCTTGCTGTCTTTGAAGACCGATTTTAGCCAAATTTCCCCTATTAAGTACAGCTTTTCTTTTATTATTATGAAAGCTGAAAGTCTGCCGCATTTTTAAGAATAACTAAGAAATCATAAGGTCACCTGTTTAGATTTTTAATTTAGAGTTGAAAATTGAAGTCCTAATGCACGGAACGTAAAAATTTGACTTTAGACCAACATTTTCATAACTTTCACCAAAGGTACGAAGCTAATTATTTTATGCATAAAAGTACAACTCATGCGAATTCAGTTGAAAAAAAAATAAAACTCTAAAGTCTTTTTCTTTTTTTTTTGAATTTTTTAAGATAGTCAAGTCGAAATTTCTCAAAAAATCTAAAAAAAATCATAACTCCTAAACTATAAAAAATCGCGTAACATACATGGGGGTGATTCGTATACCCCATAAAATACCGGACCTAAATTTTTTTTATGACGTCAATTGACCGGCCACCCTGTATAATAAGTAAAACCCGTAGATTTTTGAATTGTGGTATTGATAGACTGTTGGACTTTCCACAATTCGCTCGGCCAATCTGACGAACCATTACACGTGGTATTTAACATATCGATCACAGTAGTAATATATCGTTCTACCTGGCCATTACCTCTTGGCGTGCCGGTGGCAACCATATGATGGTCTATTTCTAGCTCCCTAAATAAAGATCGAATTTGATTAGAACTAAAATTAGTACCTCTATCAGTTATAACTGTTGATGGAGTGCCGAATATAGTTATAGTATCCCGAATTATTGGAATAAGTTCTTGGGCATTAACTGTCTTATTAATAAAAAAGGCTTATTCATAGCTTACTACGAGGTTGCACTTGGACTAGCTAATTCCGGAGTAACCAAGTAATTGCTTCGTTTCAAGATTGTTATTAATAAACATGGAGTAACCTCGGACTAACTATACATTCCTTATGCCTGGATTAGCGCGTCCGCTATGGCAACCAATTTGATTTTAAAAGTAAAAAGATCGAACCATTGAATGAACATAAGCAAATTGATGACACAAATGACAGTGACAGGCAATGTTTTGAGTTTGACAATTTATCTGCTGTGTAGCGCGCAAACCAGACACCAGTTTGTTTGAATGTTGTTTTGATTTGATAACATTTTAACTTATAAAATAATAACATGAACCCAAAACGCATTCGCTCAATTAACTGGGATGAAGAGGAAAAGGTAAGTTATTTACATTCGTCATTTTTTATCAATGTGTGAATTTGAATTTCGTGGTATTTTTAATACTTACCTATGTATTTACTTATTTTTTCAGCGATTACTTCGCAGTGTTTTAAGAGATTACACGAAAATAATAGAAAACAAATCTTTAAACACAAACACCAATAAGATAAAAACAAAAGCATGGGAGGAAGTCCATAAAAAGTAAGATATTTTCTGCTATTTTGATTATAACTTGGTGCGCATGGACTTTTAAAAAAGGTATCCGACCCTCTGTATTATATTATTGGATACTTCACTAATTGTAATAGAAAATCTTTTACTTGTAGTTCATCTATCTAACAGTAAGATTTTATTAATGTAGTATTTTCTCATAATTTATAGGTTTAATGAATTGAATTGCCGGCAACGCGAATTGGGCCAGCTAAAAGTACAGTGGAAGTCCATGAACGTGAATGCTCGTAAACACACAGTTCACATAAAATTGAAACTAATAAAATGGGCGGTGGGGTAAGGCCAGCAACTCCAGATGATTCTGTCCTTGAAGTAAAGGACTTATTAAATCCTGCAGAGCTGCTGAGGACCATAATCCATATGATTCAGATGGGCTTGTGAGTATACCTCTTGTTATTTGGTCTTTATAATGTTTCATAAAGTAAGCATGCTGTATGATGCTCTAGACTATAGTACATAGAAGACAAAATAATTGATAATTTTTATTCTGTTTTTAATAGGTGCCAATTTCATCGATAGACGAAGTATTGCCAAGTGGTAGTGGGACATGTGCCATAATATCATTGCAGGTCAGTTGAGTCTATCAAGCTGTAGATAGCAGTAATAATGATACTTTAAAAAATAACCACAAGGGCAGTTACAGATTTCTGTACTATGTTAGCCTTACTTACATAATATTGTTCCCATTGTTTTTAAGATTCAGAACCAACTACATATCGCACGCTTAATCATATACTGACATAACTCAAAAAAGACGTTTTTCGGGAAATCGCGAAAAACAATTTAGCAAACCTGACTTACCTTACAAAATGGAATATAATACTCAAAGAAAATAGCTTTATATAATGAAATAATGTATTGTAGATATAGTTGATAAAGTGAGTATTAATGTTTGAATATAATTTTAAATAAATTTAGATTTTTTACTATAAATTAATCGGTTAAAAAAATTGTTCCTCAAGATGCGTCAGTTTAATATAAAAGATAAAGTTACATTGAATTAATAGTGGTGACACATTTTGAAATGAGTCCGTGTTTTATTTAATATATAACTAAATAATACTCAATATTAAGGTATGGGTCTTTATACTATGAAGTAAAATTTTAATACTGGTGACATATTTAGAAATGAGTCCGTATTTTATTCAATGTATGTTCTTATTGTTATGATTTATGAGTCTATAAGGTATATAAAATAAAATATAAGTATAAAAAATATTTCGTTTTATTTATTATTTTCATTAATAAAAAGAATCAAAAACATAGTAAAGTTCAAATAAAATGCTGACCTGTGTCTTAAACATCGAATTGAACTTAATCCTAGTACAATATTCAAATACCTAATCACAGTACACAATTTGTATATAATAGGTAGGCACTTTAAAATCAACTCTGAAAGAGTCTTTGACTCCTAATAATGTAATTTATAAACTTAATAAAATAAAGCAGTAAAAACTTATCCTAGGTTATAATATTAACGAATTAAACTTAACGAAGAGATCAATATTAAATTTACAATATTAGGAACCAGTTTTTATTTATAATCTAAAAACAAACCGTAAATCTGAATAAAAATTCTCAAGGAAATATCAACAGTCACACTTATCATCTATTTAACAACACGATAATACCTAATTGTATTTATTTATTAATTAAGAGATCAATTTTCTCAATATTAGGCACTTAATCAGTCATTACAAGACTAAACTTAACATACAAAATATTTTTATCACCTTGCAAGTATTCACCCTGATTACAGAATCGTATCATAAAAATCTTTATAAAAATTGGGTATCAAATTTTTATCAAGTAACTCTTTTAAATCCTTCTTTTTATTTTCACCGAGCTTTTGTTTGCCTGTGTATGCTTTTACTGTTGTCAGCTCTGATAGGGGATTCAATTTTTTTCTCTTGTTTCTTATGTTTATCTTTGCAAATTCTGCATCTTTGTTGTATGATGTTTTCACATAGAATGAAAAAGGTTCACTTTTTATTACTTTTATAACTTTGATATCATTCCATGATAAAACATTTTTATCTTCAGTTTCATTAAAATTGGATCCCCAATCTTCCTGCAGTTTTTTTAGGTCTAAAAATGATTCGTATGTAAGTTCGTGTACGCGGAACTTTTGACCAGTCTTTTTGGCATTTTTGATGATGGATACATATTGGTGGGGGCAATAAATTGGTCCTGATTTTAAGTTCTTTTTAATTTCTTTTTCGATCAGGCTATGAATGTTGTCACCCTCATTTTGAGTGTGACCTTTAATTAAAAATTTGTGCGTGATTGATTCTATATTCAGATGGGTTACAGCATAGAGATAAAGCACTACTATGTATTTATTCTTATTTTGACCGCAGCAGTTGTCTGAATACAGAATCAAGTTCAGGCCAGCACTATTACTAGCACTTACCCCTGCTTCACAACATAGTCTCTCAAAGCAATCCAATAAACAGGAGCCTATCTCATTAGCACCGTGTTTGCCATCAGTTTCATTCCAGAAATAGCACTCTACATCAGTATAGGAATCTTTAATCTGGGGTTCAACTTTTTTGTTTAAGAGTGTGATGGTAAAGTTATAACTATTTAATTTAGATTTATAGTAAAAAGCTGATGTATCGCCTCGTGGCGATTGTAACACCGCCTGCAAGTCGAACACTAAGACTTTATTTTTGTCGTCTATTTTGAGACGGTCATCATGTTTTTCATTACGACTTAGCTTTTTTTCTTTTATATGAGCTATATACTTATCATGAATCATACTTTTTTGCTCTGCGTTTCAATTTGTGTACTCTAGACAAAGATCGCATTAGTCTTTTCGCGGAAAAAAAAATGAAATATTATATTCCTTAGTAAATGTACGGTAAAACATGCAATACTTACCATAGGGCTTACTGTTCTTCTCTTGCGCTACCTTGAAGTCATTGAAGAGATCTGTAATAGTTTTGCCCCCGTCTATGTATTCGCGAGTAGATGTTTGCCTTGTGTAGTGTGACGGAACCCTTGGTATTGAGTCTATAAAAGTTTTAATGTCTGAAATCAGTGTTTCATCAGTAGTGGTGTGGTTGTCGTGTTTACCTCTTCGATCATTTTGCAAAACTCCATGGTTTTGACACTTTTGGATTACTGTACGAATAACACGATCGGATATATTCAGCGTACCAACAAAAAATGGTTTACAAACCCGGATTGGTCTACCATTTACTATAAAATGAAAAGCTTTATTAGCTTGCCTCGGGCGCATGGCGTTTGTATATTTATACCTAGGAGTAACATCGGACATACAAGACTGAATAAACGATCGCTGCAGATTGAGTTCACCAATATTCCAATAGGTATCAAAAATAGCCTGTCTTTGAAGAGATGTAAACTTTTCATAACATTTAAGCCTGCACTTGTCTGTACAAGGTGGTTTCACTTCACGAGCCGCAACAGTTTTCTTTTTCGTAGTCTCATAAGATCGTCCAGAATTTCTTAGAATTTTATTTAAGTTTTGTTTCCATTTTTGAGGATTACTTGTGCGCTTTCTACCTTTCTTCTTAATAATCTCTATTTCTTCTTCTATGTTGAGTTCGTTCATTTCAGAGTTTTCAATTTTACTTGTTTCTTGTCCGTTTGTTGACTGTCCATTAGCTGTAGTATCTGTGTTATTGATAGTATTATCGTCCACGTGATCGAAAGTAGAAGGTTGTACCACAGTATCATCATCAGAAGATGAAGATGAGGAACTGCTGGAACTGCCGGAGCTGCTTAAACTGGAGGATGAGGATCTGCTGGAGCTAGATGTTGATCGACGTGATGAAGGATGTACTGGTTCTATTTTCTTTTTTTTTATTTGACTATCATAGGTTGGATCGTCATTGTCGCTGATATCTGCACTTATTTCACCAGAATGTACGGGTGAAACATTGTAGTTAACAAAAAAGTCCGTAGCATTGTAATAACGCTGGTTTTCAAGTTTATTAGTAATATCACGTAACATCTGTAGAAAAACAATTTATTGTTTTCTCTTCTTAATCATGCAAGTGTGTATGTATGTAGATAGATAGCTAGACAGGCAGTACATACATAGGTAGTTATAATATAGTCAGCGTCAAAAGTAGATGACGAAATACAAGGTTTAAAAAGACATGATTCATCTAGTATTCACAATTACACCCCCTAAGGGGTACCTAAAATAGAGAATGACAGGAAAACTTAAAGACGCGACGAAGTCGCGTGCGCAATTCTAGTTTAAAATAAAAATACCATATTAAAAAGGGAGAAACCAGTCAAAAGAATAAAATAATAATTACGAGTACTTACCGCGACATCAACTACATCATTCTGAACTGAACTATCTTCATCTATAGGAGATTGACTAGGGTCTGGGTTCAGAATGGGATCTTGAATTTGAGCTTTTGTATCATGAGCAGGTTCAGTTGTAAAATTAATCAATTCCATTATCTTTTTCGACCTTGAAGACATTCTGAAAAAAAGTTAGGTTACTTTCTTATTTCTTTTAAACAAATTATTTTTATCTATAAGTGACACAATATCTAATATGCATTCAACAATTTTATACTAGACAATTGTGTTTTATAAAATAAAGAATCATAACAAAGTACGACTTCAAATTTCAAGAACACTTTTGTAAAAAACTGACCTAATTCCTAAAGCCGATAAAACACTACCGGCAAAACGGAAGTTTTTTATAAAATATAGGCTTAATACACAATCAGTCAAAGAATTGTTAACATGTTTTTGTATAAAACAGAACTAATACTAAATAATTCATGAATAGTTCGATCCTATTTTGTACTAAATAGGCATATTTAACAATTGGTCACATTTTTATAAATAATTTCAATAAAACTTACCTTTGATTTTTACACTAAAGCGACTTAATTACTAATTTGACACTTTTAAATAAAAACACGTGATGTTCGCGATCTTAGTGCTTGACGCATACTGATATTTGTCTCTGTCTCGTAAAAACATTTGCCGAAACGTTTGCGTGTGAAAGAGACAGATATGGGTATAACTCCGCCTAGAAACAAGCTATCATAAAAATTCCGAGATCGGCCGAAAGATGGTGTTAAAATAAACTTCTTGGTATACTTAAATAAATTTTGACCGAAACACTAATCGGTCAGTATATGATTAAGCGTGCGATTATGTAGTTGAATACCCAGCAATGGAAGTAATATCTTCTGACAAGAATAGCCCAGAAAAACAGCAGGTATATAATACAATACATACTTTATACATTATGAGAAGCGGGATAATTTAATAATATTATTTAATTACTTTTTTTGTAGGATTTAATAATACAAGCACAAGAACTGGATGCACAAGTTGATCCACAGAAATTGCATGGAGTACCATGCAGAGTAAGTTTACAACAATAGTATACAGACATGAATCTGAACTATAAAAAATACCTGATAGTGCTTCAAAGTCTAAAAAGGTATGTGTGTTTTAGTTTAGTTTAATAATATTGTGTTATAGAGATACACAATGCATGATTTATGTTTTGTGTATCTGTTTTAGTCTAGGTCTACTAAAATGCCTACTCAACTAATTACTAATATCTTATTTATTATGGTCCTTATCATTTTTAGGAACATGACTATGTGACTACTATGATAAGTCACCCTAAAAATTTAAAGGAGGAAGAACACAAAAAACGCATGCCGATGGCACTAGAGGAACACATAAACCGCATGGAGATGGCAAAAGAAGAACACATGAAACGCATGGAGATGGCAAAAAATGAACACATGAAACACATGGAGATGGCAGAAGAGGAACACAAAATAAAACTAGAAATACACCAAGAAAAATTAAAATGTGCTAAAATAGAAAGAGAAATTTTAGAATTAAAAAAAGCCTGTGATATGTAAAGTCACTCAAATCTACATACTTTTATTTTGTCATATTAAATATTTTTTCTATCTATTTATCTCTACTTCATTTGCCACCACGGCTGTTTAACATTTATGTTAACAATCTAATGGACCTCAGCAACATGAATGTCGGATGCTATATTCATGACATATTATGCGTAAATAATTTGAGCTATGCTGACAATATTGTGTTGCTGAGAATAGAGGTAAGTGTGTCTAGTGTACCATCTACACACAAATTTATGTAATCTACCAGTTTCAGGTATGTGTAGCGGAGAGAAATTATAGATGATTTAAATGGTTAACAAGATAAATTTATTTACAATAGTTACAAGTAAATTAACTATTAAGAAATATTTATATAGAACACTGGATTAGATCAGAAGCTGAGTATACCACTCACTAAGATCAATGAAATGTTACTAAATATTATGTTTTGGTTTTAATATATTATTATAATAGGAAGGTTAAACAACAAAATAAGATATCATTATTGATTTAATTATAATAGAATATTCACTTGTAATACAATATTTATTTAAAACTAAAAAATTTCATTTATAAATACATATAATATAAAGTTTTGTATTATCTACTTTAGTTGTAAACCCACGCAGTAAACACCGAAACCTTTGTTTCCATACTCCAAAGCATCGTTCTACAGAGTTACGGGTCCTTATGTGTGCAGAGTTGTACATTTCTTCTTTTTGTGAATTTGGATTCAAGACAGGAGTGAATAGATAAGGAGTACAGGCATAACCTGAATCTCCTAGCAGTCTGCCTTTAAATTCTGACCTTTCAAATCTTTCTTTTAAGCGGCATTCATTGAATATTCTTGAGTCATGGGTGCTACCTCTCCAATGTGCCACTATATCCATAATTTCTAAATTAGCATTTGACACAACCTGGAACAAATTATATGAAGACATGGCTTAATAAGACTGTTTTTACATAAAAAGGCCTTATGTTTGGCTAGATACCACAAAACTTACTTATACATTTATAGAACTGTATCCTTTCCTGTTTATATAATATTGTCCAATATTTCCACTCACTTTTGGGATTCGAATATGTGTACAGTCAGTAGCTCTAATCACTTGTCTAAATCCACATATTGAATAGAATTCTGCAATCACTTTGTTCTGCTCTATATCACTTTGTGGCATTTTAATCCACTGGTCTCTATGTGCTACTAGTGCCAAAGCTACTTGCTTGCATACAAGTGATATTGTTGGCTGACTCATTTCACTTAGATCTCTTGCATCATCTTGAATCTATTGAAATCAAAAATTTAATTTTAGAAATAAAATAATAAACTCAACAATAAGCGATAGTGAAGTGTAACATATAGGTAGGTACATTGATTGATACGAATTTCACTTACCTCTCCACGTGCCCAAGTTCTTATTGCACTCAAAACTTTCAAATGGGGTTATATGTGACCACCTCTCGCATCACCAGCTAAATCACTTTTTAACATGTCAATTATATAAACGGCAGTAGGTCGGGAAAATCTATATTTCGATTTAAATTCGGCATCCTTAAGTTTTTCCAGTGGATTGGTACGATATTTGTACAATTTAACACACCTCGTCCTTATAGGAATACTGTCAAGCTAGTTTGTATCCTCATTTATTTCTTCCATTAGCCATCAGTAAAATAGTCTCTATCCATTTTATTTTAATAATTTCTTATGAACCCTCGAACAAAACAAATCACACGCAGCAGTAACACTAAACCAACACCAACAAAATGTCAATTTGTCAAGTGAAGAAGTACCTCATACTTTTTGGTATGCCATAGATACACTAGTCACCGCTCAATGAGTAAGTAAACTGCTTAATCGGTCCTTAAACTAGGTAGCAGCGAGGTTTAATATTTACGCCGAGAATAGACTCGGATTAATTTACTCCATCCTTACTCCATGTTTATTAATACTGATATTTGTTTAGTCTTCGTTTATTAATAAGACAGTAAGGGTTTTGAGGGGTTTTAGTAAACAAAATTTAGTGAACCCGTCCACCATAAGTAAAATGTATTTATATCCTTCATCTGTTCGTTGAAATGGCCCTGTACAATCTAAATGAACGATGTGGAAGGGTAAAGGAGTTTTGTCAATAGGATGTAAGAAACCTTGTTTTGGACCAGAGTGACCTTTTCGTTCGAGACATACTGAATAATGTTTTAAATATTTTCGGACAAAGGCAGCCATTCGAGGAAACCAAAAGTGTTTATTAAGTTTTTTCAATTTCTTATAGAATCTTACATGACAGTTCTGATCATGGAAAAGCTTTAAGAGGGAAAACCTAGATCCCTTTGGCACATACAATTTTGGTTCGTTAGGCTGGGTTTTATAAAACTATAAATTATCCTTTAAAAATATCGATTTTCATCAAGTTCACCGGATATGACCTGACCTATTAAATTTTGTGTTTCCGGATCATTTTGCTGGGCAATTTCTAACCAAGATTGGTCTTCAACCAAATGAAAGTTTTTTAAATAAAACTATCTTTTCGGATTTTGTCGCGGATTTATTTGGATTTTTTGTTTCCCGACGTTTCGAATGCTTTACAGCATCCATGGTCACGGGAGAGACTGAGGTGTTACATGTCTTGAATGTATAGTTGTTACAGACAGCCTACCCACAATTAACAAAATGAAAATTGCACCAATTACATTACAATATTTTTTAACTTTAAACATTTTTATAATTTTAATTATAATTGAATATGGAAAATTATTTATTTAATTTTGCTATTATTTTTATAATTATTACAATTTTAAAATATTAATTAGTAATCTATATTTAGTGTTGCCATTATTATATTTATAACCATAAAGAAAAATATAAATAAGTCTGATAAGCTGTCATTTTGATCTACACAGTATCATTCTAGGGCGATATCGGTTAAAACCGATATCGCCCTAGAATGATTCGAGAAGCCATAGAAATTAAAAAACATCCTAATTTCAATAGGGAAGATGGCTGGGTACTACCATCGTCATGGGATCCTGTTATTAATATAATAAAATCAAATAATAAATATAAACATAACAGACAGGCAGATGTAGTAAGTTCATACTGTGTAGATCAAAATGACAGCTTATCAGACTAATATTTTTCATTTTTCATTTGTAAAAGTATATATTAATAGTGTTGCTTAGTAAGTTGTTTTTAAATAATAGCAAACTAAATTAAAATTATTATCCTTAATTAATTTTAACTTTTTAAATTACACATAGAACAATTATATGGCTTTAATAATTAATACTACATTTTATATTTTTCTTTATGGTTATAAATATAATAATGGCAACACTAAATATAGATTACTAATTAATATTTTAAAATTGTAATAATTATAAAAATAATAGCAAAATTAAATAAATAATTTTCCATATTCAATTATAATTAAAATTATAAAAATGTTTAAAGTTAAAAAATATTGTAATGTAATTGGTGCAATTTTCATTTTGTTAATTGTGGGTAGGCTGTCTGTAACAACTATACATTCAAGACATGTAACACCTCAGTCTCTCCCGTGACCATGAATGCTGTAAAGCATTCGAAACGTCGGGAAACAAAAATCCAAATAAATCCGCGACAAAATCCGAAAAGATAGTTTTATTTAAAATGTCAAATATTCGCGTAAATCTAAGAAAGTATCAAATGAAGGTTTGTTATTTTATTGTTATTGTGATCATTATATAATTTCAGATTGCTTGATATCGTAACAGATTTGTGTGGAATAGAATTAGTTACTAATGCAGTAGGGATAATGGACTTGATGGATTCTACAGGATTACGACTAAGGTAGTCTACGTGACTTATGTACTTCCCTTTTTTATAGATAATTTCGAAATCAAAATCTTGAAGAAACGTCCACCAACGAGCAACGTGAGGAGTAAGATCTTTTTTATTAATGGTAGCTTTAATGGAATTACAGTCTGTAAAAATTTTGAATTTAAGACCCAAAAGATATACTCTAAAATGTTTTAATGCATTATAGATTGCTAAAGTTTCTAAATCATATGAACAATACTTAGATTCTGCAGGTGACGTTCTTTTACTAAAGTACGCTACAACCCTTTTGGTATTATTAACTCTTTGTACAAGTATGGCTCCATAGCCCAATTAATTTTGGATCAAATACTGTTAACAGTGGTTTGGTGGACAAATGTTTTATGATATGGTCCCTAGCCGCATCCTGTTCAACTCCCCACTCCCATTTTTTGTTATTTTTGTCAAATTAGTTATACAAGCAGTCCGAGATGCAAAATTTGGAATAAATTTACGAAAATAGCTCGCAAGTCCCATAAACTGCCGTACTTGCTTAACATTATTCGGGACAGCAGAGTTGACTAGGGCAGCTACTTTTGTCCCACTGGGCCTTACACCTTCTTGTGATATGGTACGACCTAAATATTCTATACTATCAACGAAAAATTTACACTTTTTAAGATTAATTGTAAAACCCGCGTTGCATAATGCCTGAACAGTTTCCTCTAAATAGTGCAGACCTTCTTCTATTGTTGTAAATGGAATGAGAATATCATCAATATATACCAAAAGAAATTTTAGGTGTTGCACAGCTTTTGTGATAGCCCTTTGAAATACAGATGGACCATTACAAATACCAAACGGCATCTTCAAAAATTCGTAATGGCCATCTGGTGTCACAAAAGCCGTGTACTTTATGGAATCTGATGCAACTGGATTTTGATAAAATCCATTTTTCATATCTATGGATATGAAATATCTAGCTTTACCTAATCTATCTATCTGGTCTTCGATGAGAGGGAGTGGGAATCTATCTTTTTCCAAAATTTTATTTAGTGCTCGGTAATCTATACATAACCTATCACTGCCATCTTTTTTCTTTACTAGAATTACTGGGTTTGCAAAGGGGGAATCACTCACGAATTATTTTTTGCTTCAAAAGTTCTTGAATTATTTCATTAACCCATTCATTGCTACATACATTTTTGAAACAACACCTGGGTGCCACTAAATATTTTTGTGAATTATAATAGGAAAAGCGTTAATAAGTGGGTTTTTTAATTACAAAAACCCCATAAATTACAAAAACCCATCTAAAAATGGTAAACGCACCATATGCGTTGGTGGCACTGGTAAGGCTAATTTAATCGCAAGTGCCATTCAACACACCATTTGCGTTGATGTTTGGATGGTATTATGTGACATGTTCTGGGCCTTTTAGTTCAATACACGTGTCGTGGAATTCTTTATTGATATAATCTATGTTTGTACCCATATAATTTAATAAATACATGCCTAATGTGATAAATGTGCACTCAATAAATACCTAACCAAAGTAATATTTTTACTTCCCACAAATGTTTTTTACCACCTACTTTATTTTAACTTTGTATTTACATTTTTTAACATAGTTAAGTTTGTAGTATTCTACAGTTATGTATGACAGAACCATGTAGTGGGGCCTGGTGACATGTGATACAGGCTGTTTACACCTAGTTTAGGCACCAGTCCTTGCAATACAAGTTTCCTTGACTATTAATCTGCCATTGTAATAGTGTACCTTCCGAAAATAAGTTCATAATTTATTTATTTATGTACCTAAGTAGACCTAAACTAACTCACCTGGCCCAAATGAAAGGTCACGCAGAAAGTTGACGATTTTATTATACGTTAGGTAAATATTATTTTTTTGGTGGATAATTAGGATGACTTTATAACAAAATAAAACCCATGAAAAGTAAGAATAAAATTTATTATTAAAAATAAACAATTAGTAGTTGTGGAACTCTTTGAAACAATCATTCAAACAAAACCCGTATTTTTCGGGACAATTGGGACAGAAATATGAAGTATCTTTTCTGACTCTTTTTGATACCCAGCACTGCCTACACCGACGTCGTAAAATTTTTCTCTTTTCCCCATCATTTGTACGAGAACATTGTTGAAGAACATGCACTTGATTTTTTATAAGATACTGATAATAAGATACTGTTTTAAGCGATTATTTATGAGTTTTTCCAGAATTTTGCTTAGTACGGTAAGTACAGAAATCGGCCTGTAGTTATCGACATCGTCCCCATTCTCACTCTTGTCTATAGGTGTTACAATAGGTCGTTTAAATGTTTTTGGAAAACAACCATTTGTGAAGCAAAGATTGTAGATATGACACAATATAGGTATGAGGGCGTGCTTGGCCATTTTAATAAATGAAGTTGGAATGTTATCCCACCCAGAAGCAGAGTCATTCGATAGACTATTAATAATCATATTTACTTCAGATGGATCGGTATGGAGAAGAGCAAAAGAATTTACAGGTGATATTTTATGTGAACTGCTATTATCCACTATAATGGGGGCAGAATCTTTAAGCTTTTCAGCCAAATTTTTGCCTAAGTTAGAAAAGTGTTCGTTAACAAGGTTAGCAGACTGTACAGGGGATGTCGAGAGGGTGATAAGCTTACGTGCATTTTCAGATTTGTCCTTACTAATATAGCATATGGATTTGATGGTTCTCCATAGGGTTTTTGAATTTTCTGCGCTATCTAGTTTATTCTTTTCATGACTAATTTTTAGTTTCCGTACAAGTTTATGACAAAAATTTCTATACCGCGTATACGTTATTTTTAAAATCTGATTATCAGGATTCTTTTTAAGTTTTAAATGAAGTTTATCACGATTTCGAAGGCAGCGTAATACCTAGGCGTAATCCAGGGCTGGAGGTGACGTTTTCTATTGGGTATCGTAGTTATATTTTTGTTATTATTAATGGCTACCGAAATTCTATTAACCTAAACTTCCGTAGCTTTAGTCGCATCTTCAATGCTCAATATATCTGAAAGGTTGTTATTTATGTTTTGCAAAGCTAAAACATAATCTATAGTGACTTTTGTTTTTAAGGCTACTCGTGTAATGCGCTTATATTCGAGATTTAAAAGAACGGTAGAATGATCAGTGGGAGCGTTAGTAAGTACAATTGATTTTGCAGGTTTGGCCGTTTTAAGGATTATGTGATCATAGCACATTTTGTCACGAGTAGGAAGCCTATGCGTTGGTAGAAGTCCGTAATATGCAAGTGAGGTTAAGTAGTTAGGGCAATTTGAGTCTATACTATCAAGCTTTATGCCAATATTAATGCCACCCGTTAAAATAATATTCTTAAAGTTATTAAATCGCTGAAGTAGAGTTCGAAGTGAAAAAATAAAATCATCTGTATTTCTTATGGAAGGTGTACGATATATACCGATTAAAACTATATCAGGGAGCGTTAGCACGAGACAAGAGGCATTTTTTATACAAGGCTCCAATACCTTACAATTCAGGTTCTTTTTTACATATAAAATTACTCCATCACAACGATTTAGAGTATTTTTGGTGAAATATGAATTATAGTTGTTATCTAGAGTAGGAATGGGTTTATCTTTCGATAAATGACATTCTGTCATAACAAGCACATCGCATTCAAACTTAAGTGATATCAGGGTTGCTTGAAAAGTGTCAAAATTTTTGTAAATACTTCTTATATTTTGAGTAAGGATGGTAAGATGATTAGAAGTAGTAACATGAGAATAACATTCCTCAGGCTTCATGTAAGCCTGAGGAATGTTATTATCATGTTACTACTGGCCTGGGCAATTTGAAAATTGTCTATATCTGTACTTGCTTGCAACGTATTATCCATTATTATATAAAATTGTGTTGTATTGTGAGGTGGGGTTGTAAGTGACCTTCTGTAATTCTTTTTCATAAAAAGTACCAACTATTGGTTCATTTTGTAAATCTGTTATTGTATATACTACCCATGGAGATCTATCAATTATTGAAGATATAATAAATATTTCATCACTCCAATTTGATTCATATCCTTTTTGGAAAACATGTTTATATTTAGTTATTCGAACATAATCACCCACATTGAAATTTGGTTTTGGATTTTCTAAAGAAACTTTGTTTGATCCTCTATCATAAAGGTTAGTCCAAACTGTCATAATATTGCTAGAATTTACATCACATGGACACATCTTAATACTAGAGTGAATGCTGTGATTATAAGACTAAATTAAATCTTGTAAAACATCTATGTATCTATAAGTATTATTATGAGTGAAATATCGCCACACTTTCATTTTTAGAGTTCTTTGAAATCGTTCAACAGTACTGGCCTTAATATCAGGATTATTAGTGGTATAGTAATTAATCTTTTTGGACTTAAAGTATTTTTGTACATCTTTTGAAACAAATTCTGTACCTTTATCAGATTGTATGTGAGTAGGTGTTGAATTACTTTCAGTAAATATACTTTCAAAACATTCTTTAGTTGTTTCTGAGTTTTTCTTTTTCATTGATCTTGCAAAAGCATATTTACTAAATACATCAATAACACAAAGTAAGTAGTTATAACCATCATTATATTGAGAATAAGTTCGCATATCACTTAAATCAGCTTGCCACAGTTCATTAATGCTTGATATAATATACCTATTCCGGGGGATTTTTTTCCGAATGGGTTTATGTAATATGTATGATTATTGTGCTTGTAACCATTCCTTTACTTGCTTTTTATCCATTTTACCCTTCATGGCTTTTGATAATTTATCAATACTACTAAAACCAGCGGGGTTGGATGGATCATAATAAATACTATTAATTTCTTCTAGTACGGGGTCCATTTTTCCCATTCGAGCTTTCTCCGTATTTTATTTAAAGATCTTTTATCTTCACTGCTCGGTGTAGAAAACTCTTGATCTTCAATCTCAGAGGTTATTTTCAGATCATTTGCTTGAAGCTGATTAATAAAGTCACATCTTTTTGGGTTTCCAATATAAGTAAGTGGTACTTTAATATCTTTTAATGCTTTAGCAAATCTATCCCACCCTATCGGATCACTTCTTTTTAAGGGGCTTAGTGAATCATTTATTAAATCAACGATATTACTTCCAGGAATTTTTTCATTATCAATTATGACTGTGTCTTCATTATCCCAATGTATTTTACTTTTATTTGTTCCCACTAAGTTTAATAATAACTGACCTTTTTTATTATAAGTTTTTGGTATTTAACTGAGTATTTGAGTTGGTGTGTAAAGTGGATTTGTATCATTTTCTTCACTTTTAATGAATCCATTCTCCTCCAACAAAGCTTCAGCATCAACTATACGTCTTAGGTCGCTGTCTTTATTTTTAAAGACAATTTTAGACTCATTTGAATCTTCATTAGATGTATTAGAATAAATTGGTAGTCTGTGTGGTTGACGATCCTCTTCGGTAAAGTGAAGGTATCTTTGTAGTGTTTGTAAATATAACATCCACTTCTTACGTTTGCAGCAGTCAGGAGGTCGAAAAAAAACCGAATAATTAATAATTATTTATTAATTTCACATTAATACAATAATTGTATATCTTAAAACTAACGACATCTTTACTCGAAGTATGAATAAAGAGTGATTGGAAAAGTATTACAATTAATAAAATCACTAAATTAAAACAATGCGGCATTACAAAGCTAATTCGGGGAACTCGGCGGTGGTCGCCTGGGAAACGTACATTTATTTGATATGTCAGCATATTTTACTAAATTAAAACAATGCGGCATTACAAAACTAATTCGAGGAACTCTGCGGTGGTCGCCTGGGAAACGTACATTTATTTGATATGTCAGCATATTCGTTGGATTAGGGTTCCGTAACTCCTCCACCCCTAGAGAGGCAACTATTTGAGAATATTGAGTGAAAAAGTTGCCGGGATACTTGTGTCCTTAAGATTCTCTGGGTTATCTCCATTTTCTAAAATTTCTTCCTTTTTTGCAGTAGTTTTCTTATACTTTCTATAGTGTAATAAAATGATAAGTGCACCTGCACTGAATAATATTGCGTATACTGGTATGGTTGTATGATATACTGTAATATCCTTTTCGCGTTCAATTTGTAGCGGTGATTGTATCATAATTTTGTCCTTGAGTCTATGAAGTCCTTGGATATTTATAGATGATATATTAATAGTTGTATCTAGGTGCGCAATTTCATCGGGTATCTTCATCAATTTTAAGGGCTGTCCTCTTACTTCGTTGTTGTCATTAATTAACGTAAATCCTTCGGATATGATTTTGCATCCTAGGGGAATAGTTATTAGGTAGCTGCCTTTTAATGAAGTGAATTCCTGTTTACCGCATGATATTTGTATCTTTTGATGCTGGGGGAACGATATAGGGTAGTGCATATCGTCTAGTTTCTCCATTGATTCTCGTAGAAGATTGACTGTAATTAAGTGACAAGATTCCTTCAAAATCTGTTTAACAATTAGCTCGTGGATACAATCTGAATTTGTACGAATCTGATGATTGAGATCCATTTCACAGAGATACCAGCTGCTATGTCTCGGGCATTCGGCCTCTATGTACACGAATGAATTCTCGTTAGTTGCAATGAAAGGAGAGGATGGGATGAGAGCCTGCGATTTTTTATTAGGTACTACTGCTAATCTATATAATAAAAAATTATCCTTAGAAATAATAGGAAATCAGAATACAAAAACTATTTGCTTATTAGCCTAATAAGAAGCTGGTTGGATTATATTATAATATTCTCTTAATTCTAAATTTAAAATACACTCTTTTCCGTAGATATTCAAGAGCTTTTTCTATTGTTAGTGGTCCGATACAACGAATGCGGGACCCTAATGGTTCCTTAAGACCACGAAAACAGGCCTGCATAGTTACTTTTTTATACAGATTGCGTTTTGCTTTGATAGTGGTGGATAGTGTCTCATGCAGTGTAACGTACGTCATTAACGTGCTAAACAAATTTTGATAATGGTCATAGAATTCTTGAGGGCTTCTATTACCCTGTGTGGCTAAGGAGAGATCATTGTATAGGGCAGTTTCATCCCTTTGATCGGAAAAGTTATTAATTAAAAGTGTTTTAATTCCTAGCCAACTGTCGGGTATTCCGTTTGAATTAATTTTGCTTGCTGCTGTGCCTGTTATTTTATTTAAAATTCCATTTAATAGGCAAATGTTAGAAAATTCACTACCTGGTAAGTCGCTTAGATATTGGATCGCTAAATGGTCACAAATTTGGATAAATCTAGTTAAAACATTTGGGTTCCCGTCGAATTCCGGGACAAGGCGGAGGGCCTTAAACATGATATCCGGATCGTGAGACATATTAACTAAATTAATTAAATTAGAAGGACTACAATCTAAATTTGAATTTATAATTTCTTCCGAATTAATATTTCTTATGCTATCTATACCTAACCGACGGGCCTGCCTAGATTGAGGCTCTCGGATCCTAGATGCTTTAGGATGGAAAATTTTAGTAGCTTATATAGTAGGCTTAGGTCTAGAAAGGAGCAACACGAGAACAATTCTTATATACTCACATAAACTGCATTATCTGGTCTCTTTTCAGTTGAATCGATTGTTGGATTCCACTCCCGGCTGCCACAGGTCCGTAGATTCTGGATTCTCGAACGGTGCTTGGTAGTCACCCGGGCGGCACGTGACGTGATGATAATTATCGAGTAATTAATTTACACCGATCGCGAACCGGCCCGCGAAAATCCTACCGACTGCGCCAATTACGTTTGCAGCAGTCAGGAGGTCGAAAAAAAACCGAATAATTAATAATTATTTATTAATTTTACATTAATACAATAATTATATAACTTAAAACTAACGACATCTTTACTCGAAGTATGAATAAAGAGTGATTGGAAAAGTATTACAATTAATAAAATTACTAAATTAAAACAATGCGGCATTACAAAGCTAATTTGGGGAACTCGGCGGTGGTCGCCTGGGAAACGTACATTTATTTGATATGTCAGCATATTTTACTAAATTAAAACAATGCGGCATTACAAAACTAATTCGAGGAACTCTGCGGTGGTCGCCTGGGAAACGTACATTTATTTGATATTGTACCTATTGTAACATGAGGTAATTACAAGTTTTATTAAAATCTAAAAATTTATGTTTTAAAAAGGATACAGATATTTAATTACGATGTTAGACCGAGCCACGGGTTGGTACGAATTACGACTGACCAAGGAAGACAGTTTGAGTCGAATCTTATCAATCAATTATCTAAGCGCCTTGGTATTATGAAAGCTCGAACAACTGCGTACCATCCACAGGCAAACGGTGCTGTCGAACGTTGGCATCGATCTCTTAAGGCATCGTTAATGACTAGAGGAAACAATAATTGGGTTCAGGAGTTACCAACTGTACTACTAGGCTTAAGAGCAAGCCTAAAAGATTGTACGCAAACCAGTGCAGCGGAGATGGTTTATGGCAGTCCAATTAAGCTACCCGGAGATTTTTTTGAGCCTACAACGCCACTAAATTCCGATAGCGAGACATTTTTAAAGCAACTGAGAGAACATATAAGTAATATTTGTTCAGTACCCAAACGAGAGAAATCACAGAAAAATATATTTGTTCACCCTGAATTGCAAAAATGCTCTCATGTATTTTTACGGTGCGATAAATTATGTAAGTCCTTAAATCCACCATATTCAGGACCATACAAAGTATTAGACCGTAAAGAAAAACATTTTAAAATATTAATGGCAGACAAAGAATGTACTGTTTCTATTGATAGATTAAAGCCAGCATTTTTATTAAATAATAATGAAGAGTTTGATACGCGGGATAGCACTAGTATCGAAATTCCAAACAAGGAGACACATGTAAATAATAAAGTAACGCGATCCGGCCGAATCAGCAAGCCAGTAGTAAGATTCCGAGATCAATTTATTTAAAATCTGCATCTTGGTGAAGCTATACACATTCACATTATTTGTAGATCAAGAGACATCTGGTCTCTCTCAGTAATTAGTTAGTTTTTAGGTATTAATAATATTATTATTTTTTGCAAACTATATTTTATGTCTAGAATTTAATTTTATACATTTTACATTTTTTTTGCGTTAAAATGTATTCATTTTTATATATTCTTAATAACTTGATATATTATTTTTTACTTATTTTTTTTAAAAAGGGGGGAATATTGTACCTATTGTAACATGAGGTAATATGATTTGTAACGAGCATAATATATAAGTATAGATATTACATTAGATTATAGATCGAATATGTATCGATTGGACAGTCTCTCGCTTGTTCTCGCAAGTGCAATACGCACTTCAATAAACGCTTATTATTAAAGCCTTATTATTTTCTCCTCACGTCCGCCACAGATATGTCCGCATATTCGTGGGATTAGGGTTCCGTAACTCGGTCTTCCGTCTTACTATTCATAATATTTTGCTTTTCAATATCTAATCGAGACAAATTACTATTAACTTTATTTTCCAGTTTTAATTTTTCAATCAATCCAGGTTCAATAAGTATCATTTTCTTTGCATTTTCCATGTTAACTAGCTAGTCCACTTACTAATCCACTCAATATTGCACCTAATATTATTGGTAAAAAAGCCCCTCCTTTTTGTATAATTATATTTTTTCTTAGTTTATGTTTACACTTATGCATCAGTTTACGGAGTATATTTTTGTGTTTATTCAATTTTTGTTTATCCTGATCTTTAAGAGGTACCTTTCCTTGTAAAACGTTATGAATACACTTACAAATACAGTTTATTTCTTCTTCATTACATGTTTCAAGTAATGCTCTTTGATATTTTGGTTTAAGCGTATGCAAAGCGTTTAGCAAATGTTTATGCGTTGTGACTCGATGATGCATCATTTAGAAATGATTCAAATTGCTTGATTCTTGATGTATTTAAACTCTTTTGTGGGGACGTAAACTGTACAATAACCATTAAATGGAAAGGTATTCGTCTTAATACGACAAAAATCATTAGTATTCTGTTTTAAATCAACCAGTAAATATCCATGCGCTTCTTAAGTTGCATCCCTGTAGGCATCTTCAATAAATTTTGGATTATCTGGCGATACCTGTCGTGCTAAATATCTTATTTGAGTTTTATCCCGAGGGTTTTTAAAATATATTATATAACTCGAGTTTAAAGAAATGTCTCTTTGACCTTTACCCTGATGAAATAAATTTTGTGTTAAATAAAATACACTAAGATTCCTGTGATGACTACCTTTTGTAAATATATCCACAATTCTTCCATCAGACTCTCTCATTAGATCATCAATATAATTCAAACCCGGATTATCCTGGGTAATATTCCTTTGAGGACGTTCCTCCAGCACCAGCTTTTGCTAGGGCCATATCAGAGAAAGCGATGACGAAAGCTACGCAATGCATAGCATCCTCATCAGTATCACCAATCACATGCCACTTTAACGAATGTTCCTGAATAGTTGGACTCCAAGACACGGAAACCGGTTTGTGCATAGGTCTAATTACAGAACCGGGCTGTCTCATGATGCTATCAAAATCTGTAGGTAGATCAGCTTTAGACTGATGACTATCCATAGGAATAAGAGCACACGCATACGACCCACCAACAACAGAAGCGTCAACGACCGGAGTGACAGTGGCCTTAAGCCACATAATCTTTGCTTGTTCAAAAGGAACTCGAATTTCGCTTTCATTATCAGCTCGACTTGCAATGGCTGTAGTTACTAAAAGATCTCTAGGCGAAATAGGAATTGCAGTCCCAGCTCCAGTTATAGCAAAATGGGCTGCAGTTTCTCCCTCTACTCCAGCTAGGAAAATCCCAATTAGCTGTAATGCTAAGCTTCCTGTCCACTGTAGCGCATCTAGCCACCAAGAACTCTGTGGGGCTGGCTTGTCGGGGGAAGTCTTCACACCACTTGACGGATATGCTAAGAATCTTCTTGCGAAATTAAGGGCAAGGTTGTTATATCCTGCTCTCCTCGGACGGAAAACTGCCGAATTGCGGATGTTAAATAAACGTTTGTTAAGGAAGTTGCCGCGTGGACGACAAGCACGACGAGGCACACGACGACGGCGATTTGCAATCCTTCTTGCCGGTCGGTACATCTCGACTGTTGAGTTAAACTTTCTTTTATTTGAATTAATAAATTGGAAATTGATGAAAGACAATCTAACTGATCAATGCACATTGGTCGTGAATCTACTGTTGTGGGAAATAAATCTCGGAAAATGTTCAAAAGTTCGAATGAGCTTTTGTCGCTGGAAATCCAGACGAAAAACGATAGATCATCAATAATAACAAGATGTGGGTTTTCACCATCAAATATATTGAGATTTGGAATTCCTTGATGATAGTTAACATTTGGTAAATTATATAAAGGTTGCATTTCGTCAAAACACCATGTGATCTGGTTAAAATCACGATTACATATTTCTTTAACTGATTTTATGAAATTTGTTACAATATTTGACTTCCCACATCCACTTGGTCCTGCTACAATAGCAGTAAACGGATGAATAAAGTGAAACTTTACACACGTCTAGAGTTCAAAGGGATTAAATAAAAAAATGAAAGTGTTGTTGTAAAAAAAAATATATATATATATTGCTTAAGTAACATTATTATCTTACATTATTTACAATTAAACAATAATTAAATACAGGGTGGACCAAAAGTCCGTTTATATTTGAAATGATGTTAGAAAACAAACGAATTGTAGTACATTAAAATTTTTTATTGTTTTTGACAGTAAACAAAAGGGGAATTTATTTTTTAAAAATCACATCATCCATATGCAATCCTTCATTATTTTCGCATTGTTGTAATCTAGAGCGGAAATTTTCAATAACAGCTTTACATGTGTTTGTTGAGATGTTTTGGATTTCTGTGCGAATACGATCCTTTAATTCGTCAAGAGTTACTGGGTTGGTGTCGTAAACTTTAGCCTTAAGATATCCCCAAAGAAAAAAATCCATTGGGGATAGATCTGGACTACGAGGTGGCCAGTTAATGTCCCCTCTTTTGGATATCACTTTTGGGCCAAAAATGTCTCGAGCTGCTCTTAACGAGTCATTACATGTATGACAAGTGGCTCCATCTTGCTGAAACCACGAGCGTTGATTATAACCAACAAAATCCTGCAGCGCTGGAGCGAAAAAGTTTTGTAACATGGTGATATAGCGCTCGGAATTCACCGTAACCGCACGTCCTCTTGAGTCTTCAAAAAAGTAAGGACCAATAATGCCTCTTGCTGATAAAGCAGCCCATACTGTGACTTTGGGTGAATGCAGGGGTTTGTGATGTTTTAATTTCGGATTAGTATCACTCCAATAACGACAATTTTGTCTATTAGCATGCCCATTTAGGTGGAAGTGTGCCTCGTCTGAGAAAAAAATGTTTGTAAAGCTGGTGAACCGCTCTAACATTTCGTTTGCAAACTGCAGCCTAGTGGCATGGTCCTCAGGCCTTAATTCCTGCACCATTTGAATTTTATAGGGATGCAGCCGTAAATCTCCCTTTAGAATGCGGTTTAATGATGTTCTTGGCACGTTAAGGACAGCAGACCGCTTACGAGTTGAAAGTTCAGGTTGGTCACGAACAGACGATTTTACTCGCTCCACGTTTTCGGGGTCTCTCGACGTTTTAGGTCGGCCAGAGCGAGGTAAATCCATTGTTGAACCCGTGTTCTCAAACTTGAGCACCCATTTTTTAATTAACACACCTGATGGAGCTTGATTTTTGTGTCGTATTGATAGCAAAACTTTCGTTGAGCTAAGGTCGCAGAATTGTTATTTCGATAATACTCTCGTACACAAAACGCACGTTGACTACCGCTGAACGACGCCATGGTACTGAATTCCCATTGGCCGCTCTTGCAATGCCTAACCCGTTCACCCCCCTCCGCCGCCGCTGCTAGACGCGGCAACCGATTCAAATGTTAACGGACTTTTGGTCCACCCTGTTTTAAACTCTACGTAACATTATAGTAATATCATAATTTTTTTACCATCATTACACGTATACACATAGAAATAAAAATATCAACCCTTAGCGTAATTTATAATGGCCCCAAGCTAATGTTTCAATATTATTTTCTAAAATATGTCTTTTTGTGTCATTATACGATAAACAAACCTTATTTACCTTTTGCGTAAATATTGTGTGTTTAATCGATTTAAATCTAAGCATACTACAATATTGTACTTTTTTTAAATAGAGAAGACTTATAACTATTCATCGTCATCTTTTTAGTGATACATTTATTTACCCCTTTTGCCTTGGCTATAATCTTATTCTCTAAATCAAAGCGTACATTTTATTGATGGAGTGCTCGGATTCGGGTTTCGAAGCATCAAATCGATACCCCATAGCCCTAAGTTCCGCAAAGGTTTTTGAGGACAGTTCGTAGGCTTTTGCAGCCTCCACTTCCTGTCCCCTAAGGGCTGTCAGACGGATGAATGCTGCCCCACTCAATCTTTTACGTTTGGGTCGGGCAGCATCGATGGAGGTGGCAGCAGGGCTACCATTAGGTGAATCAGGGTTCGTAGGAGCCCCTATCGCCATTTCGGTTCCTGCAGTCACCTCCATTGGTTGCGCTGACATTTGGGCGGTTTCATCCGCACCCATTTTCAGCGGCATGAGGTCCTGGCACAATTCGTCCAGGGTCTGTGACGTAGTGACGTCATTTGTTTTTTTATTTTTAAGGTCCATACTCATTTAGGTCCCACGAGCAGCTAGGGAATTAAAAATGCGCACCGACAGAGCCCCGCATGTCGATGGGAGGACTTAAAATACTATCCGATTCGTCCAGGTGTCGGATAGCCACCGTTAGCGACTGAGCTCCCCCCAACCACGCATCCCTCGGCACGGTACGAATAACACCTTGGATTGGGTTCTAAACTAAAGATATGCATATACGTACATATATATTTCATAAGCACACTTACATAAACATACTTGTTTTCTGTTGCGGTATTTCCTAGTGAACTAGACCAATAACAGGGCTGGCAACCTCGTGAAGGATAGTACACCGAACTTGCCTTGGGGATCTTGGCGACAAAAGCGTCACTCTCCCCCAAGACCAACGCCACCCCACCGGTGTATAGGCGACCATAACGTCACCCATGCGACACTCGTCCTCCAGGAACGTCAGGAGCTGTTCAAAGGTAGGGAGAGAAGAAGCCTCATCCCTAGCGTGCCCCTGTTCAAAACGTGCATTCAAGGACACCGGCAATCGTTTAAGTACAATACGCACCAGTAGATAAGACCACTGGGCAACCGGCAGTCCCAAGCAGTGGAGAGCGTTAGTGGCTTTTAGGAGAGGGTTGAGCAGCTCGGTCCTCAACTCACGACGGGAAGGTCCACAATCTGGTCGATATGGGCATCGGCCAGGCAGCGCTCATTATGATAGCGCGACTTCATAGCACCCGTCACGTATTGGGAAGTGCTGCACTAAGCCCCTCGCCTCTCCATCAAGCACGGAGAGCAGATAGGCCAACTTTTGAGACGGGCCCAAATCGTCCCTCGAATCTACAAGGCTCTCGAATAATCCAATAAATCCCAGCCACGTGTCTAACCGACCATCAAAACGTGGAAGATCTAATTTGGGTAGTTTTGTCAAAAGGCTCACGAGAGTTTTCAAGGGAGCGCTGTGAGGCGGTACTCCGGCGCGCGAGGCTAGAATCTCCCGCGCGCGCTAGGCGATGTCGTCGGCCAGGTTCATAATCTGGGCGTAGTCCTCATGGACTTGTTCCCGTCGATGCTCCGGGAATGACTCCAGAGGTACATCATCCAGATGTGAGATGAAGCACTGATAATGCTCCTCCACCTCCTTAAGTCGTGTAGGGCATTTCTCATGCCCATCCAACAATGCCTCTGTACGATCCTCCCTATTCACTAATGCGGCAGCGGAAGTGAACCATCTCAGGTGAGCCACAATCCCGGAATATGAGTCACGGAAAATAGTGAATGCGGCGGCAGCCATCTTCAAAGCACAAAGGACACAAGCAAACAAAACAAAATAATATTGTAATAACAACAACAAAAAAGGTATAACTTTCAAATGAGACAATATACTGTTACCACTTTAAACATAAATATCAAATCTCAAATAGATACCTATATACGAGTACAAAAGAACATAAAACAAATCTTTGAGGCAAATGTTCAAACAAATTATGATCTAAGTTATTTATATTTATTTTAAGTATAGTCTATTTATATATTTATTATAAAGTTATTATATTATAATAAACTGGGCAACAACAAGTACAGCACAAAACAATACTAAACCTTTTAAAGTTTAATTATTAATATACTGAACTCTTAAATTAATTATTCAAACTATACTAAACAATTTATAATAAAACTATATTAAAGTAGCAAATTACTAAATTGACTTTAAAGTAACCCAAATACTGCATAGATGTATGAATCAAATTAAAGTACAGGATGGGCCAGAAAGAATTGCAAATTTGAAAAAATCATTAAAAAAAAACTAAGTACAATTCACATACAAGTTTTTATTTCTACAAAAATTTACATCTGGGAAATTCATTTCTTAAAAATAACATCATCCAGATGTGCACCATCGCGCTGCAAACATTCTTCGATATTATTATATATTGCACGGGGAATATCTGCCATTTCTTTCCGGAAATTGGTGTTCAACTGGTCAATTGTGGATGGGTTATTGGAGTAGACTCTACTTTTTAGGTATCTCCACAAAAAAAAGTCCAGTGGTGTAAGATCCGGACTTCTAGGAGGCCATTCAATGTCACCTCGGCGCGATATCAGTTTCTCAGCAAACATCTCATTTACGACCGCCAAAGAGGCATTAGCTGCGTGGCATGTCGCGCCATCTTGTTGAAACCATGTCGCACGATTATAGGCTTCAAATTGTTGCAGTTGTGGAAAGAAAAATCCCTTAACATGGCTATGTATCGGTCAGAATTTACAGTGACAGATTGGTCTTGTCGATTTTCGAAGAAGTGGGGTCCGATAATTCCGTGCGCTGACATGGCCGCCCAAACGGTTACTTTCGGCGAATGTAGTGGCTTTTGATGTTTTGCACGTGGGTCCTCTGCAGCCCAGTAACGGCAATTCTGTTTATTCACATGCCCATTTATGTGAAAATGGGATACGTCGGAGAACAGGATATTGTTGAACTGAAACGAAAGCGTTCCAGCATCGTTTCAATAAAAGCTCTCCGTAAAATTGGATCATTTGGCTGTAATTCCTGCACAAGTTGAATTTTACACGGGTGCAATTTCAGATCTTTCAACAAAATGCGACGCAAAGATGTTCTGGACACCACATGTTCGGCTGAACGCTTTCGAGTCGATAGAGCAGGATTACGTTGAACTGCAGCTCTAACTTGTTCAATTGTGTCTTCCGTTCTTGTTGACCTTGGGCGTCCCGCAGGCTTCTGTTTGAGAGTCGAACCAGTAGCTTCTAACTTTCTGACCAACGATCGAATCACGCTTTCCTTCGGACACTGATTTAGGTCATGTAATCCAAACTCACGTCGAAATAAACGCCGAACAATAGCGCACGAATCGTGATTTTTATAATAATGTTTAACGCAGAATGCAGGTTGCGCTCCGGTGAAGTGATCCATCGCGACTAAATTTCCGAGAACCGAGCTACTTAACCCCACCACCCGCGCAGTCCCCTCTCTAAAGCTTCAAACGCAAGAGTGTTTTTAAAATCGTACTCCTTTCTGGGCCACTATTAACTACACCCCTTAACCATGTTCAATAACCAAGAATAGTTCTTTCAGCAAGACTCGCGCCGGGTCATAAAGCTCGATCCAATCTTGGTTAGAAACTCATGTTCCGGACTTCATTGGAGCTGAAGACTGGCCGCCATCTAGTCCCGATATTAATATGCTGGATTATGATTTATGGTCAGTTTTAGAGACTATGGCTTGCTCTAAATCCCGTGATAATTTGGAGTCCCTAAGAAGAATTTTCCCATGGAAAGAGTGCATGCTTCTATTGATAACTGGCCTCAATGTATAAAGGACTGTATTGCAACCAATGGAGACCATTTCGAATAAGCTTTATATATATTTTAATGGTTTTATATTAATATATTTAACTAACACACTGTAATAGTAATAAATGTTACGTGCAATAGAAAAAATGATTTTTTCTTTGTAACAATATTTAGGGCAAGACTATGTATATAAAAGGCAAAAGTGATTGTCTGATGTATCAACGCACAGGCCAAACTCTTAAGGCTAGAAAGATGAAAATTCGCATACGTATTCCTTATATGTCGTAGACTCCACTAAGGAAGGATTTTTCAAAATTCAACCCCCAAGCGGGTGAAACAGGGTATAAAAGTTTGTATGAAACTTTTATTCCTTGGACATATTTGCATGAAATTTTGTATGAATTGAGTACGGAAAAAATAATAAGTTACGTATTTCAGCATTTTCAAAAATTCAACCCCTAAGAGGGTAAAATAGGGAATGAAAGTTTTTATGAAAGCTACTTTTTGTTTTTTTTTGTAGTTTTAGTGCGAGGAAAGCTGCAGGTTCTACTAGTAAGTAATATTTAACTTTAAAATCATCAAAATTCAAGTCTTATCTTTGATCTAATCAACACTTAATTAATTAAATTATAACATACTTAAAAAATTTATATTTTAAATTTCTTTATTATCACACAATATACATATTGTAATAATAGCAACACTAAAAATATTTAAAAAAATTGTATAATAATTATAATATTATAAGCTTAAATTAAATACAAAAACTGCAACATAAGAGTATACTAATATGTAAAACCTAAGAATTTGGTTTTTGGTCATCTGAACGCGGGCGTAGCCGTGGGCAATGCTAGTTTATGATATATTTTTAAATTTAAATTTAAAAGTTTAGAATTAAAATATATAACTTTATAAGGTACTTTGGTGCCATTTTGATTTTTTTTGTAAATTGTGGGTAGGCACGGTCTGTAACAAGTATAAAAGTCTCTGAGACGTCAAAAACTTTATTTAGTCTTTCCAGTGACGTATTAAGGTCGATTTATATCTACAGACATTGAGTGTGGCAGACACGTGCCGTGACAGACACCCCGGATATCGACAGACACCGTCATCGGCGTCCGCTCTCACTGGCAGTTACTGCATAGCTTTAGAAGAAAAAGCATGTTATTGAAAATGTTCAAACACTTCTCTATTGAAGATTTGTCCATATTTGCATTATTGTTAGAAGAAGAAGATAAAACTAAAATAAGAGCAAAACGCATGGCTGTACATCCTATGCTTAAGAAAAGAAAATTAGAAGGAGAATACTGGACACTCTTTAAGGAACTTGTTGACGATAAAAAAAATTTTCATATATTTTCGTATGAGCCGGTACCAGTTTGACATTTTACTAAACAAAATGGAATTGCTGATAACCAAACAAGATACAGTTTTTAAGGAAGCCTTGTCACCAAAAGAAAAACTAGCAGTATGTCTCAGGTAAGATTCATTACAGAATTATTTATTATTGTGTAAACAAAGTGGAATACTATTCTAAGTGCCGATACACCCTTTCGTCAGTAAGGTCTGGCTGAAAACCTTGGTAAAAATCTTGTATTGTTTCTGGCATAGGAGTATTGTCTTCATAAGTGTCACATGATGATGGCGTGGATACCGTAGAACTCGTTGATGGCCTGCTCAGTATGTCTATTTCCATGTCAGATACTATTTTAAATATCTTTGCTTTTGTAATAGCCCTCTCTATGGGCGGAAAAGATCGCAATGTAGTTACAACTCCAGCCATAACTTGTTCGATGTCGTCCGGCGATGGAGTATTATTTTTACTCTCTATTATATACTTCATTAGTACAGTACTGGTGTACGGTAACAAAAAATACATTTCTTCTTCGTACCTCCATTTTTTTCCACGAACACTAGCCTGTCCACTTTTCGTATCTTTTTTCTTTTTATGAGAAAGTCTGAAGGCATCTCGCAACAGTGCCCATGCTTTTTTACATTAATTTCCTGAAACAAGGAAAACAAATATCATAATCATAATATCATAATGTTTTTCTTTGCAGATTTTTGGCTACTGGGGACTCCTTCGTTTCTATAGCATTTAGTTAATAGACTAGGAGTAAGCACTGTACACAAGATAGTGAAAGAGGTTTGCAGTGCAATAATAGAATGGCTGATGAGTGAAACAATGCCTGTCCCTACAAAAGAACAGTGGCAAAAAATCGCAAAGGAGTTTTGGAATACTTGGAATTTTCCAAATTGTATAGGAGCCATTGATGGCAAGCACGTTCAAATAACTGCTCCGGCAAACTCTGGATATCAGTTCTTTAAAGCATGTGCTACACGGTTTTAAACGGCGGTTTGAAACAGAAAAAACAGATTTGCGCTGTACCAGCTACACGGTTTAAAACATGTTTTAAACATCAGTGTTTAATAGAACGTTGGGTGAATAAGACGTCTACGCTCGCACCGTATATTCACTACAACGACGTCATGGCGCCTTACCTATCTAAAGAACAAAGAGTTGGGGTGTGTCTTGCTCTTTTGTATGCAATTGAAGAAAAAAAAAGAAAGAAAAAAAAGAATATGGATGAAGCGATGGTTAAAGGAGAGATTAACCCTTAGTCATATTAACTTACTAAACCTACCTGACTTTGATGACATACATAACTTTCTAAGAATGGATAAAGAAAGTTTTTACGAATTATTGTCCAAGGTGAAGCCATATATAATTAAAAAAGACACAAACATGAGACCAGCTATATCTGTTGAAGAAAGGCTTATCGCCACGCTAAGATTTCTAGCCACTGGAAGAGACTATAAAGATTTGAGATATAGCTCTATAATATCTCATCAACTGTTATCAAAAATAATTCCGGAAACTTGCTGGGCAATCTACAAGGTTTTGAAAAAAACAATCAATGTAAGTAATTTACGAAATTTATTTGTGTATTTTAAAAACTAACAATTCTTTCAATATTTCTCCCGCCGGACCCTCTGCATACAACACCGCATTCTCATTTACGTTGACAGCGTTTTGTGACGATAGCGTAGAATTTGGATGTGTAATTTGTGAGAAATTTGGAAAGTTTTGGTTAGAATGAGATGAAGTAGGTGACGGAGAACAATGTTGTGTAAGAGAGGAAGGAAAAGTGGGTGACTGAATGGGAATAGGACAACTTGGGGATGGTGAATTTACGAGCAGGCGACGGCGACGGAGAAGGATTTGATTCAGTTTGAATATACTGATAGCAGTTAGAAGAAATCGAAGGAGGTGAGTGTGCGAAGTATGATTGATGTGTTCTTTGTGGAATTTCTATTCTTGTTTTAAAAGTTAAATTGTTTGTTTATCTACAAGAAACATGATCTCTGAAATTAGTTTCTCAGCTAGATCTCGCTGCTGACCAAGGGGTATTTCTTCCATTTTCTTGCCCACATATACTCCGAATGCATTAGTTTCCGTTTTGCTGGTTAATAAATTATTTGCTGCCTCTATCATTTTTTCTTTTTTAATTTCGATGTTGCGTTCTCTTGTTAGCTTTTTTCGTTTAGTCCCGCCTATTTGTTGTTCCTGAAACAAAAATGTACGTTATAACGTGAGTAGATTTAAAATGATAATAATTATGTTTTATTTCATTACAGCTGCCGTCAACGGAGGAAGAATGGAAAATGTCTGCAAAGTTATTTGAAACACAATGGCACTTCAATAATTGTTTCGGTTGTATGGACGGAAAACACATTTTAATACAAAAACCGCCTGAAAGTGGATCTCTTTTCTTCAACTATAAGGACACATTTAGCGTAGTTTTATTCGCCACCGTAAATGCAAATTACGAATTTATTTACGTCCATACAGGCTCAAACGGGAGCCAGTCTGATGGAGGCATATTCAAGGAGACATCATTTTATGCAATGCTTACTAACAACCAATTGCATTTACCTGAATCCTACTTGCTACCAGGGACAGATTTATCTGTACCATATGTATTTTTGGGGGATAGTGCTTTTGCACTTGAAAAACATGTTATGAAACCTTTTCCTGAACGGAACATTTCAAGGGAGCAAACAATATTCAACTACAGATTATGCAGAGCTAGGAGAATCGTTGAATACGCTTTCGGCATCCTTGCGTCTCGTTTTCGAGTTTTTAGACAACCGCTAAATTTAAGTCTCGAAAATATAGATGCAGTTGTATTGGCAAGTTGTGCCTTACACAATTATTTAAGGAAAAAGTCGAAAACTTATTTGACTCCTACGTGTGTTGATAGAGAAGACTTAGAAAGAGGTACTTTTATTAATGGGACTTGGCGTCAAGCCACAAATGAACTAATATCTCTGCAAAGAAACATTCAGAGGCCTTCGACAGATGGGAAGAACATCAGAAACACTCTCACTCAGTATTTCAACGGTGCCGGTAGCGTCACTTTTCAAGATAGAATGATAAATTAATACCTAGTTGATATAAATAATTCTATTAAAATTCTATTAAACGACCCTACGATATATAATTACATTACATAAGCCAGATGGACCGAATAAACATTATTAACCTTAGTTACCTATTATTAAAATAAATCTCTGTTTTGAAAGTAATCTATTCTAGTACTTATTTTACCCTTAATTAGTTGAGGCACAGTTGAGGTTATCAAATAATTACTAACCACATACATAACCTAAACGTTTTGGTATTCTAGAGGTACTGTTCGTGGGTCGTGGGTTCGATTCCCACACAAGACAAACATTTGTGTCCACGTTCATTGCACACAAATGTCTGTCTTTTCTGGTCTGGGTGTTTTCTATGTATAACATGTATTTATTTACAAAAAAGGTATTTGTGTATATTTGTCAGTTATCTACAAGTTAATAAGTTTAGTTAGGGACTAAGTAGATGGCGTTGTGTAATTCGTCCAAAAATATTTATTTATTGTATAGAATAGGTAGGTACCTACCTACTGAATTATAGAGGTAACATAATACACAAATGCAACTTACGTCTTCGTCGTCACTCATGAGTCGACTCATGAATCTACTCCCTTTCTTTTTACGTCATTTTTTTATCTAAAAAGGTTAGTAATTCGTAGTACCAAAGGCTTGGTTTATGTACTTCACTTGTGGAAGATCCAGTTCTATTTTTTGATTCTTTGACCTGAAAAGTTATCGAAAAAAATAAAGTGAATAGGTACCTATAGCTTTAGCTTATTCATACGTTAAGGTAGGTACGGAATTTAATTTAATAAAAAATTATTATCACAATCAGTAAATATTTTCATACAATTATATTGTTAATTCTGGGTTTACGTAAGCAGCTATTGAAGAACAATCATAATAAGTAAATACCTACCAGGTGAACAAAAAAGTAGGTAGGTACTTAAACTACGTAATATTATGTACCTGCATTATAAAGTATTCAACAGATTTTTCATTCAAAACTGTTATGTAGTTCTATTTTAATTAACTTTAAGTTACTTACCTTCTTCGATTCCCGTAAATAAGAAATTCTTAGATTGTCTATCTTCTTTTTTGCAGACGCCGCGTTGGCTGTAGGGTCAATTTCATTTAATTTATGAGCTAAAATATCCCATGCATTTCTTTTCTGCGTTGAGTCTTTATACGACTCGCATGTTAGGTCCCAAAGGCAGGGCAAGTCTCGATACAGCTCGAGAAGTTCTGTAACCACTTCTCGTTCTTTTTCTTGTGCCATTTTGAGAACGTTATTGACGCGTCGTCTCGTGCGTCTGCCTGCGTTCGCCGCTGCAACGTGACTGTCGTTCGCGAGGTTTTAAACAAACGGCTAGACGGTTTCAAACAAGTTTTAAACCAACGCTTCTACCAGTGGTTTCAAACGCAAGCCTTGCTGCCAAGTTTGTTTAGAGGTCAAACGAAATTTGGCATAAAACGACTATCTACACTGTTTTAAACCTCTGTTTCAAACCGCCGTTTAAAATCGTGTAGCACATGCTTTAAAGTACCTAAGTAGTATTAATAATCCTAAAAAAAATACGTCGCGTTTAGGTTTAAAGGGAACTTAGGATTTTGTGTCGAGGTGTGGTTAAGAGTAAATGAATCTACTACTATATTAACAAAAGAATGAGAGCATGAAGGAGACAAGAAAGAAAGGTTGAGAGGCCAAATGAAGACTGTTATTCTATACTATACGAAATGAATTTTAATAACTTTTACAAACAATTATATGGATAAATTTATAGCACAAAAATGATAGCTAGAGAGAACTTGAGACGAATTATTCGTGCGCGCGCCTAGATTCCTAGCGAGTGGTGGGCCGAATGAGTGACGATCAGGCGACGGCAGCGGCGACGCGGCACGGGCGCAGCGGGGGGAACGCGCTATTGTCTTCCTTGGGTGGCGTGATTTCACAGCGTGGTCCAAACTTTAATAGCGTAGCGGATTGAAGTTTGGTGTAACTGGAGCGAGTCAAGCCACAGAGGGTTTTTTAAATTTTTAATTTAATTTTTTATTTTATCACTTATAATTTGAACTAAATCAATTAATTTGGCAAACAGAGTTTGCCACTGAGATTGCAGCTGGAGCTCTTTGTCTCGCAGCCTCACGTGCTCAGTGACAAACTCTGTCGCCAAATTCCTCCAGTGCTCGTCACTATAAAAAAATGCTCAGTAGCATTATAGTGCCTCCGAGGAGTACGGCGAGCACTATGCGGGGGCGCTGGTGTCGGTGAATTGAGCAAGCGGCGGCGCTCACGGATCGCGCGCCGCGATCCAGAGTGCCGCTGAGGACTTTGTGCATGGTGTGGCGTGGGGGAAGTGGCACTAGCTTCCACAACTTTGAAGCTTGTGGATTGACCTTCAGCAGGCCCGCTCCACTCTTGAATAACTGAAAAAAAACACGTAGGTACTTGGGGAAAAAATACTTGGGAATAAATTACTAAAACAGATTAATGAATTATTAAAATCTATAATCATATATTTATGTTGCTAACTTCATTCATGGGCTCTACTATGTTAAAAGCATTGTTTTGTATTTGAAAAAAAAAATAGTATAAAAAACTAACTGCTCTCAACTTGGACAACTTCGATTTGTGTGGGTGACACAGTTTCTGGCAGAAGGCCTACTGTTGAAGCTGCAGGTGGCTCAGGTGATCCAACCTGAAATATGAAACAGATATAATTAAAAACATAATATACGGTTTAAGAATTTATTTCTCAAAAAAAGAATACAATACACTTAAGTATTTGAGAAAACAAGATACATGTTAATTGTAAATATAAGCATACATGCGGTACACAAAAATGTAGAAATATATAAAATAAATGCAATTAGATAGCAATTTATGTAATTGCTTATTACACTGAAAAAACATTCTCGTACAGATAACCAGAATCTGGTTTCTCGTACAATACTGTTTCGTTGTATATGTGACGACAAAACTCTTTGTTAATATTACCAGACCATTCTCGTTAAATTTCAAATGTAAATATGAAGAAGCGTATTGTAATAGCTACACGATTCGGAATGTTTATCTTACGATTTTATTATTACGTATTACTACATATATTGTTAAAAATACCAGATATTAGGGATGCGTATACAAGTCATTTACTAGTGCTTACTACTACATTTTTACTTATTTACTAGTGCGTGCTACTACAAGCCTTTAGTAATGTACACTTTATTTTTCTTGTTTTAAGTACTATTTAAAAAGTTATCTATACAGTAAATGCATTGTTATGATTGCAGTACATAAATGCAATGATTGCAGTGTAGTTCTTGTAATGGGGACTGTATTCTATTGTGAAAGTAGGCTGTAGTTATTGTGAATTAAAAAAATAAAATTTTTAGTTTTTCAAATCATTTATTAGACGATAATAACATAAACAAAAAGAAAATAATAACATCAAAATCAGAGGTTTTGCATTATCTCAATTACAACGTAATCATATTTCTCTAAACTTAGTAAAAATCACTTTATGAGGCTGACTGTAGCCAACTAGCGCGACCAATCGATTTAACTTTAAAAGTTCTAAAGCAGACCAATGTTTAATAACATAGATAAAAGAGAGGAGATTTACATAGACTAAAATACTTGTACCTATTATTTATTGAAAGAACGTTTACTACTTATAATTCTGAGTTCAGTTCACTAGTTTTTTTTTCAAATCAGCTAATATTAAAAATTACTACTTGTGACAAAAACTCCTTTTAAAACTAAAAGATTTTTGAAGTATTTTAAGAGTGTATTACTGTTTTAGCTTTTGAAAGAATTGGTTTGATTTCGTATAAAATTAAATCAATTGGTGGCGCTAGTTGGCTGCTGTCAGCTATTTAACATACTTATAGTATAAAAACTTAGCTAATATAGTTAATTTAATCTTATAATCATAATGGACATCTCACAGTGATATACAATATTTTACCGTCGTGGCTATTAGTCAAAGTATTTGGCACATAGCTATAAAGATTATCATACATATAAAACTCTGTTTTTGTCTCTCTTCGTATAACAACAAAACAATGTAATCTTTCATCAAAGTATAATGTTTCGAAAATACTCACTTCAAAAATTATGTCATCAATGTGTACAAAAATGTTCTCAATTAAACCAAACTTAGGCATTCCATCAACTACGTCTAAAGTTAACATTACATTAGACCTATACTTTGTCCCATTAATAATTAACCAATTACACTTTTCAATAGACACATCGTTTAAATTTAAACAATTTATAATTTTTTGTCTAACTTTATGAGACACCAGCTTTTTGTGGCCATACTCTTTGCCCACATTATTATCGTTAAGAAATGAGTCATTTAACTTCAATTGGTGTCTAATAGCTAAAGATTTGCAAATGTTACGTCTATTGCTAGATACATTAGCCGACAGTTTTGATATACGATGTTTGGCTTCAAATCTCATAGACCAGATTGATACCAATGGACCAAATTTTTTTAACATACATTGATAATGTGTTAAGAAGTGAAACTTTGGTGTTAATGACTTTTTACTAAGAAATATATATAATTTATGATGCTCAGATACTAAACATTGGAGTAAATCAAACATGCCTCTTTGCAAATGTGTTGAAGTTACAATATCAAATATTTTTCTTAGACATAAATAAAGTTCCCAAAGAGGATCGTCCGAGGGAATCAAATCACCTAACAGCAATCCAAAATATCTTACAAAACAAAGCATTTCTGAAGCCGACATTTTGATAGCCTGTTTACGGATATGATCTGGTAGCACGCATGGGGGTTGATTATCGCGGTCAGGTCCATAATCAAAGGATATCAACCTGTTGTTCAAAGTTTCTATTGTAAATAATTTCAATTCAAATATGTATGTATGCAATAAAAAAGATAAATCATATTTACATACGCCTTCTAATAAATCATGCATAATATCTACTCCTACATTATCGATGACACTAAACCCGTCGACGTCATGCCATACGCATTCCTCTTTGATACCAGTTGTTGTAACATCTCTAATATCTAAATCCGTCAAATACTGCTCCATCGTTCGATACAACTCGTGATCACATTCATGAGCATACTTAAGGTTTTTTTTATGTATTTTACAAATACGACAAGGAAAGTTTCCAGAAAAAGATTCACTAAACCCAATTAAGCTATGAATACCTAAATTGTCACCTAAAATAACAGCTAATTCAAAATACACCTTAAGAGGAAGCTCATTAGGAAAATTTAGCTCGATACCGTGCTGACTTAAAAAATTTAGCTCCGAAATAACTGGTGCAAAAGTCAGTCTATTTCCAAACTTTTGACGGTCAGAAGAATGAAAAAGTAATGCCAGAAAAATATTTCGTAATTTAGACAAATATTTGGGTGGGAGACAAAGAACCGATATATATACGGCACCTAATTTATGAACACCAGCATGGCTGCCTAAAGGATTATCCAATTCATAGTCGTCAAAGTATAGGGCAAGAGGTAAAACAATTTTTCCATTAAAAGAGTTAAGTTTATTTTGCCATACAGAGCCTTGCACTATGTTTTGTATGATATCACTGTTAGATGAAGCTAAATATTCATTATAGCATTGAATAGTCTCTTTAAACATATTATTGTTTAACTCAAAAAATCTTTTCAAAACTAGTCGAACAGAAATGCTTTGTCCTGTAGCTGGAATCGGATTTAATCTAAAATTATTATTAGCATGACTGCCTTCAATTCTTTGACCAATAATATATTCTGTGGGCTCTATGTATGTACCTAGATTTTTAAAAAGCAAGAAACGTGTATGTTCTGTTCGTACATCATTCATAGAATTACTAAATGCATTTAAATGGCTACGTAAACGTTCTGAGATTTCAATAGACATTTGTCCTTGAGATTGGACCTGAAATTCGGATAAAATTTCTTGTAAGGGTTTAATTACAGAATTTGAAACCATATTGGTCACATTTGATATAACGAATTGAACTACGTTTCTGGGGATCAAAGTATTACCGTATAAAGCAGCTGTAAATTTTACTAAAGAATCTGTTGAATCTGTCTCAGATTGTGCAGAGGATGTTTCTATAACCGTTGGTAAGCCATGATAACTTGCATTTTGAATGGTATTTAAGGAATTCAAACTATTAAGAGAAACATAATTGTCACTTAAATTATGCATCATAGTATTTCTATCTTTTTCTGAGCAGATATGCATTTTTAAATGCTTTTTAAATGAGTTAAGTAAATAATATTTTCTATTACAACCTACCTCGACACATTGATAATGATCAAATTTAAAATTTGCATGAATATATTTAAAATGGTGGCATAAATCTTTTACAGTTGATGAGACAACTGACATATAAAACACTTGGGCATTTTTTATAATTCTACTACTCGATTAATTGCAAATCTGATAATAAAGAATTTACTGAGACAAATTGTTTGTCATAAGGGGTCGTTATTTTATAAAATCCCCTTTGAATGAAATGCCATACTGTTTCACATTCAAACGAATATTCACAGTGCAGAGCTTGATACATTTTAAAACAGATGTCAACTGCCTCCACTATACTATGAACTGTGTAAAATATGTTCTCCACTAATATAAAATATTGCTCAATTTTTCGTAAATTTTCGCCAACAATAAAAATCGAAGGTTGAAAAGTAATACCATAGTTAAAATACTTCTCATTTCTTTTCTTGATTGTTTCTTGTAAGTCCATTTGTCTCGATACATGTGTAATGAACCCATCTTGACATTCCTGACGCGATGGCCGCCAGCAATTTTTCTTAGATTTTTTTTGTATCGGTAGACCGGCTAACAGTGGCAATAACATGAATGCCGATATATTTTCTACTTCTTCTGAACTGCCTTCTAAAAGAAATAAATAATTATTTGTATTGAATCAGAAAATGAAGACGTTCAGTAGTAATTATATGTTACAGATAATGTTAGTAATTAATTGCTACTGTGGCAAATAATTCAATCTTAACAAACTTGTTTTTGTCGTTAAAAAAATAAAATAAAAATTGATAGGTACCTTGATTTTGTTCTTCTAAAACATTAGTAATGGACATTATTGTTTCTTGCATGCCTTTATTTGTAATGTATTTCTTGTTTGCTAATTCAAAAATTGCTTTTTTGGACAGCACAAAGTACTTGTATAAATTATCTTTCGCATCAGGATATAGTGCATCAAAATCGATACACAGTAGGTGATACCCTGTAGGCTTTTTTAAACCAGGATACAGTGCCATGTATTGGGAAATAGTTAACTTTTTGGCTTCCTCTTGCCTAAAATTTATAGTATTTTTCCATTTTAATTCCAGTATTTTCCATGGTTCAGTTGAACTTTTTATCCAAGCTACATCATCTGACACATCCACTGAAAATACAGAAGAATATTTTATTTAACCATATAAGTAGCTCCTTATTAGGGCTTAGAGCTTTGAGATGGATTATCCACAATAAAATACTAAGACAGGATAAGTTTTTAAAATGAGAGTGGAAGTCGAAATCCGTAACTATGATTTAACATATACATGATTATGATTTAACTACATAAAACATGTTTTGATAAAAGACAAAAGTCTTTTATCAAAACATGTTTTATGTAGTGATTAAAAAAAAAATATGGTTTTGATTTTAGCAAAAATCAAACTCCCATCATTTTTCGCTACATGGCACAGTTACGAATTTGGTCTTCCACTCTCATTCTTTTAAAATCTGACCTCAATCAATCGAGTCAATCAATCATCAAGATCTTTTACAATCTGAATATCAAATAAATTTGCAATAACTTGGTAAGTGCCACCTACATGTTTCAACCCTTTTACCACCTTCATTTGATGCAGCATCTGTTGATGTGAAGCTACTACTTAACTTCTTCTGAGCTAAACGATATTCACGCTTTCTATTATGAAGACAATCATATAATTTTCCTTTAGCACATCTTTTAATATTTAATTTTTTATTATTAATGTAGGGTATGAAGTATGTGCTAATGTTTTCTTTTTTAAAAATTTCCTTGATTTGGAAAGCCATGTCACATAAAATTGCACTAGGAATTGTTGCCATTTTTGGGTCGTCTCCAAGTAAATATTTAATTATAATATTGCATAGCTTCCTGCGTGAGCTACTGTTCAGCAACCCATCTTCTTGATGCAAACTTAGTAAGAGTCTACCATCTACACTAGATTGAAGGATATCCAATAGTTTCTGGAACAGAGTTTGTATTTTTAGTAAAAAATTAATAATAATTAAATTAATAATAGTTAAAGTGGTAGTGCCATGCTTGTTACCTTCGGGTAGCAGCCGAACAGGCCGGCACGCCCCGTATATTACCACTCTCTCACAGGAGATCGGCGTGAAGTAGCAGCTATGCTGTCGAGTCCAGTTAGTGAGAGTCGGGGTGGCCCACTCCCCATCCCTTCTCCCTCTCTTTCCTGAAAGGCCGGCAACGCATCTGCAAGCCCTGCAGTGTTGCAGATGTCCATGAGTAGAGGTGATCACTTTCCATCAGGTGAGCCACTTGCCCGTTTGCCCCCTTTGTCCCATAAAAAAAACTACTATTTGTACCTCAAGCGACCTTACCCACCTTGCATTGGAAGACTTCTGTCCTGTGATTTACTGTAGACTCAATTGTACAACTATTCTGTAGATCCCACAGGCTGTCATCTTTGCTTGTTGATGCAATAGGTGATGAAGTCAACACTATGCTCTCACATGTTTTATTTTCATTGTCAAGTTGAAACATTTCTATATTAGAAATGCTACTAAATGGATCACGGTGTTTATCTGATAAGACATCTATATTGACTTCTCTAGTAGTATCCAAATCCAGCTAAATAAAATATATTTTTTAAATTAATAATAATTTAATTTAAGTGACATTTCGTCACTTAATTAAGTTACTAACACAGGAGAAAAAAAACTTAACACAATAAGATTAACTTTACTCTGAAGCCATCAAATTAAACATGTGAATAATCTTTGAAGTCATTTTATCATTTAAAATTAATGCAATCTATAAACATTAATACTTCGTAAGTAACATTTTATTAAAAAAATACATACCTTTTCGTGGCTTATAATAACTGAATAATATATACATTGGTCTGGATATCAAGTAGCTAAGCATTAGTATTATAGGAATTGAACCTGGGACCTCATACCAAGTCCAGCCACTTGTCTATGGAGGTGGTCCGCAATTTGATTAACTCCAACTCATATACTAATATTTAGGTTACAAATAATGGCCTTTTGTATTTATAAACTTTTCAAAAACACATTATGTATTTAAAACTTATCTAATTACACAATTCTAAGCTAAAGGCCTACAGGCAATATTTGAAATGGGTTACACTTATTAGATAATTACAGATACATACAGACTAATAATGCAATATAATTTGATTTACTTACAAGAAGGTTTTCTTTATCTGTCTGTTGTGATTGTGCCAATTTCACCCAATTTTCTAAATTTTTTGTAAATATTGCCCTGTCACCTATGACTGGAAATAATTCTTTAATCATCTGTACATCAAGCAGATGTAGACAATCAATGTTAATTTTGTTTTCTGTAAAAAAACGATTCATATCTTTTTTAGAAAAAATATTAAGTTGCAAACAACAGTATAATACACTTAGTTAATATTTTGCTGTGCGTAATAATAAGTTTTAAAGCGCAATTTTTTGAAACTTATAAAATGTATTAGGTATCTACTTGAACGAAATTACTTAGACGATACCTAATCTTAATTTAGTAAAACAAGTAGCCAATATCGCATACTGTGACGAGAAAATACAGAACCCTAAATTGCACGTGGCCTGACACATACCTACTTTTGAATCTGGGTTGTGTGAAATATTTGTTAAAAATGATAAACAAATATTTTACTTAGTGTTCCTAGTCCTAGTTTTAGTGTTTAGTATACCTACCTACGTATCATACGTATCGTAACATAATTAAATAGGTACCTAATATTTACTTCATTATTTTGGTGACCGACAGGCGACAATTAAATATTAATGTACACTACAATATTGTACCTTTTTTTTTTTTAAGTCAGGAAACCCTGTTGCCGGGTACCCGCCGCCTGGGGAGAGAACGACGGGTTATGTGGGGCTCCTGCCGCGCAAAAGGTGGTAAACGCACGGCAGCCTACCCACTAAAACCTGACTGTGTCCGCCTCATTCGCCTCCAGGTCGGGGCCACGGGAACTAAAGAATCATCCGCGAACCCCGACGGCGATTGCCTTTCGGCACGTCTCGGTGTCGGAGGGCGGGAGCAGCGCCCTCAACGACGACGTCTGGAGTAGCGCGCGGGGGACACCGCGCGCGCCTACTCAGGCCAGGTGATTAGGCGGCAGACTTCCCTAAGTCTACCGCCCTCTGGCTGGTGTTAGGGGGGGAGGCGGCGATCGTGGGCCGCTCTCCGGCGCCCAGTCCTTTTGCGGCGGATAGCGAGATCGGAAGTCGCCTCCCTTTCTCTCTCCGCTGCCTCCTTCCGCGACATCACGTCCTCGCAGAAGGATAGGACGGCAGCCCATGACCTTTCGCTACCAACCATGGCCGAGACCACAGCCGACAACGTCAGGTCAGCCCCCACAACACTTCGGAGCTCCTCACGCTCCGATTCCCAGGCTGGGCACTCTTCGAGTACGTGCTGGGCCGACTCGTCAACGCAGCCGTGGCAGTGGTGGCAGCGTGGATCCGGCTCCCTTCCGGCGACGCGGCACAGGTATCCGCCGAAGCACCCGTGCCCCGTGAGGACCTGCGTCAGCCGAAAGGTGAGGACGCCGTGACGTCTCGCCAGCCACTGCCTGAGGACGGGGCGAACTGCTTCGATAGTTCTCCGGCCAGCCGATGCGTGCTCCAACCTTGCGAGCCACTCGTCGATTGCGGCATCCCGCTCTTCGTTCTCGTGCTGTGCTAGGCTGAGGTCCCCGGACGCAAGGCCTCGACGCCGACAATAGGTCGACGCCAAGGAAAGCGCATCCAGGTCCCAGGGTGTTACTCCCGCGAGCACGCACGCCACATCTGCCGAGACGGTCCGGTAACCCCTTATAGCTCTCGTCGCCATAACTCGTTGTGACTGCCGCAAGACAGCCACATTCTCGCGACAGAGAGCATCTGCCCATACCGGGGCACCGTAAAGCGCCATGGACCGCAGGACTCCAAGATATAGGCGCCTGCTTGCGCAATTTGGTCCACTGACGTTCGGCAACAACCTTCCGAGTGCACCCGCCGTCTTCGTCAATTTCGGTGCAAGGGACAATATTGTACCTAGACCTACCTATTTTAGATTATAAAAGGTTAGCTACAAGTTTCAACGATCACCGGAATACTTGAATAAGGGTTTTATTTTTTTTTTATTTATTTTATTTTCCATTCAGACACAGGTCCATAGTTTAATATGTATTACCTAACAACATTTAAAATTTAATATTTAACAATAACTTTGAACTTAATACTAATAGGAACCTTTATTTAATGTATTTAAATGACGATCTATGTGTCGTCATCCAATGCCACATTATGCTATTGTCAAATCTTTTAGCCACAGTGGCTACAAGTCTATTGGGGCTATCGCGCACTCGCCGCATCAGGGACGCTATTCGTGATCTTACTAACGCGTAAAAGTCCGGCACACCAGCACTCGCGAACATTCCCGAAGCACTGCAAAAACGCGGTAGCCCCAGCATTACCCGGAAGGCGTTATTATATTGGATACGCAGAGCGCTGTACGACCTCTGCGTATAACTGACCCATAGGGCGCACGTGTACATGGATTGGCAATAGGCTCTAAACAATGTAACTTTAACTTCTCTTGTACATCGTGCGAACCTGCGGGCCAGCATGTTACACCTAACTGCTAGCGCTCTGCGTTTCCTCTCCATATCTTCATCATCAGTGAGCCCATCGGTTACCCAGTGTCCGAGATACTTAAACCGTGTAACTCTAGTGAGCGGCAATCCTCCTAAGAAGACAGGTGGAACAGTGTCATAAGTCTTATTTTCTGCTTTGAAAACTAGGAGTTCGCTTTTGGTTGAGTTATACCTGAGACCATGGGCCACCGCATAGTTCTCGCAGATACTGAGTAGCCTTCTCAAAGCACTGATAGAAGGACTCAGCAACACCATGTCATCCGCGTAACTGATGTTATTAAAGCATTGACCGTCAATAGAACATCCAATTTTGGTATTGCTCAGTTCACATATCAGCTGGTTTATGTATATGTTAAAGAGCTTGGGTGAGCTGAGTCCCCCCTGTCTTACCCCGCACTCCATCCTGTATGCATCTGACGTCATACCCGCCCATCTTACATAATTACACTGGTTGCTATACCAATATTTTAGTATATTTAAAAATTCAACTGGGAGATCAGTACTGTCAGTGATTTTCTTCCAAAGACAATCATATGAGACTAGATCATAGGCCTTGGAGAGGTCCAGAAAACACGCATACACTGGAGTTTTTCTTTTCGCATAATATTGGACAGTATGCTTGAGACAGAGGATCGCTGATTCTGTTGATAAATGTTGCCTAAACCCAAATTGAGCATCGTGTAAATTTATATGTTTTTCCAACTGTTTATCAATCAGGCTATCCAATACCTTTGCAATAATGGTCGCCAAGGAAATAGGTCTGTAGTTATTCTTATCACTCATATCTCCAGTCTTGTTCTTAACAATAGGTATTACAATAGTTTTAATTAATTCGTCTGGTAGATACGAGTGACTCATACATAGGTTAAACAACATAGCCAAAACTCGCGTTATATGCTTACCAGCGTATCTAAGGTGTTCTATACTCAAACCATCATGCCCAGGCGATTTTCCCTTTTTTATACCTTTTATCACAGACTCTATTTCCTTGGTTGTGAATGAAATCACTGCGCTTCCAGACCACACCAAATCCTCCGATCCATGGGTCGACGGACCCAACGGAGAGACGACTCTAAAATGTGTTTTAAATAAATCGGCAATTTCCTTAGGATCACTGACACCATTAACACTTACAGGCAGACTCGACCTGGGATTCAAACTGTTAGTAGATTTCCAAAACGCACTAAAATTTTTAGCCTGGTGGTGACTTGCAATTATGTTCATTTTTATTTGGTCTTTGTTGTTCTGACACCATTTCAACTTATTTTTGAATAATTTTCTACTAGCCACCATTCTATCATACAAGGTTCCAGTTCTAGACCTACCAGTGTGAACCCAGTTTTGAAAATCAAGTCGAGCCTGTCTATATGCTTTTTTTACATATTTATTCCACCCTATTTTCAAGTACTTTTTGCGTTTACTCTTCATATTATAATAGTTATAACTAGCTATAGCAGATTCACAAAGAATATTTACAATATTTTTATATAACTTATCTATTATATGTCGATGCTCTAGGTTATGACACATACTATCCTTACAAAGTTGAAACTCCTTTGGAAATTCAAAATCGCTAAATCCCTCACTACAACGTTGAGAATATATTTCAATTTGAGAAAGATTCCTATTCCCCCACGCTATTTTATTACACTGAGAAAATTCTGTGCTGAGTTTTGGCACCAATATATCAAGCTTACACTCTATAATCAATGGTAAATGGTCCGACCAGGAAACATCATACATCACTCTAATATCCTTTATAGTTTTCCAGGCGGCATCAGTTACCACGCAGTGGTCTAACCAACTAGTAGTACCATGTGCATCACTTACGTACGTGTAGGTGTCCGACTCACTACCAAGTAAAGCAACGTCAGCACACCGCCATTGCACTTCCGCCGATAAGCTTAAAAGCTCACGTCCGAATAAGCCACCAGGTGGTGCATTATAGTCCCCTAACACGTACACCGCATCCACCGCATTACTTTCAATAATAGCATTTATCTCACTCAGACAATCAATAAATTCACTTAGATTATCTGTCGATTCAACTGGCATATAAACCGAAAAAACTATAATTGATCTGTCACCAACATTTATTTTTATAGCAATTATACGCGCACTCTCACTATGTACTATAGACACAGATTGAAACGCACTCTTACGCCACAATATAGCGACACCACCATATGGTCGACCTCTTAGGATGCCCGCTGACGTGTCTACTGCCGACTTGCCCACGTAGTCAAATTGTGTATCGATGCTCCCCAGCAATGAAATATCATGAGGCAGCAACCAAGTCTCTTGCAGCGCGATAATATCGGCTTTTTGACATAACACTCTGGCGTAGTCTATTGATCTCCTTATAGATTTACAATTAAAAGTTACAAAATTACTAGTTTTATGATTTCTGAGAGCCATTTCTAGTGTCTTGTTTCTGTATCTCAACAAACCTACGGAATGTTACTCCCTCTGGCCATAAGCTATCATCTAAAAATACCAATAATTTATGTTTGGGTACAAATATCTTATAGGCATCATAATCTTTCTGTTTTCTCATTTGTATTTTCTCTACAAATACATTTATTTGCGTTTTCTCCAATATGTATGTATGTATATCATTTGCAGTTGTACTTTTGTCTACATTGTTGATAAACAATGGTATTCTTATACTAGCAGCTCTAAATTTTCCATACCCGTCATCGTCTGTAATTGCTCGACCTCTGATCCCTATAAATTTTTCCTTAAATCTCTTTTTCTTTTCAACTAAAATCCAATCGTTTATCTTTTCGTATATTTTGATAAACTTCATTTATTTTCTTTGGCGTAGATAATAACTGCGCGTACGTTCCTTTTCCATCTCCGCATACAGTACTATTACTATGCGCCGGCTCATACACTTGTGTAATTTCATTATTCGAAACCGCGGTGCGGGCCTCCACGCGCTCTAATGCTGTGGCGTGGGCCTCCACGTGCGTCGAAACCTCAGTGGGCCTCACCATTCCCGTCGAAACCGACGTTGCCGTTGGGGCCTCCACGTGTATCCGTGGCGATGTACGGGATTTGTTAGAATGATCGAGCAAGACATTCTTTTCATTTCTTGAATTCTGCTCGAGCGAAAGAGAAGGAAATAATTCGATACTTTTATTGGCTAGCGCTTGCGTAGCAACTTGGGAGTCGGTTATATTAGATGACAATTTTTCGAAACTCTTTGTATGATTTTTCATACTTACAAACTCATCTTTTGTAACATAATTTTCTTTAATATGGTTTATTTCTCTCTGCAATATTAGCAAATCTTTTAGAAGGCGAGTGGCGTCTAAATGATCGAAAGTGACCGGTGGAAGTTTATGTAGTTCACGCGCCACAAATACCGGCACTGCCTCTGGATCCGTTTCTTTTAACAGTGTAATTATATCGAACAAATCTCTTTATTAAATTGATAGTTAAATTAGAAAAACATACTTTACTTACTTGCAAATAACTCCACGTAGCCTTCCAAATGCCACGCCTCCAACAGTGCTTTTATATCTTCCTCCATTATTATGACCGCAATCAATAAATCACCACCCGGCCCAACTCTTTTATTGAATATGTTATATGACGCAATATTAACTAATAAGCGCTTACGCACGCCCGCACGCGTCTCTTTCACCCCCCCTGAGATACCTTATTTTCGACTTCTGCGCAGGAACCGTTAGCGCTCGTGCCGCTACCTTGACCTTGTACCGCATTTTGTCTATTTGTCAAGTACAGAATACAGATTACAATTTATATTTTTACCGTTACAGATGCATCATAATTTTTACAAAACTATTTGTATTATTTACGTTTCGTGGTTAATTAAAACGATTTAAAAGTAATTGTTACAATATCATATTTAACTAGAATCGTATGACAATGTTTACAAGTCACTTATTTCATGATACGATATTTTTGTTTATCTGAACCCGTTTTTCGTAGATACAACAGTTCTTTTTTTTACCAAACGTTCTTGTAGTATTGTAGAAAATCTTTTTTTTCAGTGTAGTTAGTTGATTTTTGAATAAAATAATATTTAGATTAAGATATTAAACAATAATTGCACAATAAAAATGGTAGTACGAAAGTATTAAAGCATAATTTATATTTATATATTGTCTTGAAAATTCTTTTAAGATGTGGTACTTTTAGTGTTTTTTTGAACAATGTTAAGGTTGAATTTCTTTAATATTGTTTGGTAAGGTGATCCATTTAGTAATAGTTTTTGTGTCTGCCCTATTTTTGTAAATAGATAGTAGTTTTGTAAGTAGATAGTTTTGTGTTAATATTTTTATTTAAAATCTTTTGCACCAAGATACATATGCTATATTTATACTACACTTTCTCTGTTGGAGTAAGATAGTTATAGTGGAAAAGTAGTTTTATGATGTTGTTTCGTTTTATTTGTAAAGCTTTTAAGTTGGTTCTAGCAGAAGTTCCCCAAATTTCAATTAGATACTCAAAGTGAGGTTTTACCATTAAATTGTATATAAGATATCTAATAGATTTCGGGATTATTTAGCACATAAAAAATACAAAGATAATACAAATGTAATTATTAGGTATTTACACAAGGAGCCCTACCCAGGGTATTCTTATGTATGTATGTAAGTGTAGTATAGTCTAAGCAAGCAGTGTCAGAATTGTAGCATGTGAAATTTAATTTGTTTCCAACATTATGTTTCCATGGGAAAAATGTGCAGATATAAATTTAAAACTAAGGTAATCATATAAAATAATTACCTCTAAACCAACTTCCTGGACTGTAACTAGACCAGTTGCAGCCTGGGGTCCAATTATATTAAGGACCCGCTGCTCCTGGTCAATTAGAATCATTTTTGATGCTGGCCCACCACCTGTGCCACCTACAGCTCGGTGGATTTTCGAAGCTTTCCGCTTCGTATTATTTTTAAGGTCACTCCACACCTTTACATGCAAAATAAACTAAATTAGTGCATATCAAACAAAAACTATTATGTAATGTAAGTTGTAACCCAATGTTTTTGGATCGTAGTTAATAAGCAGGTTACACAACTTTCAAACAAAAGAATGCTTGGGAAGGAACGCAGCATGCTACATGCATCGTAAAGTAGTTGTAAGTTGGGTGAAAGTTACCTTTTTCCATTTTTCGACCGGCTTGGAAGTCCCTGTCGTATCCAAGTTGAGAGAATTTGTTAGCTCTTGCCATTTTTCAATGGCCCTTATCCTGCCGCTGAGACCGTCAGTCGGCTTATTTAAGTCACCATTTCTAAAAAATATTTGTATGTAATTAAGGCCAGGTAGACCAAGCAAAGTAGGCATTTAACGCTACCACGTTTACGCGACGCGAGCCGTGCGCGTACGTCGCCTGCGTGAACTTACATGAACCCAACGCTGAGTGGCGAAGTGTCACAGTACAGGTAAGCGTGTCGTATAGGCAGTAGGTCAACTTATTTTATTAATTTGTTTTAAAAAATAATAAAATATGCTGCTTGATCCATGATTCTTGTTTACCGATATACGTGGTAATCGCAAAGGCCGAAAATAATTTGATGTGTTGTAAATACATTTTATTCAATTATTCGACATTTTAGTTTCTTAAAGTGTATCTCACGAAGCGACACGCGCTTCAGTTGTGGTGGTGGTTGGCTGGGTGTGGTGTGTTGTGGTCACCACACCACAAGAAATGTTATGTGCTGACACCACTCGCCTTCACGCACACGCGTGACACACAACATTTCTTAGTAACTATGGTGTTTATGGTTAAGTGAAAAACACTTTACAAAAAAAAAACCAACCGACATAAAAATATAAACACTGCAAAGTGCAAAATAATAGTTTCGAAAGTCGATGTTTTTAGTTCTGTTTTTTTCCTTTTTAGTCACGAAAGTATTATTTTGTACTTTGTAGTGATTATATTTTTATATCGGTTGTTTTTTTTTGTAAAAAGTGGTTTTCACTTAACCGAATCCTCCTTTTTATGAAGTGGGTAAAAAAAACAACGGAATTAGTTTCAAATTATTTTTAATACAAAATAAAATTAAATTATAAACACAAAACGACTGCTTTTTGATAAATCAGTATTATAGTTTTTGAGTATTGAGTAAATATGGAAGGAAATCAATTCAAAATCAAAAATAAAAATATTTTATTTCACATAAACCTACATGGGTACTTATGAAACGTCAAAAGCTAGGTGTACGGTGTATTGGTCGTTTCCTATGGAGAAGAACGTTACTCTTTTTAAAAATAATTGGCTTTTACAATATTTTCAAATAACAGTAGGTATGGGAGTACAGCGTAGGCCTGTCAACAAGTACCAGGTACTTGATAAAATAAAAAATGGTCTACAGATCTAAAGTCTACAAGGCTTACAAAGTCCTCACATTTACAAAATAAGAATGTATCAAAAGGATAAATAAAAAATAAAATGTAAAAACCTACTAAAACCAAGTGATATGATTGCCATTACAACCACTAAAAAAGAGGTGAAAAATTTGCATTGTCTGTATATAATGTCAAATGATAAAAATATTATGTCAAAGAAGTATGTAAAAAATAAATACAAAATAAACATCGTAATTTGGGAGCAGTTAATAGACATAGTTATGCCGTTAATGAGGTGCCAGGGAAGCCCCATGTGCAGAAGTAATTATTGCCAAACTACCTTGTCTTCAACGTCTTCATCTTATAATATGCTTTTTTGATAAGGACACGTTTGATGAGGGTTTTGAACTTTCCATCGCTAAGTTCTGTAACCGGCTTTGGCAACTTGTTATAAAAACGGATGCTGTTTACAAGAAACGACTTGCTAGTTTAATCTAAATTTAGGTAAGTATCACAATTTCATTTTTACTACGCGTATTTATATTATGGAAATCGCTTCTTATTTTGAAAAGTCCTAAGTTTAATTATATGTATGATTCAAAATTGATCAATATTGACCACTCGTGAGCTTGGACCCGCATGTGATTCTGACAATAACGACGATGTGCAACTATTGGGCTGTATGTTTTCTTTATTTTGCAATGTCAGATCCCTAATGGGCATACCACGTTCATATCTGCTGTCCACTAGTTCTGGTAGCAAGCACTTCAAATAAAATTGTACCAGCTTTGGCTCCATATTTTTTTGCCAGAATTCGTCATCTTTTTCAATGCGCTCTGTATGTATAGGCTCATTCTCTCCTGCCCAGATCCCAAGGAGACACACACGCCGTCCTGTGATATGAAGTTGTCCTTGGATTTGGTAGAACCATTTACTATTTTTGTTAATGGTTTTGGTCATCGTTTTTTTATTATATTTTATTATTTGAATTTTATTTTCTTCTATAGCTTTCACCAACCCTTGTTTTGATGCTGTTATTGGACACTTAATTTCGACAATCGTATCAGTCCCAATCAACCCGTCAGGCGTGGCCCCAATATAACAGTGAGATTTGTCAATAAATAATCCACAGGGCAAAATATTAACGTTCTCTTGTCGCTGTAATTGCAGCAGCGCCTGATGTTCGTTTTCTACTCCATGGGCTATTGATGCAACATGAGCCAAATTATTTTTATATAGGATACCAAAGGAGCTGTATTGGATGACAACTTCCGCTTACATATGGAGCCAAAGTTAGAGGCTGCTATAAGCTTCTGCCTTATCTCTATCCACTCGCTACTATCCCTTTGTAAAGTAGTGGACCTCTCTATGGAATCACGATCAGACGTAAGTTTTTTTAAATTTTCCATGTATTCATTTTTGGCTTGCTCCATTTGAGTTTCTGTCATGTCTGGCGCTGAAGAAGCTGGCCCATAATCATTTTATTTTTGTGTCTCTCTTAATTTCCTTTTTTTTGTGGGATGCCCAACGTTATATTTTCTTTTAAGAGCTTTTTCCTTCTCTACTTCCTCCACTTTTCCACCAGGGTTTTTCTCGATAAAAGCTTTTTGAATGGTGGAAAGAGCAGCTCTTGAGTTGAATGAGACTGCTGCAGCGTGATAACGGCCCTGGTAACCTCCTTTTGATGCAAAATTTGTTCTTTTCCCCCCAATAAATTTAGCTATTACATTGTTAAAACATTCGACAGTATTAGTGTCTACGTCTTCTATTAGACTTCGCGATTTAGCAGCAATGTTAGAAATAATTGCATTTATTCTAAATGCAAACGTCGAATTTTGATTTTTTTTAAACTCCTCATTAAAGTTGTTTTTTTTTGGCACAGAAGTAACTTTGGCACATTCTGTGATCACCGTAAGCATGTGCCAAAGAGTTAATAATATCATTATGTAGTACCAATATAGCTACATGCTCTCTGGGAAACTTTATGGTGTTTTATGGAATTAACAATTGCTTTTCGCATTGACATGATTTTTATATTGGTCAGCGTTTTCCGATGTACCAACATATATTTAGTTTCTGTGGTAAGTCCACGTAACTTTTTGCAGAAATTACGCAATATATGATTCCGGCACTCAATTTTTTCAACTGTCAAATTCTGATTTTCGTACGGTTTGGCGTTCAGAATTTTAGCGTAGGTTGAAGCGTCACCATCTCCTATCATTCTGCTGTATATGAGTCCACACATTGGAATCGAGGATTTAAAACCTTCGACTATAATTTGAGTTTCCATTGAGCTCGAACAATATAGTTTCTGAAACAGACATGCTGTTTCGGATCGACCGTTCTGTTTGCGGCTCTAGCACACACCAAGCAATATTTATTTTTTACTCCAAGATATAGAACTTGCCCAGTCTTTCTGCCAATTATTGCTGCCGTACCCGATGTAGATTTATAATTTGTTCCGTAAGACCTAGTACACTATGAGCCGTCAACATATACGTCAATGACGGGGTAACCGTTCTTTGTTCTTCCTTCTGCGAGCGCTATTTATTTTTCTTTTGCTGCAGCAGCCGCCAAAGACTCACTAGCAGTTTTCTCCCATTTTGCATAAACATCATTTTGCAATTTCAAATAATATTTTGAAGAAAATGATGGTATATTCATGGAAGAACATAATTCCTCAAATGTAGAGTATCCAATGCCGCAAGCAATGATTCCCGTGGTTGCGGCTATATTTAAATTTACTTGCTGTGGATCCTTGTAATCTTCAGAATGGACCAGACAAGTTTCTTTACACATGCTACATTGGAATTTAAAAACAGATATAAGCCCTAGACTTCTTTCGCTGATTAATCGAAAATTACTCATCTTGCAATCAAATAAATTATTATGTCTCCCTTTTTCTTGCAGTTCTCTAAGAAGGAAATTTATATCAACTATTCGACGTCCCTTAACAGGATGAAAATCATCTTGATTTCTAGCCTCTTCTTTCACAATAAATGAATTACGAATGTCTTCCATTCCACTGTAACAATGAATGAAAAACAATTACGCTTTTATATGATACAACGCACGGGTTGATTTTAGACTATAAAAAAAAGCATTATAGCATTTCTACTCTTACATGAATACAGTGGTATCAATTTTAGCTAGATTAATTTTCCAACGAAACGTATATTCTGCCACATTGTTCAAAATCATTTAAATATATTTGGAATATAAATATACTAATGACTATTACATAAGGAAAATTATGGGGAAAGTAATTTTATTAGTAAAAAAAACTTACACAGCAGTCTCAGTGGGTTGCGTATCAACAGGATCAAGTGTCACAAGAGAGTTGTCGGTGTTATCAACTCCACTTGCACAGGCGCTTGCCATTGTTTCGTAGTATCTGAAAAAAGACCATAACAATAAGATTCCTGAAGCAAAAAATAAAATCGGTTCCAATTTAGCACTCAAACTCATTTACAAAATAATGTATCCATAGAATTAATACTTAGGATATGTACACAAAATAAATATATACCTATATAAGTACAGAAGGCGGGCTTTACAACGTGTGATAGAAGCACGCACACATAGAACTCAAACTAACAAACAAACTATCAAACAAATGCCCGTGGTCGTAAGTGTGGGTGCCTTTTCCCTTGGAGCTGGTAGCATTTTGCATTGCGGTAGGTATACTAGATACTTACTTTATATTTGTGTTTTTTTTGGACGCATACATTCCTTTGCATCGTGGTTTTGATGCACTGCAACAATAAAAAAATGTTCATGAAAAATATTATCAAGTTATTCTACTGTTATGATTCTACTATGTAATATGTAGGTATTGGTAAAATAAAATGTGTAAAATATTGAACTTTATAGATATTGTTGGTAAACATTGAATACATAAATCGATTAGAATTAGATAATACTTTGAATATACGTTGTATAATTACCGGCACCGATAAAATTTTACATTTGTCAATTTTCACTATCGATAATCCCTAATAACTTCTAAACGGATTGCCCTATTTGCACAATTTATTTTGTCCTATCCGTTTTGGACCTAAACCTATCAAATGACACTAAAAACAACAGAGTATCTACATAAACAAAAAATCATGTTTTCAACTTACGTAATATTTTTTGGCGTGAATTTACCTTACAAAAAAGTTACTTCGTTTATAATGATTCAAAGTTCATTATGTTTATATGTATGTGTTGCAAAGACGATGTAGGCAGTAGCGTGAATTAAATGAAAATCAGGTACACGTGGATATTGGATTCTTTTATTATTGCACATTAAACTTGTTGACAAAAATCACTTTATATTATATTATATCTAAAAGGGGGTGTGCAGGTCACGGTCAGAGCCATAAGAGAAAGAGGAAGTAAGAGCTGTCAAAAACTTAAACATAGACATTACATAGATATCATAGACGTCAATAGACAATAGATGCATTTCAACACTGCTCCTCATTCCTGTCAAGGACATTAAGGCTACATTAAAATACAGTAATACAGGTTTGATTACAAGCAAAACTTTATATAAATCAAAATACAAATCTAACAATTCAATTAGGTACAACAATTCAGATTTAATGATCTTACATAAATATGATGCTTTTGTGAACATAATGGTTTAGTGAGAATATCCGCCACCATGTTTTCAGTAGGCATATACTCTACATTAATTTTACCATCCTGTATTAAGTCTTTGACGAAATGGTAACATAAGTCAATATGCTTAGTTCTTTTATGGCAATACTGTTTAACTAGCAACAATTTTTGAGCACTTTGATTATCATTGTATACAGTGACATCAAAGTGTTTGTCAATTATTTCTGATAAGAAATTCTTAACAAAACAGATGTCCTTGCACACATCACTAATTGCAAGATATTCAGCTTCAGTGCTAGACAAGGCAGTACATCGCTGTTTTCTGGCTTCCCAATTTATGACATTTGCACCTAATTTAATGACATAGCCAGTATACGACTTGCGGTCAGATAAGTCATTCGCCCAATCGGCATCTGCGAAGGCATTTATATTACAATTACTGGTTTTTACAAAGAAAAGACCAAAATTAATTGTTCCTGCCAAATACCTAAGTACTCTCCTAGCAGCGCGCCAATGGCTTACATCAAAAAACACGTAGTATACTGACTTAGCTGACTACAGGCATATGATATATCCGGACGAGTGCATACAGACAAGTACATAAGGGAGCCTAGTAGTTCTCTATACTTATACACATCATTTTGTAAATTATTTACTCCAGACTTATATATGACTATGACTTATATATGGATACATGTTTACATTCACTCATATTAAACTTTGCCAATAAACGCCTTATGTAATCAGATTGATCAAGGATTGTTATATCTTGAGTTTTAGTAACATTCATGCCTAAACAATTTTTCAATTTCCCTAGATGTCTAACTTCAAAGTTTTGAGTTAATAATGATACAATTCTTTCAATACATCCATTGTGAAATACATAAATATCATCTACATACAAGGCAAGAATTACAAACTCTTCTTTAGTTTTCTTTACATATACACAAGGTTCACATTTACTTTGCTTGTAACCATTTGCACATAGTACATTATTAATTTTAATATTCCACATGCGACTAGCCTGTTTTAGGCCATACAAGCTTTTCCTCAAAAGACATATCTTATTTTTATTACTTTCTAATTTAAAACGAGTTGGCTGTTCCATATATATTACTTCATCTAACTCACCATTCAAAAAAGCGGTGGTGATATCAATATGATCCATAGACAAGTCCAACTGATTTGAAATACTAATCAAAATTCGTAAAGTTGAATGCCGGACTACAGGTGCAAAAGTGTCCGCATAGTCTATACCTTCTTTTTGACTATAACCACAGGCAACTAGTCTAGCCTTAAATTTAATAAATTTACCTGTTGCATCAAACTTTTTCTTAAAAACCCATTTGTTTTTGACAATGTTAGCGTCACTAGGACGATCTATCAAGCCCCATACATTATTTTTAATCATAGAGTCATACTCACTTCTCATAGCTTTAAGCCATTCATCCTTCTCCGGAGAATTCATCGCCTCGTCGTAAGTAGAAGGCTCATCCAATGAGCTGACATCAGCCAATAATGAAGATAAATAATAATCTTTATAACGTTCGGGAATAATACCTCGGGTACTCCGTACAGGGCGAGAGATAGACACGTCGTTACCATTAGACGCAGTCTGCTCTGCTCCTCGAGATAAAGAGGGCGACAGCGAGACATCAGGGCCAGAAAGCACCTCAGCCTCATCATCATCATCCTCAGTAGAATCTTCACTTGCAGTACGGTAAACATCCGATAGTGGTGACTGTAAAGGCAGGCTTGTAGTCCCATCTGTAGCTTATCTACACAGCCAAAAACACGGAGGTGACTAAGATCAATATTTGATCCGGTCCACTCACATTCAGGTATTCTATCTGATAGTGCAGTAGTTGGAGACCTATTTTTTAAATAAATAGCTGTCATAACAGCCTCTCCCCAATATCTATCACACAGACACATATATACACACATATACGCATGTAACATAGCTCGAGCCTTCTCAAAAACTGTACGATTAACACGCTCAGCTAACCCATTCTGTTGAGGGCAATAAGGCACAGAGGTCTGGTGAATAATGCCTTCCTTTTTAAGGTAATTGGATAAATTATTATTACAGAATTCTGTACCATTATCAGTACGTAATACTTTAATATGCAAACCAGTTTGCTTTTCTACCAAATTTTTAAAATTAATAAAATGAGAACTCACTTCCGATTTGTGCTTCATAAGGTAACCGAAGGTCTTCCTAGTGCAATCATCAGTAAAGGTAAGCAAGTAGCGAGCTCCACCCCAGCTGCTCACTTGAATCGGGCCGCATACATCACTATGGATCAGGTCCAGCGGATGAGCAGCACGTCCCCCACTTGACCTAGGATAAGATGACTCATGCATCTTTCCGGTAAGGCAAGAGACGCAGCTGCCGGGCACATCATCTTCATGCTGAAAAACGACAACCACACACTGATTCCCATCACCATGTATGCACATACCTTTATGATTCAGGTGACCTAAGCGCTTATGCCATATACTAATAGGTACACAAGCTGCAGCATTGGCACTCATGGTTCCTTGCCTAGATTGAAGGGACATAGAATGACCTACTCGAGGGTTGGGCCGATCTTGCAACTTAAATTTATAGAGTCCATTATTTTTATTAGCAAATAAAACCTGGTTGCCTTTGATTTTACAATCACTATATATAGTACAGTAATCCTTGTGGAAAGTTACAACATAACCCTTATTAGTGATCTCACTGACGGATATCAAATTATTAGAAAGATCAGGTACAAACAAAACATTACTTAGGGAAACATTATCAGAAAGAGTAGTTTTACCAACCATTTCACATTGTAATTGTTGTCCATTGGCAACAGTAATAGCACATTTTTTGTTCACTGGATCCTGGACTAGTGTTGAGTCAGCACACATATGGACAGTGGCTCCACTATCTATGATGAACTCGTTCAAATGGGAAGTGGAGTATGCAGTTGCAAACAGTGTATGTTGATCTTCATTCTTTTTCTTCGCTTCATCACGTTTTCTCTTAAAACATTGTTTAATAGTATGGTTGCTCTTTCTGCAATATGTACAGACTAGATTCTTAAATCTTCTTTTGTTGTTAGCTGCATAAGCTAAATTCTCTGAAGTATTCCCATTGTTATTGCGCCTATGATCTTCTTGGAGTAAGCGAGTGCGAACAACTTCACTTGAGAGTGTCTTCGTCAAGCTCGCAGTCTCCAGGCTTGAAACTAGTACATTAAAGTCTTCAGGTAGACCCGACAACAAAATCTCGGCAATTTCTGCATCATCTATAACCTTTCCAATGTCAGAGAGTTGTGCTACCAACTTCATGACGCCTTCAATATAGTCTGACATGCTTGAAAAATTATTAAATTCTATACGGTGTAATTGTCGAAGCAGTAGTACTCTTCTGTACAGACCTTTGTCTTCGAAAGTGTCAGATAATCGCTTGCAAGCATCAGATGCAGTCTTTGCATCACGGACTAGTTGATATAGGTTAGGTTGAATCGATAAGCAGATGCGAGCAAGCGCACGTGCATCACGAGTAGGGTCGGTATCGGTTCCCTCGAGACAATTGTACAATCCGTCCAAATTTAATAGCATTTTAATTGCAAATTTCCAAGAAATCCAATTTGAAATACCTTCTAGTTTTTCGATAGTTGTTAATGCGTTGTGGGAAGCGTTGGCCGCCATGTTGTATCCCTTTGTTCTCTTTGAAGCCTGGGCACATAACCTGTTGCAAAGACGATGTAGGCAGTAGCGTGAATTAAATGAAAATCAGGTACACGTGGATATTGGATTCTTTTATTATTGCACATTAAACTTGTTGACAAAAATCACTTTATATTATATTATATCTAAAAGGGGTTGTGCAGGTCACGGTCAGAGCCATAAGAGAAAGAGGAAGTAAGAGCTGTCAAAAACTTAAACATAGACATTACATAGATATCATAGACGTCAATAGACAATAGATAATTGTCCATGACATGAATGCATTTCAACAGTATGTATCTATCTATTTATTAGTATTTATTCTTGTAAAGTTTTAATAAATAAATAAATAAAAATCAAGACTTATTAGGTTGATAATATGTAAATAAATAAATTGTAAACAAACTTACCTGGTTTCTTGTCTAACTTTCCGCACTTTACACCTGGCCACTTTCTTGTATTTATTTTTATTTCCCATAGCTAATTCTGTTTACTAACAAAAACGAATAACTGATTTCTTTTATTTACAATATGTGATAGCCGCGCGCTGGAAAAAAGGGACATAGGTCTTACCTCGACAAGGCCTGGCGGGCGACTGAAGTGACGAACGCGAGCCGCTGTGTTATATAATAATTTATTATTAAAAGAATTAAGCTATTTTTTAAATGTAACCACAAATTATTTTTCTATATGTATAATTACCTTTTTTTAGATATGGTTTTTAGTAGTAAAGCTTTTATAAGCTTCGAGAAAAACAAGAATTACCTTTAAAAAATATCGAATTTGACTGTTCTTCGGATTTTTTTTTGATCGAGTGAATTTTCGATATCGTGTTTCGAACCACAAATTGTAAAAGTACATAAAGTAAACTTCAATAAGTGTTTTTTTTACTTTAAAAAATCACGATTTCTTTGTTTATTATTAAATCAAATTAATGTAAAATTGGGAATACCTGGCCTTAAAACAAACTCCTAAGACATCTTGGTAGACTATATTATTAGAAAAGATTGTTACGTACCTCTCCATAAAATCTACCATCACTTCGAATTGCGACGGGCTGGTTCTCATCATCTTACGTTTTTAATGATTAATAAAAGATTAAGAAGAAGTCTTAACTCTTAAGTCCGTTATCACGCTAAGTTTTAAAACTTACTTCATCCAAAACGTCAATTTAAACAATATCGAAGGACAACGAATGTCGTCTCTTTTATTTTGCCGGTGTGTAAAAGAGATGAAGCGAATAAAGTGAAGTTCGTTCAATCGAGCTAGTCGATGGTCGCCATCGTGTAAACTATATTCGAAAACTTTAACTCGTACTACCGATTACATCGAAAACTATATAGTTCATCGAGCTCACCAAAACTATCATCGTTTCTGTAATTTGTAAACTCGTACTAGGGGTACAGTTCCCGAGAAATCAATAAATCTTCTCTGATTATGTTGTCGTCGTCTAAAAAGCGGGCAAAGACAAGTAACTGACAACAATTAGAAATGTCAGTCGATTCATCGCACTGCAAAGCGAAGTATGGTGATTTTTTTATTCTTGAAACAAGTTGCTCCTCGATATCATTTGACATTAATTCAATTCGAGCGTTAACTGTGTTATTCGAAAGAGGTATTTTCTGTATTTTTTTTAGCCTCTAATCCTAAAACTTCTTCAACAGCCTTTATCAAACATGGCTTCACGAGTGTTTCTCCGACTGTGTGATGTTTTTTAGATTGCGCTATTAATTTCGAAATCTCAAACGACGCTACTAATGTTTTCTCTGATGACGCAAATCTCGTACCAGTAGACCCGAATTTCATTTTTTTCAGGTTCTCCAATTTTCCTTCGAAGAATTCTGGCGATCGGTCAGAGAAATTAGGATGAACCGTTTCCAAGTGATGTTTTAATTTCGCTGGCTTCAAAGCGTCATCTGCGAGAACGGTCGCGCATATTACGTACTGTGGTTTTATTTCTCTATTGCTCTCTATTAAATCGCTATTGAGGTAAACCCAAATTTTATATAACTAAAATCGTATATTCTCTTAGGCGGCATGTTCTAAAAATAAAGGAGGAAAATGATCAAATACAAGCTAAGAAAGCAAGATGATCATAACAGATTACAATGAAAAGCGTTGCTGCCCACTTTTCACGAATTAGTCTGACTAACACCGCACCCGTTTAGTATGGGTTAGCCTTAACCACACGGGGTAGGCATAGGTAAGTTAAGGGGAATGCTTATTATCCCTACAAAAATATGCCCGAGATGGACAAAGACGAATTCTACATTGAAGTATAAGTATACCTCAAGTCAACAGAAACCAATTACAATTTAATTTACTATCCAAAAACGAGGCAGAATGAATATTATGTCAACATTAGAGAATAAAGAGAAATTAATTAAACAAAATAATATATCTCAAAGCTTTATTCGTCGTTAAAACTTATTCACAACTCATCGAGGAATTATGCAAGAAGATAAATATTAAATAGCTATTAAATTGGTGCGGAGTCCAAGCCAAGTACTATATAATTGACATATTGTGGACACAGGTACTTACTGTCCCACAACCTCCCAAACAGTTACAATATCCGTTTTTTATAGTCTCTTCCAGGCTAAGAATTATTAAATCGTCGTGTACAGCAGGTACATATGCGTTATAAGGGTAGTTTTCAAAATTATTGTACATTTCTTTTCTGTTTATTTTGTGTTATCGTGACACAAAAGTAACACAAATGAAGAATAAGGGTAAATACACAGCGAAGTGATTAAAAAAAACAATGTTCTAGTAATAAATCAATTTTTTAATCTTTAAACTTAGAAACTAAATAAAAATGATGTCTTAAACTTATCATGATCATAAAAATCACATTTCAAAATAATTATATTAGCAGTCTCGCATTTTTTAACATACGTTTAACGTTTTATTCATATATTTTTGGAATATTTAACGACTTAAAAACCTTATAATATTTAACAATGTCACCTACATTATAGTGTTATTTAATAAACTTTTTTTATGTTCGTTACCATATATTTTCAATGTTGTGTAAAAGTCACATAATATAGAATTAAAGAAATTTTATAAAACTGAATAGCCTAACAATTTTTTTAAAAATAATTCAACATTCTTAAATAGTATTTTTGGATTGTTAAAATAATACGTACATTGAATATTATACATATTATAAATATACATATTATTTTCACGATATAAGCATATTTTCTCAACTATTATTTTAATTATAAAAAAACGTCTTGTTGTACTTACTAATTTAACAATCAACATTTTGTATATTAAGTCCTTATATGCCCCTAGTATTGGGCTTATACCTGTGACTGTTAACTTCATATATTACGTATTAGAAGAGCTAAGCTTCAATGGCCTAATTTTAGAAAGCGTAAGACTGGCGACTATTGGCCTAAAGGTTTATACGTCTAACGGACGTAAGATCTAAAGTTTTGAATGACTATCTTAAAAGGTAATTTAGGTATTAAAGCTTAGGTTTTCTGATAAGTAACCTATAAAAAACTAACAAGCGATGCCTGTGAAAATGTATTTAAAAAATAGCTTCATCGTCACTATCATCAAACATCTCACTAAACTCTTTTTTTAAATCAAATGAGGATACATTGTAAGATTGGGCTAATTTTGTCATTTTTTGCAAGTCGGATAACTTATAGTTTACTCGTACATTTGAAAGTATAGTGACTGTGGACTTGCTTGGTTTATTAGCATCTGTATTAAAATAAGTCGATTTATGATTTTTTGCGTTATAACCAGTTTTGACGATTACTTCATCATTATCAGAATCGTTGTTCTCGGAATCAGACGAATAAATAATTTTTCTTTTTCTTGTCGGACATGGTTGAACCTTTTTTTTCAGCAATCTATGTTCTTTTAAAGAAAAGCAATCACAAAATCCCTTTATGAAAGAAGACCCTTCACTATGACAAAAGCAGCTCAATTTTCTATAACTGATTACACACAGTTCTTGTTTTACAAATAATTCAGATATACCAAAGGAACTTGTTATCTGATGTATCTGCATTGTTTGCGGTACAGCAACTAAGTCATATGGGCTTATTTGCCTTTCAATGTCCTTAATATCTTCTTCTTCGATTAGGTACAGCTTCACTGCAGTTTCATTTTTTAAAGCGTCATATGCCGTTTTCGCGCCATTTATGTCCATATGGTAAGCTACCTTCTTGTCCAAAGTTCTTTTGATGACACCTCCTATGCCATCAGCAGCACCTTTGCCGTGAGCGGCTTCAAAAAAATTCCAGGTAGCAAAAGAAAATCCTATGGATTCCAACATACTCGAGAATAAAAAAAAGTTCTTTTTTTGCCTGTACTGGCTAGTGGGTCCATCTGAGTAAAAATGAACTATGTTCACATGCGGTGATTTTTTTCTTATATCCCTTAGTATGGGCAAAAGGTGAGCCCAAATTGCTTCCGGAGTGTGCTTAGTTGAGTCTGAAAATGTGCAAAAAGACTCCAAAGAATTATGCCCGTACACAACACTGGTATGAAGACTAATTTGTATTTGGGATGCACCAAAATGAAGAGCTTGGATTTCTTTATGCAGCTTACATGTATAATTTTCCGAGAAATCGCAATGGATTAGAATTTCATTTACGCTTAAATTTTCTTTTAAGTATTTGTAACACTTATATTGGTGATATATATTGTAACAGTGGACTGAATTCTACTAGTTCTTTTTTAAACTCCACGATTAAATGTCTTAGAGTACCTGATTTTATTATTTTCGCCATTCTTTTCGTTGTTTTGTTTTTATTCTCTTTTTGATATTCAATAGTTTGAACTGTCCATTCCAGCCAAGACACTTCGTCATCTAAATTACATTCCGAGAAATCATAAACAGTTGTCTCTTCCTTTAAATGACATTTGCATTCCGAGTACATACATTCCCTCTTTTGAATATCACAGACATTATTTTTTATGAATTCCTCTAAATCTTTAGACTTCACTATTGAAAGATTTTTAAGTGTAGTATATTTAAATTCTATATTACCATGTTTTTTACAGCATGTTTCACGATTAGAGAGATTGGGACTTAATACAAAAAAGGGCTTGTATCTAGTAAAAGTGGTATAAGACACTGGAATCTTTGTCTCTTGAATAAATTTATAGCGTAATTTTCTCATTGACTCTAGGAGATATCGTCGTTGCATCTTATTTTTTTTCACCGTCTTCGTTTCCTTCTTGCCAGCTGTAGCGCGGCTAACGTCATCTTGTAAAAAAAAGTTATGAATTTTGTGTGTGAGTGCCTCGTGTTTCATTGGAATTTTCTTCCTCCGAACTCGAATTCTACCCTTGAGTCCAATTATTCCTTCCAGCTTGGTTTTTGTTCTATACTTTTTAACCAAATTATTATCAACAATTTTAATGTGCTTTTTTGCTCATTACTTAACGCTAATTCATACTGACGCTTGACTGATTCGCACAATATATTTTTATGGAAGAGTTCCTTTTTAACTTTTTCTCTTTCTGAAAGCGGAATATTCAACGAATTCACGAACGATTCTGTTTTGGAATTTGGCGTTAGGTCCCTTAAATTTGAAATATTATTCTCTTTATATTGTTCATCATCCTGTGAATGCGCTGCTTGTAGAATTTTGTACCTATATATTGTTTTCTTCAGTGCTTTATTTTTTATAATTAATGCATTTACCTTTTCTTTTAATTTTTTATTTTCTTTTGTTATTTCGCTATGTCTCTTTTTATACACTTTTCGACAAAGTTTTATTTTATCCCTTGTTTCTTCACTTTTTTGTTGCTTAAACCTTCGCCATTCCTTTCTCTTAACTTTTTTTTCGGATTCAGAAAGTTGGTTGATCGGTATGTATTTATTTTTCGTTCTTATTAATTTTTTTTTTGGACTTCCTTCCATTTTTGTGGATCATTTATCTTTAAGCGCTCTCGATAACGCCTTTGCCTTTCAGCAGGCGTCAACGGCATCTTTCCTAAAACCGAAAATGGAATTACTATTCACATAGGTAATACTGCATACTGTAAACAGGCCCTAACCCATTCCATTGTGTAACGTTACACAAAAATAATAACACAATGGTCACACAATTGAACAAAATGCACGTGTCCCCAATGTACAATTAATAATATTATTGTAATTTCATCCTCGAGTTACTCGTGAAACATGCATTTATCTATAATTTATCATTACCTACACTGACATGGTGCATAGCAAAATGTAGTACTTACTGAATTCACGTATTTTGGCACTTTTTAACTAGTTTTTAATTGTCCTTTTTACGACGCACACGAAGTAACACCATCAGTCTTAAAACACAAAATGGTGACTGAAAGAAACTAGCGTCCTCTAGTTGTAACTAATTTGACGCATGGAGTTGCCATAGTAAATTAGAAATTTACTTCTCTTATTATTAAATATCGACGTTACAAGAAAGAATAACACAAAATAATCGAATATGAGACACGTGCTTAGGGGCAAATAAATGGTTTGTTATAATTATATTGTTTTATAGTATATTTCATATAACTTACACTTTTACCTGACTAAATATTGTGTAATAAGGTTATTTTTGAGTGTATTACTTATTAATTGCTGCTTTTTTTTAAATACGCGCGAGTGTGGACATTGCACTTTTGTATGAGAAAACAAATGACGACAGGAATTAAAGGGTTTAGCGAGGTAAGGAGCACGAAATGGCCCCCACGGCCCATGACGGAATTATCATTTGTACTGGTATTGGCACTCTAAAACAATACGAAATGTAAGGTCGTTGACCCCTGACCTTGACCTGTCTTTGAGATATTCGAGAAAGTTCGTATGCGCGCCGATTTTTTTCATAATTTTTTTTCCGAAAAACTATAAAAGCTAGAAGGATGGGACCAATTGCGTATAATGAGGGATACTTTGAAAAATATTCTGTATTTTTTTCAGAGTTCTCGTGAAATGACAACTGTGTAAAATAATTAAACAAAATATAAATAATTTTTTTTAGTACTGTTCTATTATGTCTACCGCGCCAAAAAAAATATATAATACTCTTTGATTTATATACTTATACCATACAAAAGCTGATCAAAATCAAAGAGGCGCTTCTTGAGTAATATCTAAAGAAAACTTGTTCGATCGTGTACAGTGGGCGCCCGCCCAGCCGCTTCGCGCGGACTAGAAAACAAACGTGTTTATTCATGTTCAATAGATTATTATAAGTGTATTCGTGTCATTACAAATACGATTTCACGCATGGTTGCTTTAGTCTTCCGTGTTAAGGAAACCACACACAAATATAAATTACCTAATAGGTCATTCGGTGAGAATAATTGCGTATGCCTGTCGCAAGTTGTATGGTGATAACCACGGGTGATAACAATGTTTGTGAACTGTATTATTTGTGACACTTTCGTGCATAAAGTTCGCGGAAGAAAAAAGTTATCACTAGTGAAGAGGACGCTAGACTATATAGTGACTCGAGTAAAAAAACAGTTTCTGTTGGTGACGTATTGTGTGGAAAGTGTCGGCTAATTATTTACAATAGCAAATCAAACGTTGCATCAACTTCTGCGGCATCTACCCTGGTAGAGTGTGAAGGCGAACAGGAGTCTGGTGAACACTTAGCAGTTGGGGAAACATCTTCTAATGCTTCATTCCAACAAGAATGTGAAATGAATTTACCATGCAGTTCCGAAAGCGACCACGATGATGATGATGATGATGGCGATGATGTTTTTTCGCATGTTGCCCAAAACGACGAATTTATATATGTACATATACCACGTGTTGTATCCACCCACAAGTATTGTTGTATATGTCGATCCACAACAAACTTAATGCGAGTACCTTTTGAAGCGCGTTACGAGGCTTATACAAACATTGGGATTTTTATACCAGAGGATAACCGTTGTTGCTGCACACATATAATAGGAAAAAACTTTTATAAAGACGAGTTGGTGCACCTACGTGTAGTATCTAACACCAGTAAAATGAACTCTAAAGAAGTTGCTCATTTTTTAAAATCACTTTCAGAAAGAGCAGGGATGTCGCTTTTCGACAAAATTGAAAATGATATGTCTGAAAATCAGATAAGGATATTGACAGGGCTTTGTCGGCAAAACATTATTGAATTAAGACAGCTATTGACTTCTATGCGAAACACAAGCATACGCACTGTGACTCAAGCGTTAGTTGTATTCTTGTTTAAATTAAAAACTGGAAATTCTAATTCAGTGATAGCAGGAGTGCTGGGTTTACCATACGAACAACATGTGTCGACATTTTTTAAGGAAGTATTAAGAAGTTTTAAGACTGATATTTTGCTTCATTTTGGATTAACCTCCGTTTCTCGAGAAGATTTAATAAAGAACACAAGTTTAACAGCTCGAATGTTATTGAACCTTAGAGATGATCAGCTGGTATTGATATTTGACGGCACTTATATCAGGCATCAAAAAAGTTTTAACAATGAATACCAGAGAAAATCGTATTCTGGGCAAAAGAAAACCCATTTATGCAAACCGTTCACAATCTGTACTACGAACGGGTTTATAGTTGATTTTGCTGGGCCATTTTATGGAACGGAAAATGATGCCACTATTATGAAGAAAGTGTTACAGGATGCTAAACTTAAAACTCTATTACGTCGGAATGATGTATTTGTCGTAGATCGTGGATATCGTGACGCCGTTGGCGACATCACCAAAGAAGGCTACACCGTGTTAATGCCGGCGATTAAAGGTAATCGAGCCCAGTTACCTACCGATGAAGCCAATATGTCACGACAAGTGACTAAAATCCGATGGGTAGTCGAAGCTGTGCACGGAGCTATTGCTCAGAAATATAATTTGCTTCATAACAATCTTGATAATAAAATGCTTCCAAAAGTAAGTCTATTATGCAAAGTTGTTGGATTTTTACACAACAAATTCAGTAAGCGATTGGATTCTGATACAGGCTTAAATGAGACAATTGTTCAATACTTTAAAGAGCGACTGGCGTTACCAAATTCTTTAAGTGAAGAGGTAGAAAAGCAGCACTGGAATCGAAGAAAAACGGCTTTTCAACAACTGGTGTCATCAGAAATTTTAGATTTTCCAAGACTAAACGAAGAACAATTAAGAATATTATTTACAGGTTCCTATCAGCTCTCATTAGCTGTTTCATACCTCGCTGAAATAATGGACGACAAGAGCAATCTCTATATATATTACGTCAAACAAACCCCAACTATCATCAAGTTAAATGTTCGTTCCAGACATGTAAATAGTAAATAGTAAATATTACCGATTGTTCATTGATTATGTTCCTAATATGAACAGTGTCGAAGGAATCCGAGGATATTGTTGTGATTGTCCGAATGGAAACAGGACAGTTGGATGCTGCGCTCATGTCGCAAGTGTAATATATTATTTAGCTCATGCGAGATATCTATTTCGCATTTTACGTCCTGCTGAAATTCTGTCGAAAATATTTTCAAATTATGCAGTCAATGTTGTGATAAATGAAAATAGTGATGATGATGATTAAAATTATGTTCAACATGTAATTATAATAATTAATCCAAAAATGACCTCTTTAATTAGTTCCTACCAGCCGTACGCACACTAAGTAATTCTCATAATTACTCAAGAAGCGCCTCTTTGATTTTGATCAGCTTTTGTATGGTATAAGTATATAAATCAAAGAGTATTATGTATTTTTTTTGGCGCGGTAGACATAATAGAACAGTACTAAAAAAAATTATTTACATTTTGTTTAATTATTTTACACAGTTGTCATTTCACGAGAACTCTGAAAAAAATACAGAATATTTTTCAAAGTATCCCTCATTATACGCAATTGGTCCCATCCTTCTAGCTTTTATAGTTTTTCGGAAAAAAAATTATGAAAAAAATCGGCGCGCATACGAACTTTCTCGAATATCTCAAAGACAGGTCAAGGTCAGGGGTCAACGACCTTACATTTCGTGTTGTTTTAGAGTGCCAATACCAGTACAAATGATAATTCCGTCATGGGCCGTGGGGGCCATTTCGTGCTCCTTACCTCGCTATACCCTTTAGGTTTTTTATTAGAATAAAATGAATTGTCACAGAGAAATATATGTATGTTTCCTATTTTATTACTAGTTAATCTGAATATTGGCTTATATGTTTAAATTTCGTACTGTTTTATATTTTATTTTTACCATAAGTTTGATGGACACATAATTGCAACAAAATGTACATTAATTTTGAAAACGACCCATAAACAAAAAGCCGAGTGGTCGTGTCAAGCTGGTCCTATCAAAGTCCTTTTGCAAATGGATATCGTGAAAAAAGAATGATTCTTAAACAACAGCCTTATTAATATATTAACTTAAAAACAAAAAATCGAAAAATAAATCCGTATTAACTCAAGTCGCAATTGAATAGAGTAAACGAAAACTAATGAGTGACAGGCACAGGCCAAGGACATAGTGTGCATACAGCCCACAATATTTAATCTATTTTGTAGAAAATAAAATAATTACATTTTATTTCTAATTTATTGTAATTTAATGTAAGTTCCTTGGCACTGTGGCAGATACCGCAATTAAATTAAAACAATACAAAATATAGATATAATTTTTTTTTTAATCATTAGTACCTAATGTGGGAATTAAGATAGCAGTAATAAAACCACTACACTACAATCACCTAAATACGTTCATTAATTTTTCAGTCGTTTTTTACGTCTTTGCAATTTGCATCCTTCTTTAAAGTCCTTCAAAAAGAAGAAGACCATGAGATCCTTCTTTCCTTCGATTGCCAAAAAAAACCTCCCGTTACTAAAGATACCTGATCAATCCACTTACTATTCTCGACAGTTGTATTTTTATAATTTCACTACCGTAAAAAAATTGGTGCCTTTATCAGATAGAATAATATTTGTTTGTTTTATGTTGACCAATTTCAAAAATTTTAATTTAGAAACAAATTACATTAAACTAAAAAAAAAATCTTTAAGTATATATACATAATATAATAACTAAAAAATATTATTAAAAGGAGTCCCTTTAGGCAAGGTTCCGAAGATACTGGCAGCGTTCCCCCTTTGAATAGCTAGACTAATTCTTTGTCCGAAGTAGCTGCCAGCTCTTCGGTCTCCTGTGACGTCGAATAACCTTTTTGCTATTTCCTTAAAAAGTCTTATAGCGCTAGGACCCCACGGACCAAGGGTCTCGACACCGAAAGGAACAAAATCATATTCAGAACCTAGATCCCTGTATTTGTATGCTTTGGTTTTTTCAGCCGCTTCACAAGCCGCACCAGCTCTGTTGTTGGTTCCATGTAGATGGGAAGGGGCGAGCGTGTCTGAACAGGTTGCATCCCATACCAGCACCCGACCCATCTTCCATGGAATTAAACTCATACCATCCGGTCTCTTGCCATCGTCTCTTGCAATACCAGTCGGCTCAAGTAGACTTGGCACGTTAATGGTGGCAAGGGACCGGCGTATGATATCGTTAAGCGCGGCATGTCTCGAGAAGCGGCCTGCACTTTTTTGGCATGACAGACCATGATGTCCTAGCTTGTCGACATCACTACCACAGGGACATTTATGAGGAGCGCAGACCGGAACCCCAAGCCGTAGACAGGTTGCGATTCGGAGCGTTTCAGGCTCAAGAAATGTTCCTGTATTTGACGAAGGGTACGCGTGAAGCCAGTAGCCAGCCTCATGTGTACCCACGGCCAAAAGCCTAGCACGCGCCGAGCCTGTACTACAGCTTAAAAGATTGTCATAAGTCAATTTACAGTTTATGTCGTCCCAGCTCCTCTGTGAATTTGCAGAAACTGGAAAATTTTGACCTGGGCATGCAATTAAAAAAGCGTTTCTAGCTTCTTCCAAACCAGCAATCTCAAAGTTTGAAGAGGATGCCCTTAAAATTTTACTTATGAGATTCGCTGAGCTATGGAAAGAAGATAGGAAGGCTGGTAAAGCGACACTGGAAATTTTGCGAATCCCTAAACCACCATAACGGATAGGTAGGGATGCCTGGGTCCAAGATTGCTCGTTCAGTTGCATATTAAGAATCGATTCTAAGCTGATTTTGATTAAGTCGTCTACTTGTGTTAAAAGATCTGGGTGATTGCAAAAGGAGCAGCAACGGAGCGCATACGTAAATTTTGGGGCGAAAAGACAGCATTTTAAGATGCAAAGTGCATAATGTGGACTAATTTCAAGGAGACGGTCAACAGAATTTTGAAATTTAGTGATTGAATTATTAATATATTCAGAAATAGATTCATCAAAAATTGGAGAACCTAAAAGGTAAAGGGAATTACTGTTAACTATTTTAATATTTGGAGCCAGAATATTAAATTTTTGTTTTACATCATTTAAATTTAAGTCACAGTTATTTATAAAAAGTTCGCATTTGCTAAAATTAAGTTCCAAACCAATGGCTTCAAATTTATTTTTGATTAAAAAAAGGTCCGATGTAATGTAATTTCAAAAATAATATTATAAAGTAAACATGTTTTTTTCAAAATCATTTATCTTATATTGGTTACAACAGTACTGTAATAAACATATACTTTGTTAAATACTAAATAACAAGAATACAAATTAAACTTTGTTTCAATTTCTATCACATAGAACCTTACAATATACTATAAAATTATATTAACAATCATACAGATTTTTGGCTATATTTGGCAACATAAATTGAAAAAAGAAAGCTTTTACTCGAGGGATTATAATATTTTGTATAAATTAATCATTTCTATAAACATTTATTATTTTTTCATCAACATTGGTCCATATAAATAGATCACAACAATCTCTACCTGTGACAAGTAACTGTGTTTGGATTTGGTAATAATAGTTGCTTGTTTTTTTCAGTTGCAAATATTCCAAATTATGCTCTAAATGGGAATAATTATTGACTCCAATGATTTCATCCTTTATGGAATATGGGCATTTAACTTCTAAGATTTTGTTATCTTCAAGCAATCCATCAGGAGAAGCGCCGATGAAAGGGTACTGCACAGAAACATATAAACCGCAGCGTTCTACTTTTTTACCAGCTTTCCCCTCACATGATTCAATTGCTGTGGTTTCCATAGACCCCATTCTAAGGCCCCATTCAAAGGCCGTGCTTACTATTTTCTTATTACATATAAGGTTTTGTGCATACTTTTCCTGGTCCTTTTTAGCAGTAAATTTACAAATCTCACCGACTCTTGAAGCAGTTACTCGAAAAGATCGTTCTGTAAACCATAACTTTGTCTTCGTCTGATTTTTGGTTGTCTTTTCAATTTCCTTCGCTGAGTCAGTAGTTACCTGTTAGGGGCAAAGGATAAGGAAAGTATGAAGGTATTAATCTAAACAAACATCTACACTGCAAATGTAATTACAAAATAGTAATTAAATATAGTAGCTACAGCTTCACTTCATTCACTACCTCGCTTGCAATAGTACAATCTTATTACAAGTATTAGCTACTATAATGGATAAATTCATCTGGAATAGGTGGCTTACGGTTATTTTATTAAGGATAAGTTGGAGATGTAAAGGAAAAGGTAGGTAATCATGGTCATGTATCACATCTTCCATGTTAGCACTGTCCAAAATTCCACACAATCCTATCCTTTTCTGTGACAATGAACAGTAGTTAATAACTTTGTTTCTGATTGTTGCAGCCCATTCCTTTCCTAGGCTGTTAGAGGACTGTGGTCTTGGATCATAGCACATACTTCTTTTCTTTTTTTGCAAACATTGTATTCTGATATTTCATATGAAAGATTCTCTGCTTTTTGTGGTGAAACATCAAGTTTATTTTTTTTAGGTGCATGCCATACTTGTTTTTTTTGTATTGGAGTGTGTTTAATTAACCATACATTTTGCTCTCGGAATTTGAATATAGCATAGCACAAAACGGACACATTCTTACAAATGGCTTTTGGGCCTTTTCCTGCTATACAGTCACACACCGATTGTATAATACATCCGCTTTCGTTACATATGGCAATGGAAGCAAAATAAGTGAGGGATTTTGTATTTTCTGAATGAACTTGACCTTTGAAAAATATATGTGTACTAGTATTTGCGGTTACTAATGCTAGCAGGTAGATATTTTGCAGCATATTATAACCTCTTCTGTGCACTGCAGAATAATCTGACATTCCTATGCCCTCTTTATACAATTCAAGGAAATACGTATTTATATTAATTATATCAAAATTGGGTAAAACTGTTTTTGAATCCACACTTTTGTATAACTTTTCTTCTGGCCATTCTATCATATCTTACTTGAGAGGTTAGAATTATTATTTTTATTTGGTTTAAAGTTGTTGTTTCTGTCATAGTCATTTAGCCTGAAATGTATAATATACATTAATCAACTAAAACTCACTAAAACACAAATAACTGCAATTTAGTAGTTAAAGAACGAAATCGAATTGTGTAAACAAATTCTAGTACGTTACGTTACCCACCTTTCAATGAGCTTTTCCTTTTTACCAGTGACTTTTGCGCCCCTTTTTTTGAGCTCAATCTTCAGTTCAGCGATCTTCTTCTGACCGTAATCCATAATAAAATCAATAACACTTCCAAATACAATAGAATTTCAATAATTTATGTTCAGTACCTACGACTCTGTGCTATTTGACAGCTGTTTGGACCTGACGCCTACGAAGCGCCGCCTAGTGGCAGAAAAAGTATCGAAAACCCTTATTAGTTATGTTGATATCATCATTAGTTACATTAAATTTATATTTAAATATTTGTTCAGATAAATTAAATTCCATCTGAAAAGTACCTGGTGTTTCGACAGGATTTTAGGAGCTATTAATACCCTAAAGTTTGACAACATCATTGCTAAGGTCTGGAATTTATGTTAAGGAAGACCTTTTTACTATACATACTTATAGATGATCCTGTATCGATAAGAAAGCAAAGTTTCTCTTAAGCGTATTTTGAGAACAAGTATGTATGAGGTAAGGCGACCTTAATACTCTAAGCTCCACGACACCAACATGCGCAATAACAACGCCCCTGCGGAAAGACTTGCTATCACAGTAAGGTACGAACAATCACTAGCATAAAACTCCATAGAACACTATAATAATCTATATTATATTTATAATCCCTATAATATTATAAATGGAAAAGAAACTCTGTCTGTCTGTTACACTTTCACGCCTAAACCGCTGGACCGATTTTGATTGTTTTTTAAACGGGCTATGGAATAGCTACAATATCGACGAGTAAAAAAGGATATATACCATGCGGGGAACAGTTAAAAGTAAAACACGTAGGTATTTATATTTATTTACTTAGAGTATTTATTATAAATATGAGAAAATTTTGTATCACTCATTATCATCACGGAACATATCTTCGATAACAGAATGTTGTCCATGAATTGGTCAGAATAAGGGAAGGCTGGATTATAGGTGAAGGCTGGGTAGATGTAGTAGTTTGGTGTAGTATATATATATTATCATTTCCAGAATAATAACCATAGAAATGTGACGAATAGGTTTCATAATTTCGATTATGCATGTACTTTCTAATTAGCTGTAATATATCAGATTGAAAATCAAGTTTAGAACGTTCGTCAATTTTTTTATATGTGGAAGCAGCGACATCAGAAATTGTTTATCGGGATGATTTTCTTTGTCTATTGTGTCATGTTTACGTTTTAAATTTTGAGAAAGTGTTTTGAGTATTTCATTTTGTTTTTCAGCACTTGTTTTAATATATTTTTTTGTTTATTTGCGGGCGAGGTGTTTCTGCATTATTAGTTTCACCCTCAGGAGCAACATCGGGAGACGGTCTTACTTCTTTTAAGCAATTCAAAAAAGATAGTTGATTGAAATAAATATATTGTTTACTGCTGGGTCACTGGGTGCTTCCGAACCACTCGCAACTTTCTTATTTTTTTCATTTTCTCTATTAAAACTGTCACGAAGACTCTTTCACTTCTTTTGTAATTTAGTTACTGTAACAACAATAGTAGAAAAAATTAAAATTCAAACGACGAACATTTAAATTGCTGAACAAAACCTTTTACTTTATTGTCTCAGGTATCTAGGAACTGGATGGTCGTTCGAGGAGTTTAAACTGTCTTACCACCGTGGGGCGTTTACAGCTAGGACTATCGGACAAGAAACATGTCAACTAATTTGGAACTGCTTGAAAGCCGTTTGTATTCCGGAACCGACTCAAGACATGTCGATAGAAATTGCCAGTGGATTTCTTCAAAATACAAATTTTCCTGATTGTTTAGGTGCCATAGACGGCAAGTATATACGCATGTCTGCGTAGGTAGTATATTTCCAATATTTAAAACGGGTATATTTTTTTAGAGGTCCACTCGTACGTTTGGCGTAATTATTTGTCTCGAGAAAAATATAATGCCAATGTAGCAGGAGTAAGATTAATGTCAGTTTTTATACCTGGTTTACCTAAAAAAGCAAAATTCTGTGGCTTGGTTGATCCTAAGTTTCACTGGTACTCTAGATCACACGACGATGCATCGTTCCCTGATGCAGGAGGATGTTTACCAGACACAGATGACGACTCCGAAGATGAATCACTATTTCTTTGACGTTCTTCGCGTTCGGGAAGGTAAATAAAAAAGGTCATCTGATCCCGATGAAAAATCATGAAGAACCCTCAACATTTCATTTTGATTTAGCGGACGTGACTTTTTTATTTATTTATTATTAACACCAACAAAATACTCAATAACACATTCTTTTACATACATAGATAAACTTAAACTAGGTGAACTAAATGGTATTTCAATTACAGGTGAAAACGGCATGCAAAAATTTAGACAACAATGATTTTAGATAAAAAACAAGCTATTATAAACTAAAAGAAATAATAATAAACAAAGTTATATGCATCTACTGCTAACAAAGATAGGAACAAAACCAAAAATATATTATATACATATCTGTTTAAGGGCCGATTTCACTGATTAAAATAATCGCGATTAGTTCGACGTAAACTCGGTTTACGCGTTTAACGAAGTTTAGAGCTCTAAATTGCATTTCACCAACATAAACTAAACGCAGTTAGAGAATAACTGAGTTTAAATTCTGAACGACCGATTTTTGGCGTTTAGCTGTGTAAACGCGTTTTGTAGAGAGCTTCTAACGGTCTAACCTATTAAAAACAAATCTTGTCAAGTTGTCATATAATATATTCTGATACTCGAGTTTATAGTAGTGTATTATATTATAAAAGCGTAGTTAGCGTAGTTAGTAGCGGTAGTTCAAAGATGGAAAGAGCATTGTCACTAGCTTTTGAGGAAGACGAAGAGGATGAGTATGTTCATCGCCCAAGGCGCCCGAGATGGATACGTGAGAGAGAAGAACACTTCGACACTCTTGATGATCAAGACTTCGTAACAGGATTCCGTCTCACGAAGTCAACAGTCCTTTCTGTACTGGAGTCTATTGAGGATAAATTAGAGTTTGCGTCCAATATGAATAACAGTATATCTCCGATCAACCAATTGTTATGTGCTCTGCGTTTATACACAACTGGGTGCTACCAAATGACTGCTGCAGATTTATGTGGATTCAGCACTTCTACTGCGCATAGAATTGTGCACAGAGTCAGTGCAGCTATTGCATCACTCCGGCCACGTCTACTTTCCAGAACTACCAGATGACAGTCGCCAGACACAAATCGAATTTTATAAAGTGGCTAGATTTCCTCATATAATAGGTGCTATAGATTATTATTGTACTCACGTGAAGTTTATTAGATCACCAGGTTGAGATAATCCTGAAATTTTTCGAAACAGAAAAAACTATTTTTCTCTGAATGTTCAAGCCATTTGCAATGCCAACTTAGAATTTACTGATGTGGTTGCTCGTTGGCCAGGGAGTACACATGATTCGTACATTTTTAATAATTGTTACAGAAGAGCAATGTTTGAACAAGGCCGATATGGAAATGCTGTTCTTGTTGGAGATGCGGGTTATGCTTGCAGTAATTATATGATGACTCCATTAGAACAGTGCAGTACTGCTGCTGGAAATTTGTACAACGAGTCACATATAAGAACACGGAGTTGTGTAGAAAGGTTGTTTGGTGTATGGAAAAGACGTTTTCCGAGCATGGCAATAGGACTGGGAGTTTCCCTACAAAATTCATTCCCAATTATCATCGCCAGAGCTGTCTTGCACAATATTGCAAGAAGAAGTGGTGAATCTACACCTCCTAATGATAATACAATAGTAAATCCAGTTTCCTGGGAAGCTGTCTTAGCTCAGGGCAATATAAACAATGTAAGTGTGGATGCAGTAAGAAGTCAAAGAAACAATCCAACTTATAGAAGGCGCAATGAAATTATAACAAATTATTTTTCACAACTAGCAAGATAAATAGTTTGTATTAGAGTCGTTTAATCGTCGTTAATTGTTTATATAGTTAATTTTTGTTTTTGTTTAAAAAAAATTCTCATGTAAGTCAATGATTATTGTTCTTATGATAAATAAATTTATCTCAAACCTCTTATTATATCATTACTAGCTGACCCCGCAATTGTTCTTATGAAAAATAAATTTATCTCAAACCTCATATTATATACCTATATATCATTACTAGCTGACCCTGCAATTGTTCTTATGAAAATAAATTTATCTCAAACCTCATCTATATATATATAAGAGATTTCCACCCATTGACTCATCACGATATCTCTGGTACCATAACGCGTAGAGACTTGAAATTTGGTAGGAATGTTCCTTTCACCGAGTAGAGGTCAGCTAAGAACGGGTTTTACGAAATTCCACCCACAAGAGGGGGTTGCGGGGGTTAATAACATATATGGCAAAATAACGTTTGCGGGGTCAGCTAGTATTATATATATATATATATATATATATATATATATATATATATCATTACTTAATTTTTATTAAATTTCAAGTCTCCACGCCTTACGGTTCCAGAGATATCGTGATGAGTCAATATATGGGTGGAAATCTTATATATATAGATTAATACTCTATGAAGAAATACTTAATAGAATTAGATATATAAAAATATTAAAATTTTTGTTTTTAATAATAATAAACGTTAAGAACTATATAATTATGTACTTAAATAAATTGTATTGAGTTCAGGCGAGGAGGCTGTCATGATGAATGGATAAAATAGTAATATTTGTCAAACATAGGAAGGACAAGAAGTTGATTTTTCAAACATAGGTTTATTAAAATAAACAAATAATATGTAATATTAGTAAAAATAATAAAACAATACTTCAACATTAATCTAATTTTTTTAATTGCATCTCCAAAAGTTTTAATTTTATTTCCTCCTGCTTAGTTTTAAAATCTCTTTTTCTTTTTCTTCCTGTATTCTCAAAATTTTTATTTTCATTTCATGCTCCTCATCAGCATGAACATTGGCCTTTAATAAGGTCTTTATCCTTCCTTTTATTAAGTCAGGGGTTCCTGATGTTTCTTTAAACAATGCCCTTCTGCGACTTGTTGTTGCAGCTAATGCTGCCACACTTGGTGTTTGGACCCTGCAACACAAATTTATAATTAAATATTGTTTTTCATTGAAAAAAAAAAAAAAATCCAACGAGTCACAGTGTTACTCATTTGATGTGACTCATAGGGAATTCACCAATACTTTTGGATTTATAATATTAGGAAGATTAAACTACTAGCTGCCTATATACGGATACCTATTCCACACATACCAAATTTCATTAAAATCTGATCAGCTGCTACAGAGTTATCTTGTTTCAAACAAAATTTATACAAAAACACACATCTTTATAATAATTATCAACAATAGTAGATGATTAATTTCTTACCTTGGCGGAGTGCTAAGAGCATGGCACACTTGAGAATGCTGTTGTTGCACATCAGGGCTTGGCGTTTTCCTCAAACCTGGATTTTTTTTTCTTTCAGCATACTTGGAGTATATTGAGACCAATCCTGCATGAGAAAATAGTTATGTTTTAGTACTTATTATCACAATTTATTTATTTATTTATTAGCTTTTCAAGGGAAACAAACAGTACAATAAAAAAATTACATTCTAAAACATATAACAATATTATAAAGGTGAAAGTTTGTATGTATATGTGTGTTTGTTACTCCTTCATGCTCAAACACCTAAACGGATTTAGACAAAATTTGATATGGAGGTAGAATATAACCTAGATTACATACATATGCTACTTTTTATCCTAAAACAATTAATAGAACCTGATACCTGATATGTGATAGATAGGTACCAAGTTTTTTCACAACATTGAACTTACCATTGTGTATGTGGTAATCACGTCAGAGGATGTGGTCACATTTGGCTCATTCAATTTCACTAACTGAGACTCGCAGATATCAATATCTGAAATAAAAACCTGTTTTAGTACCCTATATCATGTTATTTTGCATAAAAAATGTTTTGAAATATAATTAGTTTTTAATAGAATACATACCATTTTCCAACTTTTCCAACACCACTTCCAATTGGTCTGCTTTCTTGTCATCATTTAATTTTTTCTCAATTTCAGGTGCACTACCGGCTGAAAAATATAATTTTTATTATCATGGTGTTTTCATATATATATTTAAAACATATTATATGAAAAAATACAAGGAAGACATCATATTATGTCCATTTGTGTCCACATACATCTTAAAATCCTCATCTTCGCTCATTCATTCTTTTGGTAGCTTAATACAAAGCCATATGAACACATATTCACTATATGAATTACATATTTAAAACTGATATAGGTAATTACTCACCTAAAATTTGAGTGCCATCCGAGTCAAAGCAGTTGACAAATCCAGACACTCTGGCCTGGATGAGCTCAAGCACTCGGTTTACAATAGGGTCTTCAATATCTTTTTTTGGAGGTCCTCCTCCTATAAACGAATAAAAAAGTTGTAAAAATCAATTATGAGTATAGTGAGTAATGAGGAACTTATATACATATGAAAATTAATAAAAATATTTAGTTACCTGTTCCTAAATAATGTTGATTTCGCAAAGTCTGTTCATGCTTTGCCTTTTTCTTTAAATTTTCCCAGCAGTTTTTTAAAACTGTCCAGTCTCTGGGATATATACCGGAGATGGCGTTAAATTCTGTGGCGATTTTACGCCACTCTTCTGTTTTGGACTTCATGCTCACGGCATCTGTTTTCTTGGACTCCACAATTGAAAAATGTGTCTTTATTAAATCAAGTAGAGCCTCTTTTTCGCTAATGGTAAAGGTCGGGTCCCTTTTTCGTTTTGACATTATCACAAATCACAATAATGAACGTTAATAAAACTGTGCGTTATACGTTCAACGGTTCAAATCAAACACAAAGGTTCAAAATTTCAAATGAAAAAACGACGTGACCACGAAAGTCAAGAAATTTAAAATAAAAAACTAGAGTTGTCAATTTGACAGCTATATATGTGACAGTTTTGACGTTGACAAACTGTATAGCATGACATCTACGCTTAAATTTAAGGCGATGTTCACGATTTATGTCACCAACCTTCGTTTTCGTAAACGCGATTAAATTGTAGCTGGTGAAATCCGTTTAACGAAAACCAAGATTAGAATCGAACTATAAACTCGATTAAGCAAAACGTCGTTTTATTAAACTTAGTTTCCAATGCAAACGGTGAAATCGGCCCTAAGTGTTTAGTTAGATATGAAGTTAATAGTTGATAGGTTCTTTTTATATTTGTTAAGACTGTTGTTAAATATATCAATTTCGCTGTTCTGGCTGAATATACTGTTATAAGAATTTATAAGCCGATTGACTGAGGAGTTAATACCCAAATTAGTTTTTTATTCTTTTTTTATTTCTATTTATTTTTATTTATTTCTAGTTTTTAGTCTTTTTGATCTGCATGGAACACAAAAAATAATACGTGATAAGAGTTCAGGACAATCTACCATACCATTAATCAACTTATAAAAAAACACGTTATCCAGTATGCATTTTCGCTCAGAGAGTGATTTCATATTGAAGCGCGTTAGTCTGTCATTGTATTTGGTGATTTTTTTCGCTAAGCCGTACTTATACGTAAGGTGCCACATGAAACGTTTCTGGACGCTTTCTAATCTTTTAATGTACATTTTATAGAATGGATTCCATACTACGCTGCAATATTCCAAACCACTACGAACGAAAGTATTGTATAACATTATGACCGTCGAAGGGTTGTTAAAGTCCCTAGAGTTACGTAGAATAAAACCTAAGTTTTTAAATGCAGTTTTACAGATTTTATCGATATGACAATGAAAACGTAATTTATTATCAAGATAAACGCCTAAGTCCCTAATTTCAGATGTTCTTTTAAGATAGCTATCCTTTACTTTATAGGTGCTCGGTTTGAGTTGTTTTTTCCTAGTGAATCCTACAGAATAACATTTGTCAATATTGAGATTCATACCGTTTGTATCACACCAAGAGACAAGTCGATCTAAATCGTTTTGAAGCAGAGCAACGTCATTATTTGTGTCAATACAGCGAAAGAATTTTAGGTCGTCTGCAAATAAGTAGAAGTTGGAGTTAGTGAAACAGTTTCTTATGTCATTAATAAAAATGTTGAAGAAGATAGGTCCTAAATGAGACCCTTGTGGAACTCTTGACAAGACTTGGAATGGTTGAGATTGGTAACCATTTACGACTACTACCGAATTCCTGTCTTTCAAATATGACGAAAACCACTCTAAGAGGGGTCCTATGATTCCATACTGAGACAATTTTTTTGTTAAAATTCTGTGGGGAACTTTGTCGAAAGCCTTGCTAAAGTCTGTATAAATCACATCGACGTGCTTATGTGAGTCGACTGCTGAGGATATTTTATCAATAAAACATGCTAAATTTGTCAAAGTGGACCTGCCTTTGAAAATTCCATGTTGGTCTTGGGATATTATTTGTTTAAAGTTCCAATTTATAATCGGATAAACTACCTTTTTGAAAACTTTAGCAAATGTGACAAGAATTGAGATAGGTCGGTAATTGCAAACATTCTCATGGTTCCCTGATTTAAAGATAGGAACAATTAGGGATTTTTTCCACGTAGAAGGAAAAACACCGCTGCTAAGTGATTTATAAAAAATAATGGATAGAGGATATGCCAAGGCAGTTGCACACCTAACTGCAAATACCGAAGACATTTTATCTGCACCTGCACCCACTCTATATGGGTCCATTCTTTTTAAAACTCTGAAGACGTCATCTTTTGTTACCGTAATGTTGCTAGTTGTGATAAGAGAGTCCCCTTCCATACTAGAATTTATTCCATTATCCAACGACTCCGTATTATAAACAGAAGAAAATTGCTTTACGTAAAGGTCGCAGATATCAGGACCATTTGAAGCATTGAGTTCATTTAGGGTCATTTTTTTTGGGTAATTGCTTCGATTATTTCGCTTACTTTATAAAAAGACCAGAATAGTTTAGGGTTAGATTTCAAAAGTTTCTCTATTCGCGCTTAATAATCGACATAGCAAGATGACTGCAGTTCAAGACAACGTTTTTATATTAAACTAAATGATATTTGGTCTAGTCACTAGACTCTAGTGGGTTATAGTGATTTTTGCGCAATTTCATTCGAAGCTTGTATTTCTCTTTCAGCACCTTCTTTAGTTTAAATGAGAACCATATCGGATATGATTGCTTTTTAGGTTTGTATTTTGGGAAAATTTCTCAATTATAGAATGAAGTATGTTATAAAAAACGGTAATCATTTCATTTACGATACTACTATCCCGTAGGAGCTCATTCCATGGAACTTTGTTAAGCTCAGAAACTATATTATCATAGTCGGCTCTGTAAAAACAGAAACGTGCATCATTATTGTAAGATAGTGACTTAGAGGTTTTAAGCCAGAAAAATATCTGCAACAGAGGATGTAAAGGATCAATCACAGACATAGGCGTGGTATTTCGCATGAGCTTAGTAATGACTTTGTTGCATAAAATTAAATCTAAAGTTTTATCCATGCTATTCAAAACATAGTGAGAATTTATATAAAGTTTGATATATTTAGGCTGTTAGGCCCCCACGCAACTCACTTTAATTAAAAGGTATTATTCAAACCAACACCTGTATTTCTAACAATCCGACATCTTCTTTTTACATCCATAGACTACAGAGTACAACAATATTCATAAACATAGACTAATAATTTAGATACATAGATTAACAACGTTTACATATTCTAACATTCTCCCTCGATTTTTAGTAATTTTATGTAATGAAATTAGTGAAAATCGCAACAAACTTATTCTAAATTATTAAATAATTACAACACTAAAGTAGATCATTGTGCCACAAGTTATACAAACAATATCTAAGTTTAGATAATCAGATAAACAATTATAAAAATGTTTTAAAGTTAAAAATATTGTAATGTAATTGGTGCATTTTTCATTTTGTTAATTGTGGGTAGGCTGTCTGTAACAACTATACATTCAAGACATGTAACACCTCAGTCTCTCCCGTGACCATGGATGCTGTAAAGCATTCGAAATGTCGGGAACCAAAAATCAAAATAAATCCGCGATATAATCCGAAAAGATAGTTTTATTCAATAATGTCAAACATGAGCTACAATGGACCAAAACTGGTCGACGTAGCTAGGGCCGACCTCGGCACCACACCCAACATAAATAATAATAATGTCAAACATTCGCGTAAATCTAAGAAAGTATTAAATATGTAAATGTAAAATGTGAGTAGTAATCTATGATAGTTTGATAGTATCTTTCTCCTTCATTGGTCGTAGTTTTCATTGGACCTGCTATATCAGAGTGGATTAGATCACCTATAGCATGTGATTGAGGTTTTGTTACAGGATAAAATGGTTTTCTGGTACTTTTGTTCATCATGCATTCATTACATATTTTATCACTAAAAGGTAAGTCCATTAATTGTAAGCTTTTTCTATTTAAATGTCCAAGTCTTTTATGCCAAATATCATTTTTGTCTATAGCTTGATTGCACTGTGCATTTTGTTTGATTAGCATCCTCATAGTAAATAGTTTTCCTTCTTTATAAATATGGCGTGTATTACTATGTGTATCATTAGTATATATTTTCATTTGTTCTTGTTTAAATATTATCGTCATACCCTTTTCCATTAATTTAGAAACTGATATCAAATTATGTGAAATTTCTGGTACTATTATTCCATTGATAGCAACTAAAAATTGACCATTGGCTATTTTAATCTTCATCGGCTCATCTAGTAATTGAATGTCATACATGTACTTCTCATATTTTTCTTGGATAAAATGATGCGTTGCCCCAGAGTCTATTATAAATAAGATGTCATTGCTTTTTTTAAATTCATTTTCCAAAGTTAATGCCACAAATGTGCTTTTATTTTCCTCATGTAAATTAAATTCTTCTGTGGTGTTCGCTTGTCTAGAAAAATTATGATGCCGTCCTCTTCCTCTATTCATATAATTATTATTGTAACCTCTTACTAGACGCATGTAGTTATTATTATATCTGTGACCACTATTCATATAATTATTATAACCTCTTCCTTGATTAATTTGATATTTGTAACCTCTTCCTCTATTATAGTTGTTATTAAATCCTCTATTAAAAAATTATTGTTGAGTACACTTCCTCTATTACTTTCTCTATTATTATGAGTGATAAAATTCTTCATATCATTGTTATTAGTCATATTATTATTTAAACTGCACTCAAATGATTTGTGTCCTCTATGTTTACATTTAAAGTAAATAATGGCTGTGTTTGTAATAAACATATTTTCAGTTTTCTCCTCAATACTATTTTCTTTTAATTTATTTTCTAAATCGAGTAATCTACATTTTACAAACTCAAAATTTAATTCCTTGTCGAGGGATTCCAACGTATTTACAGTGCAACCTCGATATAACAAATCGGAGGGGAACAAGAAAATATTCGTAATATCAAGTAATTCGTTGAACTGAGATTTGTTATGTTGAGGTTAGATTGGTCTAAAATTCGTTATAAAGAGGTAAAAGAACAGTTTTATTCACCTCAATATTACGTACTTATCTTGTTATAGCGAACAACTTCTATTAATAAATGATAACACATTTTTATCAAATTACTATATGTGTTTGCTATGTATTTAAAAACAATTAGGTAGATAATAAATTTTTTTTCTTACATTAATAATCAAAAACAATTAACACTGTGGTTATATAGAAACTTAATCTCAATTTTGTTCATTGATTAGAAAAAAAGTCATTGATAGTTGTCTGTTTACTACCGGTATGAGTTATGACATCCAAAGCGCAATCTAATTTCGTGATGGATTTCACTACATCGTCACTCAAACCTCCCTTTTTGAGAAACACAGATTTTATTGTATTCAAAGCATTATAAGCATCTTTTATTGTGAAGTTATGCTCATCAATTTCACCCTCTTCTTCCTCGTCTTCATCCGCTTCTGCATTAGTAACTGGCAACACAGATGTGACGATGTCAGCATCAGTTAGTTCTCCACAGATGGCCAAATCATTATCAAAGGTAACAAAGTCTTCGAAGTCAGTGTCTTGAAGGTGTAATTCTTCTTGAACTCTTTGCCAGGTCCTAGCAAGTTCTGCGAGTGGTAAATCGTCCTCCTCATCTTCGCATGTTACTTTAAACCCACTTTTCTTGAAGCAGTTTGCAATGGTCTTTTCAGTGACTAAATTCCAAGCTTTGGCGATCATCCACATGGCTTGTAAAACGTCAATTGTAGTTGGTGTTTGACGTTCAACATCAGCAAGAAATCGTCTGACAACTTCCTTCCTATAATGCATTTTGAAGCTTTGGATGATGCCCTGATCCAGTGGTTGTAGTTTTGAAGTGGTATTTGGAGGTAAGTACTTTATTTTTATATTTTTCAGGTTAGGAATTTCTCCATGTGCAGTACAATTATCGATGAACATTAGAATTTTCTTGTTTTTTTTCTTCATCTCTTTATCCAGATTTTTAAGCCAATTGCAAAAAGCATCACTGGTCATCCAAGCCTTATGGTTGGACGTGTAATCTGTTGGCAGATTATTGACATTCTTAAAACATCGCGGTTTTTGATATTTTCCGATGATGAGTGGCTTTAGTTTGTAAGTCCCAGTACAATTTATTCCCAACAGTACTGTTAAGCGAAGTTTACTGTTTTTCCCACCATTACATTTATCGCTTTTGAATGATAAGGTTTTGTCAGGTAAACATTTATAGAATAGTCCAGTTTCATCGGCGTTAAAGATGTCTTCGGGATCGTATCCGGTGGTCAACTCTGCCAGTTTGTCTTTCCAATCATCACATACTTGTTCATTAACACTACCACTTTCACCGCATATTTTTCGAAAAACAACCTCGTTTCGTTTTTTGAAATTTTGAAGCCACCCGTTGCTAGCACGGAACCCTTCATGTCCCAATTCTACTGCAAACCGCTGAGCCTTTTCCTGAAGAATAGGGCCTCCGATTGGGATTTTTTTGTCTCGGCACTGTTTTAACCACTTTAACACACATTCCTCTATGGCTTTGAACTCGCATGATTTTAATCTTTTACTGTTTACATTCAAACTTTCTTCTGAAAACTTATCTTTAAATTTTAAAATTGTAGCCAATGTACTTGCGGGAATCCCGAACTTATTAGCTATGTCTAATTTTTTCGTCATGGGATTTTGGTCAACATAATTAATGATGTTTCGCTTTTCTGCGACCGATAAGGAACACCTTTTACGTTTCTGAGCCATTTTAACTTAAATCTTTAACAATAGTGACGAGCAGAGGTGTTTACATTACTTTCCATCAAAACAACAATGATTACTGTACAAACAAAAGCGTGTCGAAACATGTCGAGACATGAATCACATTATAAGATTAAGAGTTATATTATTGGTGGAAACTTTATATAAAGGTTTTGGGTTGGCAAAATTCGTTAATTAGAGGTATGAATACTTTTTCCTGATAGTTGAAAATTCGTTATAAAGAGGTTGTACGCAAAGAATGTTCGCAATGTAAAGGTATATTTTATATTGACTCTTATGGACAATTCAAGGGGATTACGAAGAATTTGTTAAATCGAGGAAGTCGTTACATTGAGGTACGTTATATTAAGGTTGCACTGTATTATGGTATTATACTCGTTTGGTAGTGTTATAAACAGGTGCTCCACCTTATCTAACTCCTCTATCTTTGCACCTCCATCTTCTAATTCGTTAATTATATTTTCAAAGTTAATTAAATGATCCTGAAGTTTATTCGAGAATTGATGTTTTAAAGTTATAAGTTTCTTCTTAAGTAACACTTTGTTAAATGTGCTTCTCCTTTCAAACACTGCACTTAATAGTTTCAACATTTCTAATGCGCTGGTCGCTGGCTTTACTACTTCCAAGAATTTATCGTTTAAGCAATTTATAATTATCGATCTTCCCTTAGCATCGTCTTTTTTATACGTCTCTTTTTTTAATTTTCTTCTTTCTTTCCATTTAATAAATACTCAATACCTTTTTCTTCAAATAAAATGTTAAACCTGAACTTTCAATTACTAAACTTAATCCCTCCACTAAGTTGTGGAAAAACTTCTAAACTTGACATTTTTAATATATGAATTTTAATAGAATTAATTCAAACTTTCAAACATATAAACCTTTTTGTTTCTCAGTAAAGAGTATCATATGTAAAGTATTTCTCGGGGCCGAAAGTGCTAGATCATGGCGTCCATTTTGACAATTTTCATTTCTTCAAACGCACGAAAACAGAACATCAGTTTGTATTTATTATTAATTATTTTATTACACACATGATCAGATGAGCAGAGGTCCGTGGATGTGAGAATTTATATAAAGTTTGATATATTTAGGCTGTTAAGCCCCCACGCAACTCACTTTAATTAAAAGACATTACTCAAACCAACACCTGTATTTCTAACAATCCGACATCTTCTTTTTTACATCCATAGACTACAGAGTACAACAATATTCATAGAGTAAACATAGACTCATAATTTAGATACATAGATTAACAACGTTTACATATTATAACAGTTATAAGTAATTTTAAGCAGCCAGTAAATAAGATAACACTTAAAAATATCGTTAAAAGTATCATTGAGCACACACTTGAGACTGGGCTTATCATTACAAGTACAGTATGCGATCAAAGCCCAGTTAATGTTGGAGCGATTACTGAATTAATTAATGAAACAAAAGCTTCATACTTGCAGCGCAACAAAAATTGGAATAAAGACATGTTCCGTGTTAAAAATCAAAATATAATTCCATTATATGATACTCCACATCTAATTAAAGGAATCAGAAATAATATAATCACAAAAGATTTAATATATACCATAGATGGCCAAGAAAAAATTATCAAGTGGGAATATTTCCAATTGGTGTATAATGCAGACAAGTCTTACAAAGAATTGCGTCTCCTCAATAAATCAACTGAAGCACATGTGATTACCGAAAAAATTAATAAAATGCGGGTCAAATCAGCAACACAGTTATTTATTCACAGTGTTGCTGTAATGACTGAACATTTAACAGCAAGAGGTGACCTTCCTAATGAATGCCGACAATTAATAGATTTTATTTTGTTAGTTGATAATCTGTTTGATTCATTAAATGTTAGCAGTTTATCTGTTCAAAATGGTAAAATTTATAAAGGGCCTATTAAACGCAATTCACCTCATCATCAATTATGGCAAAAAGCTAAAGAAATATTAAAAACCACAAAATATATTAAGAAAGTTAGATTTGGAGATAAAACACGATTGACAGAAACTATTGCACCATCTATAACAAATTTAATTCAAACTGTAGAGGGTATAGAATCTCTTTGGAAGTTATTGTCTTTCAAATATGGCATTGATGCAATGTTGACAAGAAATTTCAACCAAGACCCTATAGAAAACTTTTTCGGGAATATCAGGAGTTATGGTGTTAGAAACACAGTTCTTTGACCAAATGGGTTTTAAAGAGATGCCTGTTATGTTCTATGTATTTATTATTTTACTATTTAATATTTATTAGGACTCGGGTGTAAATGAAACAAGCGTTCACGTTGAAGCCATTGACCAGACCGAAGTGTATATTTTATATTTAACCATAGACAATAATGAGGTTTACACACTACCCAACACCTCCCTTACAAAATAAAATTTTATGCAGAATTACAATTGCTGAAGGAATACAAAATTATTTTTCAAATTATTGTTGTTACATTACACACATAATTATAACTATTATATCTTATACATTTACAATCCTTATATGACTATATCTATTACATTTTTCCTCTGAACAAACAAAAAAACATTTATTATACAATTTTAATATTATGTATACATTGTGCTTGCAACACTATGAAGAAATGACGTCTTTTTTGAAGTTGACAATTACTGACATATGACAATGTCAAGTGACAAATTAATTTAAATAAAAACATTTTTGAAATTAAAACTAATGTAATTATCAAGTAAAATAAACGAAAATTACCATAATAAGAAAAAGTTACGAAATAACTAATTGAATCTATCGGGCTTACGAATTTGACGACCAAATCTGGAATATTTTATTGAAGAATCGGTTCTAGAAGACAAAGTTGGATTTGAATTTGATGAAATATGATGTGAATTGGCTGATGCCTTTGATTGAACTTGAATAGTCGGTGGATGTTTTGGTGAATGAATGTGTTCTCTATTTCTACGAAATTCACCTTCTGGACTTGAAATTATATAAGAACGTGGCCCTGGGCCTACTTTAGAAATGATTCCTGGAATCCAAGCATTATAAGTGAAAAATTATTATGTGGTTGTTTTTTGAAGTAAACTTTTTCACCCTGTTTTAAAGAAGGAAGTGACTTTGTATGTTTATTACAATAAAGTGATGTTCTTTGTTTATGTGTATCAATGTGTTGTTTCATTCTCCTATAATCAATACATTTAAGTTTCAAGTTAGAATCTGAGATAGGTATCCTAGTTCTAAGACTACGTGACATACACAGTTGTGCTGGAGAATAACCACAGCTTTTAGGAGTATTTCTATATTGTAATATGGGTGAAAATATGCTATTTGAATTCCAATGGTTAATAGACAAAATTTATGTTAAACTTATTATATTATTGTTTCTGTATGATTAAACAATAAAGAATATGGTCTTGTATTTGGCCCACATAGTGTATTCACGATAATTGTTTAAGTTAAGGCATTAATAGTCTAAAATAATTATAAATGTATACTCCTCTGGCCTCCCCCATTACTAGATTATAGTGATTTTATAGCCAGATACTTTAAATACGTAAACTATTATGTTTTTTTTAAATATAATCATATGCTTTTATAAACATTAAAACATATTTTGTCAAAATACACTGTAAAAATATTTATTAATATAACAAAAAATTAACTTATTTCCATGTCATGTTACAATAATGTCACTTCATCTGGCGAAACTCAAAGAAGTAAGATTTGACTTAAAACCGCATAGGTATGTTTTTGTCCTTGAACTATGCACGTACAACGGTGTGAAGTTAGAAGCAAGCTAACGACGTCGAGCAAAACTCCATTAATAGTGCGTCAGTTTGCGATTCGCTGTAGGAAAGCGTGTTTGTGCCAGTCGTCGAAGTATTTACTCTGGTATGTCTATGTTTTTGTATTCTATCGTTACGAAATTGTATATTTGCACAATGCAATGTTTATTGTGTGTATATATCATGTAATACGTTAAACTGTGGTCAGAAAAGCGAGTGTCGTAGGTTATGTGCGGTTTTGTCACTTCTCTGGCGTCACTTCTCTGGCAGATTTCATGACAGACAAAATACATAAGCGCCAGAGAAGTGACGATTTTTTTTTCGTTAATATTTAATGTTTTTAGGCTTCATTTCATTTGTTCTAGATACTCGAATATAATCAGACATCATGGCGAATGTTAAAATGAAACAAACAAGGGAAGAGAGGTTAGAAAAAAAGCGTCAAGCTGAAAAATTACGCTACCAAAGAATAAAAAACGATCCGGTTAAAAATGCCGAATTAAAAGAAAAAGAAAGGCAGCAATATAAAAAGAAAAAAGAAAAGGGACAAGTTAAGAGCATAAATGATATGACTGAAAGGGAACAAAGGGCTGTTAAAAAATATGGAGAGAGAAGACTAAAAAGCATAGAGATCGCGTGAAGCTACAATCTACCAGAAACTATCCACTAATACCACCTGCGTCTGATAATGAAGACCAACCTCCACTTCCACAAAACAATATCGCTCTGGCTGCTAAAAGGCGATCAGAAATTCAGCGGAAACTACGAAATCAACTTATAAAAAAACAAAAATATGAAATTAAACAGTTGCGTCAAAAGGTACGTGACTGTCAAAAGAAACTACGGCGCATCGGAAAACAGAAAATGACTCCAAACTCAAAAGTGGCCGATCTTTTACAGAATAATCGTAAAGAGAATATAGAAGAGGTGAAGAAAAAATTATTATTTAGTGAGGTGATCCAAAATCAACTCAAAGAAAATATAAATTTGACAACGAATGATAATGAAAAAAAGGTATTTAAAAAAGTATTAGGTGGCAAAATAGTCAAGAAGTATAAAGTGTTGAGCCAAATTAATATGAAACCTATAAGACAGTCATCTACTGCAAATAAAAGTTTGTTAGATATGACACGGAAGCCAAGAAACGATAAAACGAATTCGGAATTAGAGAAAAAAGTCGCAGAGTTTTTTTGAAGCAGATTGCAATAGCAGATTATGCCCAGGTAAAAAAGATAGCATTACAAAAGGTAAAATAAAAAGACAGAAGAGATTGTTACAAGACACCATGAAAAATCTACATACCAAGTTTATAAAAACAAAAATTATAAAGTTGAGTTACACACTGTTTTGCCGCCTACGACCTTTTTGGGTTGTAACCCCAAACATCCACCAAAGAGAAACTTGTTTGTGTGTAACTCATGCAAACATGGAGCTAACCTTGGCTTCCCTAAAACAGGCAAACATCATAGATTTTCCAAACTACCAGAGCATGCTTAATTTGTATTTATGTTGTGACCGATACAATGAAAAATGTCTTAAGCGAGAATGTCTTAACTGCAAATCACGTTCCATATGTTAACGTGAGTTCGATAATTCTGTTTTGATCAAATACTCTTCATGGCAACGTATTACAGAGGACATTTTAGATACTAAAACCAAGAAAAAACGCAGGGTTCGAAAATATAAGAAAATAACATTAAACTATGCTCCAAAAGACATTGTGATGAAACTTGAAGAAAACCTTGAAATTTTTTTAAAGCATGAAGCAAATATAATGCATCAATATGAAACCATTAAAAGTCTAAAAGATAAGTTAACTGAAAAAGATGCTGTGATACATATGGACTTTTCCGAAAATTATAATACAAAATATTCTTCAGTTCAATCATTCCATTTTGGTGGGTCACGTACGCAAATAAGTTTGCATACTGTAGTCTTATATACAGGGCCGTGCCTGGGTATATGGCCGCCTGCGTGCCAGTCTGTATGGCCGCCCCCAGGATAACATTAAAAAAAACTACTTTAATTTTTAATGTTTATTATTATACACAGGGCATCAAACCGGGAAAAAAATCAGTTTTTGGTTAACCGAAATCGAGAACGAAAAAAAATATTGGTTTTGTTCCCAAAACCGGTTTTATGAGATTTATATGTTTGGATGAAATTTAAGAAAAAAAAATGCACAAAATAAACATTTTTTTATTTAAAATTTAAACAAAAATAATAACATGAAAAAAATTATGGTATTGGTTTTATAATCACAGACAAAATTATCAAACATAAAGAACAAGGAATAACCCTTAAATCTATACTAACATATTAGGATAACAAAGCTCAGTGGCCAATGGCAGATCTGGGCTGACTTGCAATTTGGGAGGTATACAAAATAGAATTAATTTACTTACTTTAATAATAACATGAAAAAAAGTAATTATGGTATTGGTATTATAATCACAGACAAAATTATCAAACATAAAGAACATAGGAATACGATAATTTAAAATCCTAGGTGTCGCTCAGTGACAATTTAAAATTATTTGATTTTAAAAAATCAAATCTTACGTATTATTTATTGATATTGAAAATAGTAAAGGTTTTTGGTTAATTAACCGGTTTCATAAAATTATTTCGGTTAGGTTACCGGTTAATTAGGGAAATCTTTCAATCTTTCAATTATCGCGATTGAAAGTGAAATTGCTGAATCTTCACGAAGCAATTATTAAATAAAGTACATATTAAAAGTTAATCCTACGGGATTTTTTACTGACAAAATCGTCAATTGCTTCGTGAATATTTAAAGATTCAGCAATTTCACTTTCAATCGCGATAATTGAAAGATTGCTCATACGTTCTTGCGTCATGGAAGTACGTAGGTAATTTTTTATGATTTTCAATTTAGAAAAACTACGTTCTCCAGACGCAACTGATACAGGCATGGTCAATAATAGTTTTAAGCTTGTAGATACATTTGGAAATGAATTTTGTAAATTGTGTTTGTACAAATACTTTAGGAGTTCTTCGGGTTGTTTCCTATCTTTTATAATTATTTTCAATGAAATTAACTCTTCGTATAATTCTGCTCCGTTTATGTCGCACGATTCGCCATCCTTGAATTTATTATGAAAGTCGAAGCCACTTTTTTTTATGTCGTCCTCTCCTATTTCAACAAATTTATATAAAAATCCGAAAGACTGTTCGAAATTGGATAATGTTTCAAATCGGGTAGTAACAGATGAAATGGCTGTATCCAATATTACATAGAAAAAAATAATTTTGAAATTTTCTTTAGCAGTTAACTGAATATCCTCATCTCCTTCATAGTCAAATTGTTTTCGCTTATGGCGTCGACGTAGATTAATTTCAACAGGAAATTCCGGTTGTATTTCAAGTGATTCACATAATTCATCAGCAATTTTCAAATACTTTTCGAAATTTTCATCATTTCTAATACTTTGGAAAAAAATTAAAATATTATTAATAGATTCAGCACATGAAGTAAGATTCCAAGAAACGGTCTGCATCATTTTACTAATAATATTTACTTTTTCTAAGATTTCGTACCATGTTACTGTGGAACAAATAAATTTGTACGATTTAATTTTCATTGCCAAACATTTAGCTTCATGTTGACCTATTGGTGTTGAACATTCTTCCGCTAGTTCTATTAGGCTGTCATAAATTTCACCTAATTCATGACGCAGTGGTCTAATCGCCTTAATCCTTGATTCCCACCGGGTTACGCTAACTTGTTTTACTGTTAACGATTTTACATGTTTTTTTAAAATTTGCCATCGAAAAGGTGATCCGGAAAAGTAATTGTATATTGCTGACACATTACTAAAAAAATCCACAGTTGAAAAAGAAACTTTCGCTGCATCATTGACGACCAAATTTAATGTATGCGCGTTGCATGGCATAAACAAAGCTCGTGGATAATTGTCCAAAATTCGTTTCTGCAATCCAATATGTTTTCCAGCCATATTTGATCCATTATCATACCCCTGGCCTCTCATATCGTTAACATTTAATTTAAGAGAGCTTAATTTTTCAATTAAAAAGTCGTAAAAAGCTTCTCCAGTACTTTTTTGAGCTGGAGAAAAACCAACGAAATTTTCTCTCACTTCTACTTCGTCATTTTGAATATGCACATATCTCAAAATTATTGTAATTTGCTCGACATGTCCCATGTCCGGCGTACAATCCAAAATTACTGAAAATTATTTGGCGTCTTTTATTGCTGACAAAATATATTTTTGAATTTGCGCTGCAAGGATACTAATTATTTCATTTTGGAAGCGATTTCCCGCAATTAATGTGGCATATGGTTCTTTAAAGCAACTGATTGTTGAATGCGATTTATGTGATCTGCCATAACATCATCAAATTTTCCTATCATTTCAATTGCTTTTAGAAAATTTCCATTATTGTTTTCATACAATCTGCTCGAGCTACCTCTAAACGCTAAACCCTGTACTGCCAGAAATTGTACCACAGATATCATGCGTACGACAATTTGATACCATCGTTTTTTCTCTGCGTCATAATACCGTTGCAAATTTTTATCAATTGTAGCTTTGTTTTTTAAATTTAATTCCAAATTTTTCCAATTGGTGCAATTTCCGATATGCAGCGATGCGATTTTGCAGCATGACGAGATAAATTATCAGATGTGTGTTGCCAATCATTGAAGCCTTCATTAACTAATTTTATTTCTTGTTTGCCAAATAATTTACAACAGAAGCAAAATATGGAATCCGTTTTTGGAGAATAGATTAACCACTCACGATTAAATTTTTCACCATTTGGCATTTTTCTATAGAAATAAGTTGATGAAAATGATCTTCCCAATTCATTAATTGGATATGTAGATTGTTTATTTTGTATGGGTCCTTTTTCGATTAATATATCCAATATTTTAGTGGTAATTGTTAAAGGCCAGCAAGCTGGATCATTTAAATCCATACACATAGCAAAATATGCTTTATCAATTTCAGCGGTATCGGTATTGTATAGATCGATATCCTTATTATCTTCTGTTTCCATTTCGTCGGTACTACTAGTATTGTCATTAGCCTTTTCATTTTCGACAGATAATTCATTTTCATTTTCATCGCAAAACAAATCATCAATTGGATTTAATTGGCTACTACAACTACTTTCCGGTTCTGGCGATTTTACTAAAAACTTTGTTAATGAGCCAAACATTTTTTTAGCTTCATTTTGCTTTTCCTCTCGCTTTCTTTTATATTGCGCTCCAGACAATCTTTTCGTTTTCCTTTCAGACATTCGTAGGCCTTTAAAAATGTAAATGAGCAGTGATATTAAATTTTAGGGTAGACTTTCAATTTTGGGGCCCGGAAAATTTTGGCGGGTCTTTTTGGAGGGAAAAGGCCTTTTAATATGAAATTCTTAAATAAATATTAAAAAATATTTAATAATATTAAAAAAAAATTAAAAAAAAATTAAATAATAATTAAAATAAATAATAAAATAGTGCAATTTAATATTAAATTACTTAAAATCTTCCTTAATTTATACTAAAAAATGAATATCTTTCTCATTTTGAATGCATTTATATAATAATTAAAAGTTGTTTGTTTGCATACGAGATTCTCTGTTTAAATCGCTCACAACCCGCCGATGGAAAATCAAGCATTTGAACTTGTGTAGCCGAAAGCAACTCTTTAAATTAAGCTTATGATTCCTTTTTATAATAGCAATGTTATTGTTATTAAATGGAAGAAATTTACCTGACATTGAACTAGAAAACAGTTATATGTGGTTGAATTTTCCTCTCCGTTTTCATTTTCAAAATAAATCTTGACATATTTATGTTTAAAAATATGTTTTACTTAAAAAGCTTATAAATGATTTTCTTATCGTGTCATCCTATGCGCATTAAAATATACATTAATTATAGATTTTAAGTAATTTAATATTAAATTGCGCTATTTTATTATTTATTTTAATTATTATTTAATTTTTTTTTTTAATTTTTTTTAATATTATTAAATATTTTTTAATATTTATTTAAGAATTTCATATCAAAAGGCCTTTTCCCTCCAAAAAGACCCGCCAAATTTTCCCGGGCCCCAAAAGTGAAAGTCTACCCAAATTTTACATTTTTTGTGTATTACCTTTTTCAGTCTTTGTCGAGTAAATAAACTTTTTATTAAATTTCACCACACGAACACACAGCTAAAAGTTTTCAGGAATTAAGCAATTTATTTTTATTCGTTAAATTAAAGACTTTAATAATATCGGATCACACACAGGACACAAATAACGATTTATCCTCGCTAGTCTATAGACTAATACGACTAATAAGACGAATAAGACCGCTTACGCGACGCCGGTCAATTGAAAAAACTATTTCGGCTCGTCGCTCGTGCAATGTTCGAAAAAATTCGGATTCGCTGCATGACTAGGTCATGGACGAATTAGAGACTGGACCTGACATAAAATACAAATGTATGAAAACTAGTTCAACCAAGTGACGCATAACGCACACAAAGATTTTATTACATTATTATAAACACTGATACACAATACAATATTTCTAGTGCTTGAACGTATTCGATAAAATACATATATCGATGAACCAATGAATGACATTTTAGACATTGGTTAGCATAGTCATCATATTTTACATCTTTTAATTTAAAATATCTGTATTTATTATAATAAATTAAAATAAATGAATTAAAGAGGCAATAATAATGTGTCAAATAATAATTATTTTTTAATTTGATTTATATAAATACGATGGCATTGATGGCAACATTCTGTTGGCCTATAATAATGTTAGTCAACAAATAAATATCGGGTGTATATTCCATTAATATATAATAAATATTATTTTGTAAAGATTACAAAAATATTAAGTTAATTAATTAAATAAAGTAATTTTGTTGATTCTGTTATTGAACTATTTTAATTGGCAATTGATTGTCTCGGGTAGTTTTAAAAATGTGACACTGTCCTAATATTGCTCAGTTCTTAATAAACATTTGTGAAATTAGGAAAAAGAAAAAGTGATTGCAAATTGTGAAAAAGTGAGTGTTGGATCAAGAAAGTAAATAATTAGTGCAAGTGGTAAAGTGTTTTATTACAAATCGCCAACCCAGAAGTTTAGTGCTAAAACATTATTGTTTGATTTTGTGTAATTTATGTGTTGAAATAAAATGATCTTTATTATTATTACAATGGAATTATATTCCAAAGTATATAAATGTGGTATAAAATAAAATAAAAAATTAAGTACACATACTAATTATAATTTTTGCATTTATATTTTTATTTGATTTAGAAAATATTTTTATAAATTTATTGTCATCAGATTGTAGGATATTGTGATAAAAGTATTTTATGTTATTGTACTGTACAAATAACGCAATTCGTTCAGTTATTTCGTCAAATATCGATATATTTTTCGACATTGTCAAGCACTAGTCGATGTCAAATGGACTCACTCGACAGTTTTGTCATTTGTTCTGAATGGTATAATCCAGCCCGCTTATGATGGTTGTCAGATGTCAACAATACATATAAATATCGACTATATTTAACATAGTTGGATAATATGACATTTTATTTTACATTTAATTAAATTTTGTGATAAATAACAATAAATGTAATAAAATAATGTATTTACAAGTAAAAAGAAATAGTGCTGCTTCCGCCGTTATAGTTTTTACACCATTTAACAGAACATTTAGTCATTTTTGGGAGATGTTTTGTTGACAAGTAAGTGCTTGAGGCTGACACAAAAAACAAATGATCTAGGCTAAAATTCCCTGGTTACAGACATGACCGTTAAAGGTACGTCCGCTTATATGTCTGGTCCAGTGGTTAATTCGTTCATGGACTAGGTATATAAATACTACAACGACCTAATCAGTTTTTATACATTTCTTATTCCTGAGAAACTCTTTTTAGATAGATTAGATTAGAGAAACTGTTTTTACTTCGTATCTTAATGAAAACAAACCGATTGTATTTTTGCCCAGTAAACAACTTGTAACGATTTGGCCGCCTCTTAATTTCGGCCGCCTGCGTGCGGTGCACGCAATGAACGCCCGTCAGGCACGGCCCTGCTTATATACCAAGGGAGAAACAAAATGTTTCGCCACAATGTCAGAAAACCTAAACCATAATGTACCTGTAATCTGGGCTCTTCTAAAACCTGTCATGAAACTCCTTCCGTCCTCGGTAGAAAACGTTTATTTCTTAAGCGATGGTCCTGTTACTCAGTACCGTAACAAAGATATGTTTTTTTACTTACTTTGTAAATTGACTGAAACTTATCCGAATATTTATGATTTTACCTGGAACTATCATGAAGCCGGTCATGGTAAAGGAGCTCCAGATGGTATCGGAGGTACATGTAAACGAACCGCTGACAAAATTGTAGCTTTAGGAACTGACATTGCTACGATTGACAACTTTGCTACGGAATTAAACAAATCTTGTCCCGGCATTAAAATTTTTGTGATACCCGAAGAAGAAATTGATTTTCAAAAGAAGATCATTATCTTCTATTGAAGATAATCGACCAAACATCAAACCTTTTACTGGTACACTAAAAGTATATCAAGTACGAGGAAACTATCTCAGCAATACGTTATACATGAAGAGCCTCAGCTGCTTTTGTAGCAATTTTTGTCCTCACTTTCACCTAGGCGACATTAAATACCCCCAAAATAAAAAATAAAACAAATTGGATGTTGATGCAGTATACACCGATTCTGAGAAAGATGTGCAAAACAAAATAGTTGCACAAACATCTACTCATGTGATTAATACTATAGACAATGCAGACACCGCTATGACTGTCAAGAACCGAGATTTTGTACTTGTGGAATATAATATTAATAATAAAAAATATAGATATGCTGGCGTATGTTCGTCAGATTTTGATGAAGAAGAAGGAGAGATCAGGGTTACTTTTTTAAAGATCTCCAATAAAGATGCTACGCTTTTTAGAATAAATGACAATGACATGTCTGATGTTAAATGGGAACAGATCTTGACCATATTACCAGTGCCAAAATATACGTATGAAGGGTAACAGAGTATTCTAAAAGTTTCCAAAGCCAGTTGATGTATTTGAAAAGTAAATTGTTCATTGTTAATATTGAAGTAAAAATATTTAGTTCCGTAGAAATTATTGATTCTGTTCTTTGCAAGAAATGAAAGTTTTCATATATACTGTGTACTGATAATTTTTAAGTTTATTTGTTTAAATATTTTTGAGACTGATAGATGTATCATTAGATAGTACTATTGTTTTGTTTTGTGAACGAAGTTTATATTTTTGTTACATATAAGTTTATTGAGGCACGGGGATCGGGGCAAATAAAAGTTTTGTGAGTGATATATATGTGTATTATTTCCTTCACAATTACGGTATAACTAATAACAATAAGGATGCGACCGTTCGCTCCCCGATTTCCCCGTGACTGGCGAGACGGCGCATTCCAAGCCATTATATATTATATCACAACTAGTGCATGGTATGCAAACCTGTAGTAGTGTGTCCCTACAGTATTCCCCCCCTTACAAAAAAATAAAATTAATAAAACATATTTCAAAAAAATATTACGTACATTAAAATCTTATTCTAATACAGTGTCGTTACATTGCGACGAACAATTAACAATAACATGCATCTCATATTACACTGGTGGAATGCTTACTAAGTATTATATTCTAACTTTATTCACTGATTATCTTATTTAAATATTATTTTCACAACTATTTTAATTATATATTTTAACTCTAAATTAGTCACGCATGGATTACTTGTGGAGATACAGGTGTAGGTTCCACCTGAACTGGTTGGGCAGACCTCGTTGCGAAAGCGATTTGTCTGCGAGTCCAAGCTTTGATGCCTGTATATAGCTTTTTGTATACACAATATGCGATGATAACAGCTAGCAGCACTACCATCACCAAAGTAATGAGTCCAAAAGTCTCCAATTTTTGCTCCATCTGGATAGTGTTACTTCCACTATGAGCAACAATTATGTTGTCCTGCTTGGCTTCTTTACTGATACCTTTGCCCATTTTACTATATGATATCTAAAATATATAGAAAATACGTCCGTGATTGAATTTATCGAATAATCAGTGATTAAAGAAAGAATAACTTACAAACAACAGCTTATATTTTATTTCTTTGACCTAGATGATTTACAATTTTGCTTACTGCAAATAAATGTAAATATCTATATAAAATTGTCTGTCATGACAACACAAATAAAAATTTTCTTACATATTAAAATGAATGTATAATGTATATGCATGTAAACAATAAAAAGTAAAACTTAAAATAATATAATATCATGTAAAAGTGTACACTGTATAAAATGTATATAACTATGGGGGTGTAAAACATAAAACTCTACTTAAAATTATTCACGTAAAACAAACCAGTATCATACACTAGTTAAAAGTGATGACACGTTACCTATATGTCTCGGAAACGTACCGATTGCTTACATGTTCTTCCACTTCGTGTGGTGTACGTTTTGGGTAACTCGCGATTTGGACTATCAGTGTTTGCGTTTGGAGCTACATCGCTATCGCTAATATAGTAAGCTGGTTTTAAGCGGTCGATCGATATTTTACTTATTCTTCCCGGCAACTGTATCTCGTAAACCTTACCTCTTCTACTTAATACACGGAAAGGTCCGTCATAAGTCGGTTGTAAAGGTTTACGAATAGCATCATTCCGTACAAATACAAAATCACATTTTCCTAAATCTGGGTGTATGTATAAATTAGGACTACTGCTCTGCCTAACGGAAATAGATTTAAACTGCTGGATTATATCCCGTAACTTAGTTACGTACTCACAGCTATTATCTAAATCTATAGATGTGCTTAGTTTGCCGTCGTAATAATCCGCTGGCAGACGTAAAGTTGTACCATACGTTAACTCGGCTGCACACACGCCGTTATCGCTCCTAGCTGCTGTCCTAAGGCCTAGTAATACGCTTGATAATTCGTCCGTCCAAGGCAATGAGGTTTTATTACATAAGCGAGCGGTTAACGCGGCTTTTAGCGATCTATGCCAGCGTTCCACAGCCCCATTACATTGTGGATGGTAAGGTGTGGTACGTGACTTATCAATTCCTAATAATTTCATTAATTCGCTAAATAACCTACTCTCGAACTGCCGTCCCTGATCCGATGTCAACCTTTTAGGGCACCCAAAACGAGATACCCAACCTTCGTATACGACACGTGCAATAGTTTCCGCGGTTATGTCCTTAATGGGAAAACATTCAGGCCATCGCGTGCGCCTGTCTACTATTGTAAGACAGTACCTAAAACCTTCAGATGACGTTGGCAGAGGACCTATGATATCGACGTGAATATGTTCAAATCTATCACATGGTAAAAATGTTTCTAACGCCGAGGTGTTGTGACGACTTACCTTAGCCCGCTGACACTGCACGCACGTTTTAGCCCAAAGACCTACATCCTTGTTTATGTTAGGCCAAAAGAATCTATCTTGAACTATCTTCCTAGATGTCCTAACACCGGGATGACAAAGGTTGTGAATGGAATCAAAAGCAATACGCCTAAAACTTTCCGTTAGATAGGGTCTAATCTTATTGTTCGAGGTATCGCAAATTATATATCTCTCACAATTAGGCAACCTTAATTTCTTAAGTATAAATTGAGAATTAGTACTACTCAATAGCTGTGATATATAATTATCATTTTCCTGTGCCTTAGCGAGTTCATCGTAATTTATAACCGTGGGACAATCGACAGTCTCGAAGCGAGACAAAGCGTCAGCGATTCTGTTATCTTCCCCACTGATGAACTTAATACTCGTGGTGAATTCACTAATATAAACTAAATGACGTGTTCGTCTAGGCGTTTCAGTTTCGCTATTAACCTTAGAAAATGCAAAAGTTAGTGGTTTATGATCGGTATATACAGTAAACTGTCGACCCTCGACCATATACCTAAAATGTCGAATAGCTAAATATATTGCCAATAACTCGCGATCATAAGTGCTATACTTGCGCTCAGTTTTCGACAAACTTTTTGAATAAAAACCTAATGGGGACCATGCATTATTAATAAATTGTTGCAATACCGCGCCTACGTGGGTGTCAGAGGCGTCAGTCATAAGTGCCAACGGTGCATCTATGACCGGATGCGACAACGTGACCGCATTGCACAGGCTCAACTTACATTGTTCGAATGCTTGCTCAGCTTGACGATTCCACACAATAGGTGTCTTATCTTTTTTCTTTGCCCCATGTAAATAACCGTGTAAAATTGACTGCGATAAAGTTGCATTAGGAATAAGAGAACGATAAAAATTTACCATACCCAAAAATCGTCGTAACTGCTCGATAGTTTGGGGTTTGGGAAATTCCGTTATCACCCTAACCTTGTCTTCCAGAGGGCTGATGCCTTCTGAAGTGACATGGTAACCTAAAAAGTCAATTTCTGATTTACCAAAAGAACATTTAGCTAAATTAATTGTTACATTATATTTATTAAATTGCTTAAATAACGCTTCCAAGTGCCTGCGATGACTAATAGGGTCCACACTAGCAATAATTACGTCATCGACGAAGTTAAATATACAATTTCGACAATCCTCGTCTAAACCTTCTAAAATAGTATGATGCATAAAACGTTGAAACGTTTGAGCTGCATTTCGTAACCCAAACGTCATACGCGGAAACTCAAAAAGGCCGAAGGGCGTAATTATCGCGGTTTTCTCAATGTCATCGGAATGCACTGGAATACTATAATAAGCTTTATTAACGTCTATTTTTGAAAAAATCTTTTTACCTGCAAGTATATAAGTGAAATCTGAAACGCGTGGTATGGGATATCTGTCGGGCTTAGTAATAGAGTTTAGTTTCCTGTAATCGCCGCATGGACGAATGTCCCCGTTCTTTTTGGGAACGACATGTAACGGACTCGCCCAAGGACTTTTAGACGGTCTACATATGCCAAGCTCTATCATCATGCTAAATTCATCCCTAACTTTCTGATATCTATTCGGCGCTAAAGGTCTAGCCCGAGCAAACACTGGTGGTCCAATCGTTTCAATATAATGATAAATTCCGTGACTGGGTACTTCCTTGTATGATACAAGTTTAGTAATATCACTATACTTATTTATTAAATCATAAAAAGGATGGTTATTGTCAATAGTTTTCAAAGTTGGTTGATCTACATTAACCACACAAGCTATAGAGTTACAATTAGTTAACTTGTCAATTAACTTACGTGAGCGTAGGTCGACCATTAGACCGTGGTGTGACAGGAAATCAGCACCCAAAATCGCCTGCGAAATATCCGCAAGGATAAATGTCCATGTGTACGGTCTACGTAAAGCGAAGTCCAACTTTAACGTCTTTACACCATGAGTCTTTATTTCAGTCCCATTGGCCGCGTACAGTTTGTATTCACTATTGACACTCGCACTATTTCTATATTTCACTACGGGTAAGACAGACACATTCGCCCCGGTATCCACTAGAAAACGCAAACCACTGTTTTTATCAGTGATACATAGACGGTTATTCGCTGAGACTTGACAGACATCCGTCGCTGCCTGCACCTCACCTAGTTTTTTGGACTACCGCTGTCATCTTTCTTGTATGCACAAGGTTGTATGCATTTATTCGCCCTGTCCTTGTAGCGAAAGTGGTAGTAGCACTGCCAATTCGGATTACGCCGACTGATGCTATCTCTGCCTTGAGAACTGGAACGACTCTGACTTCTGTGCCGGGTAATATTACGGGAAGGTTGAGTCCTTTCTAATTGGCTCAAGCGCCGCGTAAGTGTCGCGATCTGAGCTTGTAAATCCGTTTCCTCTTTCCTCTTACTGGCACTAGAAACTTCAGAAACTTCCGCGAAACGAGTACTTTCCATGACCTTGTCCGCCATAGCTGCTAATTTGTCCAAATCCATGATCTCACTAACGGTCAAAACAGCATGGACTGCTGCGGGTAAGTGGCCCAACCACAGCATTCGTAGGGTCTCATCAGAAAATTTACTTCTCGCGAGTTCCTTCATTTTGCGTAGGAGCTGGGAAGGTTTTTGGTCACCTAATTCCTGCTCCTTAAGCAGTTTTTGAACTTGCCGTGTCTCCGACTCTTCATATACCGTGAGAAGTCTGTTTTTCAGAGCTTCATATTTCCTGGTCTCTGGAGGTTTCAAAACGATGTCGCTCACCTGCTCCACGTTATCCCTGCTAAGCTTGGCCACGACCAGATTATATTTTGATTCATCTGATAATTTCTGGCTGGCCACCACTGCTTCATACTGGGCGAACCAAAGACGGGGAGATTCTCGCCAAAAATCAGCTATCTTCGACGAAACGGTTATTTGGGCTAACGCTGTGTCGCCCATTTCAACCTTCACTGGTGTCGGTTGAGACATCGTTTACCACTCACTCACTATTAAGTTTTTTTTGAATTTAATATATACTATTTTATTAAAAGTCCAAAACGTTCGGGTCGGGGTCACCAATATTGAGGCACGGGGATCGGGGCAAATAAAAGTTTTGTGAGTGATATATATGTGTATTATTTCCTTCACAATTACGGTATAACTAATAACAATAAGGATGCGACCGTTCGCTCCCCGATTTCCCCGTGACTGGCGAGACGGCGCATTCCAAGCCATTATATATTATATCACAACTAGTGCATGGTATGCAAACCTGTAGTAGTGTGTCCCTACAAGTTTATTCAGATTAAAGCGCCTTAAACGTGGCTTTTAAGTTTATGAACGTTTTATAATTAAAAACTGTCAAACAATATGTACTGTGACTTTCATCTCAGATGAGACTGATAAGCAGAAATGATTAATTCTGTTATTTGATACGGGTAATTGAAATTTAAGCTTTAACAAACCATTAATATTAAAAATAAGGTTGCTGTACATACGAATAAGGTTCAATTTAGAATACGAAGTTTGAATGGTTTTAAATAAAAGATGCGTGTGCTCAACTTAGAGGTTTATTTCTCTCTCATTGACGTATCCGGTTACTCCGGTGTAGTGACATAATTATTGACACAGATAACTAAAATATTAATATGACATTTTCACATAAACATGCCGCCCCCCAAAGAACGGCGTTCTTTTATAACGCAAAATACAATTATATTTCATAACACAAAACACAAGTAAGATCAAATCAATTTCAATCAGGGCTTACCATGAGCTGTATAGATGTTCATATTCTATGCAGGTCAAACTACAAGTCTTCTTATTAACAAAGTTACACAATGTCAGTTAAAATATCATAATAGGTAAGAAAAACAACAGTTTAATTTCAGTTCACTATAGGAGCTCATAGTACATCCCCAGGTAAGTATACAAACTTATTTTTTATTTTTTTTTACATTCTTATTTTATAGTACATTTTTAACTTATTCTTTAAACATTACAACAAACATATTTTTTATCTTTTAACATATTTCTTTACTTATTTTAATGTATACAAATCAAAATCAATTTTACAAGTAAATAAGATACATCAATGTAGTGTTTGTACAATAAAGTAAACATTTAATTTATAATGTAAATAAATTTTGAAAATTTTATGTTGTTTTATTTATATTATCAATGGCCAGTTAAATAAATTATGTATGGTATCTACTAGTTAAATTATAAATTTCGTCCTCTATTTTTTTAAATAAATAATAAATTGTAATTATTTTGTTACTCATTATTGTTTTGTTTCAAAAGCATACATATTTTATTTAAAGGTCTCTTAAAAATACCATTTTTACACTGGATTGACACTACACGAGTAATATTTGTCTGGACCGACATGTTTATGTACAATTTTACCTAATACCCACTTACTAGGTGGAATATTGTCCTCCTTTAATATCACAACATCACCGATTTCTGGTTCAGTGTTTTTAGTAGTCCATTTATATCTCTGATTGAGACATACTAAATATTCCTTGGACCATCTGTTCCAGAAATCAGTTACCATTTTCTGTGTTAATCTCCATCTTTCATGACAAGGTATTTTACATAGTCTATAATTTTCATCAGCTAAATTAAGTAATGGTTCGCCAATTAAAAAGTGACCGGGTGTCAGGGGTAGGGGATCATTAGGGTCGTCGCTCAAAATTGTTAGTGGACGCGAATTTAAACATGCTTCTACTTGTGTTAGCACCGTAGTTAGTTCCTCGTATGTAAGTGTTGTATCCCCAATGACTCTTCTAAGATGCACCTTTGTACTGCGAACCCCCGCTTCCCATAAGCCACCGAAATTTGGTGCATGGGGAGGAATGAAATGCCATGTAGTGCGCTCTAACGTTAACACCTCTGCTAACTCACATGGAATTGAAGATTTAGCACTTTAGTACTTTAGTGGCAGGATTCAATTGCGTTAGAGTTAGCGCCTGACACCTTAATTTGGTTGGTTAATATGTTAAGAATTCTCTTCAGCACGTCCTCCTCTTTATCCTCTTTAACTCCGTGGAACAGAAGACCCTTCCTGCGGGACTGTGTCTCTAAGCGGTCTAACCCGAGGGCAACAAGTTCAACCTGGGACTTCAAGATGCCAAGTGACTTCCAAACAAAAATGCATTGAATTCAGCGGCCAGGGCTTTCACAGTCAAGTTAGGAACAGTGGAGCTAGGTTGAGAAACATTTTTCTCAAACTCACCCATTCTGGTGGTAAACATAGACGAAAGCTCTTCCATACTTTTCAACAGTTGATCAACAGGTGTTTCCATTGTAATGAAAGTGTGTGAGAGAGTGCAGTTACAGCTAACTTCAGCGCAGGTAATTAAGATTTAGCACATATAAATTATAATATAATGTTGTAATTAAATAATGTAGAGCTCATAAAAACACGTCTTTACACTTTCGCGTCTACCCGCCGAAAAAAAACATTTTTATTATATCTGCGGTTAAACACATCTTATGAGTCCTCCATCTCATCAAAATATGTCGTAGGTCCTGCTGGAGCTTTGGGCCCACCAGCAGATCATCGTTTAAAGAGAACCCATTAACTCCCTTGCACGAAGCGTCCAAACAATTCGCAGCTTCGTTGTTGTTTTGTCTTCTCTAAGCACACCGTGGTGTGGTAGGTAGACAGTGTTTTGATTGTCAATGCATGTGAATCAACTTCGACCATGTGTTTTAAATCTAGGTACTCTTGCATTACCTTTGTGTATTCCTTTTGAAAATCTTGATTACTTTGTAACTTCTTTTCTAGGCTCATAAATCTTCTAGCAGCTATTTCATATAGTTTTCCATTTTGACAGCTAGGGTGCTCGGTCTTAAACGGTAGCTTTACTATAAATCTTCCTTCCTTATCCCGCGTAGTTGTAGCATCAAAAATTTCCTCACATCTTTCTTCTTCCTTTGACAATCTTCTTTTAATTGTGTTCGGTTCATTTTCTTGCTCCCAGAAAAGCTTAAGAATATCATCATCCTTAAGTTGTATATGCAAGCTTGATACCGTATTCCTTGCCGAGTTGTGTTGATTACAAATCCTACCAGATAACACCCATCCAAAAGTAGTATTTTGTGCAAGTAAATTAATTGTAGGATGTTTCATGATACCATTTAATAGTACATCACTGTAAACCTCGGCTCCAAGAAGAATATCTATTCTTCCTGGTGTTGTATATCCTGGGTCAGCCAACTCTAATTTTTCTATGTCTGACCACTCAGGTGTATGTAGCTTAGCGGTAGGTAGCAGTGTTATTAATGAACGCAATACATATGCATTTACACAAACTCTAGACTCGGGATTGTGGCGTGATTTCACCCATAAAGAAACCATGTATTTAATACTCGTTTGCCCTTCTCCCACACCTGACACCCAACCACTTACTGACCTACGTGAAAGTTTAAGTAACTGAACTGTCGCTTCTGTTACAAACGACGCCTGCGAACCTTGGTCTAACAAAGCCCTAACAACATGATTACACCCATTCTTATTTTCTACTAAAACCTGGACTGTAGCTAACAAGGTATTATTTGATTCTATATGTTCACAAAAATTTGTTATTATATTGTTTTCATTTGACAAAATATTAGGCTTACCTCTAGACTTGTTCTCTATACCTGAAGATGTAGAAGCCGTCTCAACTGGTTTATCATTTTTAGGCTCGTGATCAATGTGAATTAATGAATGGTGACGGCGTCCGCACCTTTTACAACCTGAAGATCGACGACAATTTATCACAGAGTGGGACGGAGCAAGACAGTTAAAACACAATCTAAATTTTTTAATTAAATTTTGTCTGTCTTGCACTGACATATTTGAAAACATTTTGCAATAGTAAATATAATGGTCACTATTACATAAAATACATTTAATTTTGTTAATTTTAATTTCATTGTTTTTTACTTGGTTATTAAAATTTGTATGAAACGATTTCGTTTTCGGAATGGATTTAGCTAACAAAGATTTATTTTTACTATTATTACACTCGATCATTTCCAAGGATCTAAATCTTGACTCTAAATAAAGTTGTAACTCGGACCATGTAGGTAACTCAGATTTGACACTTACATATTGTTCCCACTGCCGCATCGACTCAGAATCCAGTTTTGAAATAACTAATAAGTTGATAATTATATCCCACGAACTTGTATCTATACCCATATTCGTTAGCGCTTTTATACAGGTAACAGTTGTGTCTAGAAGTTGCTTTATGTGACTCGCAGACTCCGCAGTTATCATCTTTTGTGTAAACAAAATACGCAAAATGGCGTTGCAGTTAAACCTCTTGTTATTATATCTCTTCACAAGTTGGCACCACGCTTCTTCATAGTTAGCGTCAGTTATGGAAAAATTACGTAACAACGTTTCAGGTTCACCCGATAAATTACTTTTTAAATAATGGAGTTTTTGCACCGGTGACAAAGCTACATTGTTATGGATGAGAGAATAGAATAAATCGTAAAATGTTTGCCACTCTTCGTATTTACCGGTAAAGGTTGGAATTTTAATAATCGGTAACTTTATTTCACTGTTTTTATTCGAATCGGTAATATCGGAAACGCCGGTAGTTTGAGATTTCGAAGATTCTAGAAAAGGCAATAGCATTTCCTTTAACATTGAATTATTATTGATAAACGGAGATGTTTCAAAAGCTTCAAAGACTTCATTTTTAAAATATGGATTTTTTCTATCTTCGTCTTTCGAGATTTTTAAAACAATATTTTTATGTCCCTCTTTAAATTCGATCCATAATGTTTCCAATTGCTCCAATCTAGTTTCTAAATATTGCTTTTTAATTCTGTCCTTTGGTGTCTTTTTCAGTTTTTTTTCGCTATTTTTAAGGTTATCAAATAACTCCATTTGATATGCTATATATTTTTCCATTGTATTTATACCAAAATTATACACTACTAACACTAAACACTGAATATTACTTCGTAATAACTTTGTAATTACTTTTAAAACTGAACGACTCGTTTTTTACACACAATTATTGCACGTGGAATGTTCTTGAAATCTCGACGTACGCTCGTCGCACGTCGTCCGCTCGATAGGACCAACACTTTATGTACATACGAATAAGGTTCAATTTAGAATACGAAGTTTGAATGGTTTTAAATAAAAGATGCGTGTGCTCAACTTAGAGGTTTATTTCTCTCTCATTGACGTATCCGGTTACTCCGGTGTAGTGACATAATTATTGACATAGATAACTAAAATATTAATATGACATTTTCACATAGACAGTTGCATTTAGAAACTGTGAAGACTGAATGTATCTTGTATATTAAAAAATATTCAAATACTATAATTTACATATGTTTAATTTAATATTAGTCCCCTTTCTTAGCTAATAATCAATGGCCTGTCACTTCCCTGCCTTAATTTGGCACTACTCTGCCGATAGTGTCAGTCCCCTGGTAACACATTTTCCTCTGGTGCTTATAAAATTAAAAAAAGTGAAAAAAATTTCTGGCCCTTATCATTACAAATTACAAAATAATGTCAAATAGAGAAATAATCAAAATTGAATGGAACAGATTACATTTCCTTCAGGGACCCAAAAAAATCATATAGCATATATTCACCCATATGGCAAGATAGGGATCTTTTTTATCAGAATAACATTTCTTTAAGATATTCTTTATAGTTCTGATTGAACGTTCAACTAGTCCATTTGAGCGACTATGATATGGGCTAGAAGTTATATGTTGAATTTGCCATTCTCTCATAAAATCACTTACTTCATTTGAATTAAATGGAGGACTATTGTCACTTATGACAATATGAGGGATTCCAATGACGTGCAAAAATAGACTTTAAATGAGTAATGACACTACTAGAATTAGATGAGTTTAAAAGTGCAATTTCTGAATATTTTGAAAAGTAGTCTACGACAATTAAGTATTTTTTATTATTTATATCAAACAAATCCATACCTACTTTATTCCATGCTAAAAGTTTATAATCATGAGAGATTAGTGGTTCTTTACTATTGTTATTGCGGAATGTAAGACATGTATGACACTGACTGACAAATTTTTCTATATCTTTGTTAATGTTATGCCAATAAATTGTACCTTTAGCTAGTCTTATACAGCTATTTATGCCTTCGTGACTTTCATGAATTAAATTAAGTAAATAATCACGCATATTGAATGGAATTATTATGCTTGTATCCTTGAATACAATATTATCTATGACATATATTTGATGTTTAAAATCAAAGTATGGTTTGACTGATGCTGAAACACATCTTTTGTGTTCAGGCCAACTGTTTTGACAGTATGTAATTATTTGACTTAGGACTTCATCCTTAATTGAGCTTTCTTTGAATTCTTTTAGTTTTTCAGGACTGACTGACAATGTACTAATTAGCATATTTATGTGCAAGTCTAATTCTTGATCTACTTCTTTCAAAGATTGTTCTGACAATGCCGCTCTTGACAGTGTGTCTGCTATATATAAATATTTACTAGGCTTGTATGAGACTTTAAGATCATAAGGCTGGAGTCTTAACATGATTCTTTGTAACCTAGGTGGTATTTCATGAAGAGGTTTTTTCATTAATGAGACAATTGGCTTATGGTCAGTTTCAACTAGTGTTTGACGACCATATATGTATTGGTGAAACTTAGTACACCCAAACAATATAGCTAAGAGTTCTTTCTCAATTTGAGAATATGACTGTTGACAAGGTGTTAATGATGATGATGCATATGCTATTGGTTGATTATTGTGACAAATGACAGCACCCATTGCATCTTTTGACGAATCGACTGACAGTGTAATATCTTTATTGGGGTTATAGTAAACTAAGACTGGAATTTTTGTTATAATTTCTTTTAGACTGTTATATTCTGTGTTGTGTTCATGTGACCACGACCATTTTGTGTTTTTTGACAGTAAAGACCTTAGACAAGACGTTTTTTGGGACAAATTATCAATAAATGGACCTAAATAATTGACCATTCCTAAAAATCTTTGTAGTTCATTGACATTACTAGGTGTAGGCATATCACAAATTGCCTTGACTTTACTTTCATCGACTTTCATACCTTTTTGACTAAAACATGACCTAAATAACGGACTTCTTCTTTACAAATTACTGACTTTTCTTTATTGAATTTAATGTTTATCTCTCTAGCTCTTTTTAGAACATTTTCTAGACGTTTGTCATTAGTTTCTTTGTCAGGAGCATATATTAAAATGTCATCTATCATTATTTTTACTCCTTCCAAGTCACTAAATCTTTTAACCATTTCACTGTGAAAGATTTCACTGGCTGCATTAATACCAAAGGGTAGCCTTAAGAAACGATACCTTCCTTGAGGAGTGTTAAATGTACAAAGTTTTAAGGATACTTCATCTAGCAATATCATCCAAAAACCTTTGTTAGCATCTAAAGTACTAAAATACTTGGCACCACTTAGTGTAGATCTAATTTCATCAATGGTAGGTAAAGGAAAATGAGGTCTCATGAGAGCATTATTTAATTTTTTAGGATCAATACATAATCTAAGCTTTCCATCTTTCTTTGAAGTTAGTACTAATGAATTAACCCATTCTGTAGGTTCCTCTACTTTTTTAATTAATTTTTTTCTTTCTAGGGACTCTAATTCTCTTTTTAGTCTATCAGCAAGACGAAATGGGACTTTCCTACAGGGATCTATGGAGGCTATGGCATTAGGTTTTAGAACAAGATGAGCTTGATAATCTTTTAAACAACCTATCCCTTCAAATAAGTCAGCATATTTAGACAAAATATCTGTTTGTACTATATTAGACTGAAACTTGACATTACGTATTCTTTTGATTAACTTTAACTTTTGACAAGACTCTTGACCAATGATATTTTTACATGGCAAATCAACAATATGAAATATTATATCATAAGACTGGTCATTGCATATTACAGGCAAACTACACATACCTACTGTTTGTATAACTTCTCCGCTAAATGTACTTAACTTGTGATTACTTTTTTGTAAGATATTTGTAGATAAGTTTAATTTTCTAAAGTCATTGAGAGATAAAATATTAGTTTCTGCACCTGTGTCTAATATAAAGTTAATGACAATATTATTTATTAATAGTTCAATTTGAAATACACTGTTTTTAGTTGAATCACACAACAAAATTTGACTTTCTTGAAATATTTCTACATCGGAGTCTGACTGACTGGGAGCATTGACTTTCTTAATGGTGTGACATAACTTGGAAAAATGGTTTAGTTTCCTGCATAAGTTGCAGATTACTCCAATGGCTGGGCAACGGACACGGTGTATTTGACCACAACGATGACATGGACTGGCTTCTTTTTTCTTGACTGGGCTTCGACTGGTGAGGTTGCCTCTCGACTGGCTCCTACCCGGACTGATACTACGTGAACTTCTAAAATTGTATAAATGTTTGTTAGTTGACTGTTTTTGACTGAATACCTTTCCGACGAATGACTGTGACGTAGTAGACTGTTCCCCTTGTAGAACTTTGGCTCGTTGTCTTGACGTTTCCAATTTTTTGGATAGATCCAATGACTCTTGAAATGTCTTAGGGTCATTAGTTAGAAGTTTTTCCCTGATGTAGTTATTATTGCTGTTTAGGTTCCATGAAAATACATCTTTTAGTATGTTGTCACGCAGCTCGTCGCAACCACATTGTAGGCTGATATTCTTGATATCTATAGCATAGGACGCAATGTCTTCATCTTGACCTTGCTTTCTATTGAAAAGTTTGTGCCTTTCCATTGTTATGTTTACCTTAGGCAGAAAAAAATCCTCGAATTTCTTAAGGAGTTCTTCGAAAGAGATGATATCGATGTCGACGTTAAATGAGTAAAATATTTCTAACGCCGCGCTGCCGATGCATGCTAACAAAATGGCGACCTTACGTGATTCAGGTTCCTTTTTAAAGTTATTTGCCCGCATGTAAATTTTTAAATTCGTGGCGAAGTTCTTCCAAGTCAGCGGCATATTTGACGCATGTATATTCAGTTTTTCGATATTATTTATAAGTGACGAAGACGATTGTATAAAATGCGATTGTCCAGCGTCCGCCATGATGTCGTCTGTAGATTTCGTAGATTTCTTTGCAGCTTGCGTGTGCGACATTTTCAATTTTTATTTATTTCATTGACTTTTCCTTTTTTACTTTTGACACCATGTTATGTTCTATGTATTTATTATTTTACTATTTAATATTTATCAGGACTCGGGTGAAAATGAAACAAGCGTTCACGTTGAAGCCATTGACCAGACGGAAGTGTATATTTTATATTTCTTAATACTAATTAACCATAGACACAAATTTTTCACATGAATGACGACTCTAAACATTTGCCCATTGATCATCCCCAGCACGACCGACTGCATAAAGTAAGACCAGTTATAGGCTATTTGAACAAGAAATTTATTACTGTACCATTTGAGCATCGGCTATCACTAGACGAGCAAATGTGTTCAACTAAAATTAAACATTTTATGAAATAATACTTACCCAACAAGCCCCATAAGTGGGGATTCAAATTATACGTTTTATGCACTCTGTCTGGGTATGCCTACAGTTTTGAGATTTACTCAGGAGCTAAGGACATAGACCGTTTACCTGGCGAACCAGACCTCGGCGGGCTTATTATCTAAAATTAAGCGATCAGCGATAATTGTGCAGTCATTGCGCAGAAGACGCGCGATTGATCGCTCTAGGTGAAAAATAATCGTATTACCTAAGCGATCGCTCGCTAATCGTTCGCTGATCGCCAAATGCAGTTTTCGCGATGTAACTAGCGCCACTAACAATTTGGTAGCGATAATTAAAACTAAAAACGTAGCAACTAATATATAATCTGTGAAAAAATGCTAATTGACATTTGTTAATTGGATTCTAAGTAGTAATTTGTTTTGTTTATACTTTTTATAAAATATGGCAAATACTAATAGAGTATCGAACGACCAGCTCGAAGAACTCTTAGAGTTCCTTAGCGAGCATCCTACCTTGGCCAAGGGAGTTGGGCTTGGAGCAAGATCCAAGGAAGCTGTCGACAAGCAATGGGACAGTCTTGCTACAAAGCTCAATTCCCATGGTTCTGGGTCGTCGAAATCTGGACAGCGGTGGAAAAAGGTAAGTTCTCATAATATTATAGAAAAGAGATCCATTTTTAGCCAATTAATTGAAAAACTGCTTGAAAATAACATTTTATTTATGAGATAGAGCTGTACTGCTCTTTATATGTTGTGATAAATACTTTTGTTGTTATAGTACTGGGCTGATATTAAGCATAAGAGCAAGGCTAGGCTAGCTAAATGGAGAAGGGATGCTTTGGGTACTGGTGGTGGTCCTTGTAGCCAAGATGACCTCTCCGAGGTAGACAAGAAAATCTTGTCTATCATCGGGGAGCAAGCTGTGTTTGGTGATACTGAGCACCGAATTCCATTTGTAAGTTTCTTTAATAGCTTTTTTATTATGATTATTATTTATGAAAACTAAATACTTATTCTTTTTTAGATCACTGAACAGTTAACACCAGAACCATCAACATCATATGAATTACCAAGTAAGTTATTTAGAAGAGGATCTGTGATGTGATGTGAGGGTTAGGCAATGGGATATTATAGGATGTTGGGAAAATATATTTTGTTTTATAATAACTTTATCTATGACTGATTCATATAAATTATTTATTTACTTAAAATATTTCAAGGCTTTAAGTAATGGTTTGGTTTGAATGTCATTTAAAATGGTGGTACTGCATGTCACAGAATTGTACCAATTAAATATTTTTTGTAATATTGCTGTATTAGTTTTAATATTATTCTTTTTTTATTTCAATTATCTTATAAATAAATTTTAGATAATAAAGCAGATGATGTGCATATTATGGTGTTAACAGAGCCCCTTACTGTGGCCTCACCTTCCACAAGAGGTCAAACATCCAACCTATGTAAGTGTTATGATTTTTATAAAACTACAAAGTACTGTTATAATAATATATCATATCTGGAACTTAATATATAACAAAAAGATGATTGTCTTTCTGATCTATCAATACTCAGCTCAAACCACTGGACGGATTGAGCTGATAGGCATATGGATAGCTATTATGACATACATATATACATCTGCTAAGGCTTATATGTAAGTTACGAAAAAAATGTATTTTAATTTGTTTATTTTTAACAATTTTTATTTGTTTATTCACAGGCACTTCCCAAATTCCAGAAACTGGTTCTGTATCAGTAAAAATGGACATAAACACAGAACCACCACTGACTGGTGCTTATACTTATTTATAATAAAAAAATTATTAGTTTCCTTATTAAAATACATAAAGCTATAATCATATTATTTTACAGGATTAGATAGTCCAGTGGCGCGACCACGTATCTATCGCCCACGAAGACTTAATAGCCCGTATAAATCTAAAACTACAGGTAAGATCACTTTAGAAAATTTTGTTAACAATAATTAATTAATGCTTTACTGTATTGTTTTGAATAAAATTAAAATATTATTTTATTTCAGTTCAATCTAAAATTGACCCAGAATGGGTAAAGGGACTAGAGAATCGCAGAGTTGATGCAGAGACCAAGCTTGCAGAGGCTGCTCTTATTATGGCAGAGTCTACACGAACACAAGCCGAAGCAGCTAAGGTGCAAGCAGATACGATGCGATCTCTTGTTGAACTAGTACGTGTGCAACAAGAAAATATCCATGCTCTGATAGAGCTGATCAGAGAGAAGCAGGAAATAAATAAATGATACTGTTGAACATTAAATTTTTTATATATATATTTTTTTTTATAAGGAAATAATAATAATATAAAAATACTTTTAATATGTTCTAAGATTTATATATATATATATATATATATATATATATATATTTAATAAAAAAATTTATATAATTAAAATAATTGTATTATTTATTGTCTGGGGGCTGACCACAATCGTTGCACTATTCTGTCTCTTTGTAGTATCCCACTGGCCAAGAGCTGTTGTTCTGCATCAGCACCCACAGCTAGAGGTGTTCGTGGAACTCGATAATTCAAATCATTTTCAACATCATCATGGGGCAATTGTGGTACTGGCAAGCGATGTCTATTGCAAATATTATGTAATACAGAACAGGCATTAATAATCATAGCCACCATGTGGTGGTCATAATGTAGTACTCTGTGTGCCAATAGACATCTCCAACGCGCTTTTAGAACTCCAATGCAGCGCTCCACTGTATTTCTGGTACGACAGTGAACATTTGTGTAGTGCTCTTCTGCACTACCAGGTTCTGCATTTACAATTGGAGTTAAAAGCCATGGCCTCAGTGGATATCCAGAATCACCTGTAAATTACTGATGTTTATTAAAAATATTCATATTGCTCTTTTAATGTAATATTATTAGTTATTCTACGCACCTAGAAACCAGACATTTTCACCTCTACTGTGAAGCTCTTGGAGATGGCTCTGAATTTCACCATTTTTCCATATGTATGCATCATGTGAAGCACCACCAAATGATGCATCAATATTTAAAATATTTAAATCACTATCACATATCTAGAAAAAATACATTTATGTAGATTTGTGTACATGAATTATAATATACAATAATGGACTAAAATTTTCTAAAAATATATAAAGAAAAGGTAACTGACTGACTGATTTATATCAATGCACAGATATAACTACAGGACATTGAAATTTTTCATATAGATGATTATTATGATGTAGGCATCCCTTAACCAATATTTTAAAATTTAATCCCTGGAGGGTGAAATAGAACTTAATTTAAGTGAAACTGTGGGGTCAACACTAGTTGTCATGAGTACAAAAAAATATGTATGAATTACTACCATTTGAACATTTCGTGAATGGTAATGTTTCCTATTAAAAAATCTCTCCTCATGCTCTGTTGGCTTAATAAGAGCTACATGGGTACCATCTATACAACCCAAGCAACCAGGAAAACCAAATTTATTTGAAAAGCTAAAATAAAGTGAATTAGTGAATCATACAGTAAAAACAGTTGTGAAACTAAAATTATTACAAATCTTCTAGTCCTTACCCATTTATTATTGCCTGTCTTTCTTGTCGAGAATGAGGGAAATGTATGTACTTGGTCAGTATACTGTGTGTATTTAATGCCCTAGTCACTTCTTTCACAGCATTAGATACACTAGCTTGACTGAGCCCATGCAAGTAGCTCATGCCAACAGGCTTCTGATAAGAGCCTGTGGCATAGAATGAGAGAGCTGTAAGCACCTGTAATATCACCATATTATATTAACATTAAGCCTCCTGTTAAGTCAATAAAGGACAATATTGCATACATTACGATATTATTATTTACTTACTTTGCATTCTACAGAGATTTTTGTTCTCCTTTTCAACCGAACCATGAATGGTTTTAACTCTGAGCATAAATGTTTAAACAGCTCCTTAGTAAGTCTGTAGTTGGCTTTGAAGTCAGTATCAGAAAGCGCCAAAGCTTCGGCTTGATTTCGAAGTCTACGTCTCAGTCGTGCTGTAACGCGGCTGTGACGCCGTTGGTTTTCACGGTTCTCAATCTCTAGTGCCTCAAATAAAAGACAAGCACGAGCCATGTCGAATGCAAATGATAAAAGACCAACAAGTAACGTAAACAGAAACTACGCTTTACACTTACTACAATTTATCAACACCAAAATAGTTAAAAATATGATTATCACTTTTATACACATAAAAAACGCAGCATAAATATCAATATATGAGAAAATCCTAAAAGTAACGACAAACAATAGATCAGCAATCGGCAAAAAATCACTTCTAGGGCTATCGCAAACTGACAGATTATATTGCTTGTTGATTGCTATCGCATTGCTCTCGAGAGTCATACCTAATACGAAAAAATCGTAATTTCATAGATTAAAATGCACATATAGTTCACCGATTGCTCGACAGAGGAAGCACTGTCACTTGTTTGCGATTGTTTCGCTATTGCCGATACATAATACGATTTTGCGATTGGACAGCAATTATTGTACGATTTTCGCTATCGCGAGTGGTTTGCTAGATACGTAATCAGCCTGCGGAGCTGTATCGAATACAGTTATTCGATTGTTACGACCAGTACCAAGGCACGTCAATCATATAACTTATTTTGACAATTTTGATACAAATATTCCTCTGCTACATTACTTGACCAACGAAGGTATTTATTGTCTTTGAACAGTACAGAGAAACAGGCTTGGAAAGTCGTGCAAGTTGCCGGAGAAACGGGAAATTATGAAGTCTACCAGAGGAACATATCACGAAAATGTGGCCTCTCACGAAGGCTACGAATTTTCGGCCACATGTTGGAAAGACAACAAACAAGTACTATTACTTTCCACGTATGTTGGCGCTGAACCAGCGGATACTATAACCCGCTACGAAAAAAAACTAAAGGCCAATGTTCAAGTATCATGTACTCGGGTCATAAAAGAATATAATGCACACATGGGCGGCGTTGATTTGATGGATAGCTTCATTGGTCGATATCGCATCCGCATAAAGTCGAGAAAGTGGACAAAGAGGCTCTTCTACCACTTGTTATACATAACTGTCATCAATGCTTGGGTACTATACAAAAAGGTAAACACAATGAAAGGAAAACTTCAGAAGAATATTATGAAGTTAGCAGATTTTAGAACTGAGCTTGCCGATACTTTATGTAGATATATATCAAAGTCACTCGAAAAATAAAAGGGGAAGACCCAGTACCAACAATCGACAAGACACTACAGTACCTTCTAAAAGACCCCGGACAGGTGTACAAGTACTACCCTGTACTGACGTGCGTTGCGATTGTATTGGTCATGAAAAAATATTTATGGATTCTAGAAATAAGTGTAAATTTAATAATTGTAGGAAACTTACCTCCTGGTTATGTAAAAAGTGTAGTGTCGTTATGCGATAATAAAAACAATCAATGTTTCGCATTATTTCATTCATAGGTATATCTGATTTCTTTACGGCGTTAATGTCTGAAGTATCAAAATTGATACCTGTTTTTTTTTTCTAAATAAATATTTAAAAAAATATTGTGATTTTTTTAGCTATTTTTCCCTTCATTTAGACCCTCAAGCAAACACAGTAATATTAAAAATAAATCACTTTCGTAAATCAGGCTACTAAGGGTTAACCTATTTATCCCTTTAAAACCGAAGTTTTTTTTTGTAATCCTAACTATAAAACCTTAATGATGGCTTTATACAGGGTCTGTAGAGCCCGAAAACATCAGTTAAAAAAATCTCATGCTCATAGTTAGCCCACAAATCTACCCGCACGATCGTGAGTCGCAGGTCGTACGCGACATAGTCACGATCGTGAGGGTAATTTGAAATAGCCCCATATCTTGGTAGTTTGAAGAAAAGTTAAAGATGTTTTACGTAATCAGCCTCTTTATTAGTTACTGTAATCATTCAGTCTCATAAATTTTTTCTTAGAAATAAGAATAAAACTAAATATTCTGGTAAACAATAAAACAATAACAAAACAAACTTATAAGAATTTACGCAACTTAAAAAATCTTACTTATGCAATCAAGTAAAATATATATAAATAATCTCAAGCAAATTAGGAACTACTAGATCATACTTTCGTATGATAAGACTTGAAACAATCTTTTCCACGTGCGATGCACAAGTACGTGTCGCATTTTGTGCATCGTACCTTTGTGCGACTGATACAATTTTCGTATCTGCACATTCTAGGAGCTTTTAATTCGTCAAACACTGGGAAATGTTCGTATCCATCATACCGCTTTGCGTCAGACGGCCTGATTGCTGGTCGGTATTGTCTTTTCGGAAGTGGAGATTCGTTTCTATCCAGCGGCGGTTCATTTTCAATATTACTCGTAGATGCCCGGTTTCTTGCTGGCATGCTTGACAATCCATCAGCAATGTTCTTGCGGAAGTCTAACAAGGGTAAAATCTCCCTACGGCTGAGTTTATTTGCAAGACAATGATTGTGATTGAGTCGCCAAGCATTGACAATAGCCAGGTCTAGGAAGTGTATCAACACTTTCAGGGTCTATTTCTTTGTTTTGATGAATGTCCGGTAATACTCCATCTGCTGGTCCAGAACATCAACGCCCCCCATGTGTCGATTGTAAAGTTCAATTACTTTTGGGGCAGACACATCTACATACATCTTCGTGCGTTTTTCCCATCTCTTGACGATTAAAGATGAGGATGAGCCGGTGCAGTTTGACGCCATTATAATCGACTTATTGTCCTTCCATTTGACGACGACAGTCGGTTCGCAAACATACTGCTGCGATTCTCCACGAGCCATCCTAGCATCTGGTTTAAATTTAATTACAGCACGGTCAGGGATCCTATTGAACATAATTGTTCCCGTGCTGTGAAGATTCCTCTTAGTCATCTCTTCAATTAGCGGAACACTGGTAAAATATCTGTCGTGGTAGACACATCTTCCGGGCGGGACACTTTTCACCAGATGCAGTACCACAGAAGCTCCAAGTCCAAGAGATGTATCTCCAAACATGGTTTTTGCTCCTCGATAAATGTCGAAGTCAAGCATCAAGCCTTCACTTGTGGTCAGCACAAAGTTCTTCAGACCCACCAGGCGCGGTTTATTTCGGACTACTTGACGAAGAATAAATCTACCAGTAAATGGTACCATTTGCTCGTCAATGGAGTAGAAGCCAGGAACTCTTTCAAGTTTATTACATGCTTGTTTTAACTGGTCAATCATCGGCTGCACTTTCCACAGTGGATTGTTACTTTCACTCGGCGGGGCTTCATCAGTATCAACGACGTGCAATGCATTACGGACAGTCAAAAACCTGTCACGAGCCATTTGTTGAGTTATTATCTCCAGTTACCTATACCTCTCCAATACATTGGGATACGGGGGTAGGGAATACATCCAATGATGATGTGTATTGCAAAAACTCTGGATATTTCAACCGACGTAAGTTTCAGTTCCTGGCCAGTTTTTCTATGATGGTACATATTTGTGCATCTGGCAATTTCATCAAAAAATTCTCTATCGAAATAGTCAGCGAAATACTCCATTGGAGTTTTGACAGGAGTCACGGGTAATGGAGCATAGTCATGACTACGATCTTCGAAAGGTACCTGCTTCCAAACTCTCTTTCGAGAAGGTGGCCGCGAAGTTGGTTGTGATGATCCAGGAATATTTTCCGGCTCCAGTGCTGTTAACAGCTGTGGTTCAGGCTCGGCTTCTGTAAATATATCTTCCAAAACGCAGGGTTGGATATCGTCGTCATCGTCTTCAAATTCATCGACGTCAGATAAGTTCCCGTCGCCCAGCAATTGTATTACCTGATCTTCGTTTAAACTTCTGCCTAAAAAATAAAAAAAAACGAACTCTTAGTTATAAAATCTACGTAAACGTAAAAATAGCAATATAAAATAACATTTTGGTAGTACAACTGGAGCCGCACGATCGTAGCGGTCGAACTTTACGACTTTATTCTAACCAAATCGTAAATATCAGCACAAAATTAAAATAATCTAGGTATTTAGATATCTTTTAACTTTAAAATAACTATAAAACACAGATAAATACTTTTCAATTACTATAAAAACAATAACTTACCCGCGGCGCGGCGAGGATCGAAAAACGCAGCCATCTTTAATCGCAGTTCACTGGCGACTGACCGGCCTCCGACCCGCCCGTGCGTATTTACCGCGCGTAAAATATATCTCACAAACGATCGACGCCGGTTGCGTTCGGAAAAAGTAAACCGTTTGGCGTCAAAATTAAAAAAAAACAAAAGTCACGCTCATATCAGCACGAGTGTAAAGGGATATAGATATATTAATGTGCCTATTCGGTAAAGAAATTTTGAAAAATTTCGGTGTTCTCTCCAATACTTCGTATGGCCCTGAATATGCAGGGTTCAATGAGTAACGATTTGTTTCGTTCTTAACAAAAACAAATTTAGAATTTTAAATAATTTTAAATAAAACTATCTTTTCGGATTTTGTCGCGGATTTATTTGCATTTTTGTTTCCCGACGTTTCGAATGCTTTACAGCATCCATGGTCACGGGAGAGACTGAGGTGTTACATGTCTTGAAGGTATAGTTGTTACAGACAGCCAACCCACAATTAACAAAATGAAAATTGCACCAATTACATTACAATATTTTTTAACTTTAAACCATTTTTATAATTTTAATTATAATTGAATATGAAATATTATTTATTTAATTTTTGCTATTATTCTTTAGTATTCTTACTGTATAGATGAAAATGACAGCTTATCAGATTAATATTTTTCATTTTTCATTTGTAAAAGTATATAGTAATAGTGTTGCTTAGTAAGTTGTTTTTAAATAATAGCAAACTAAATTAAAATGATTATCCTTAATTAACTTTAACTTTTCTAAATTACACATAGAAAATTTATATGGCTTAAATAATTAATACTATATTTTATATTTTTCTTTATGGTTATAAATATAATAATGGCAACACTAAATATAGAAAACTAATTAATATTTTAAAATTGTAATAATTATAAAAATAATAGCAAAAATTAAATAAATAATATTTCATATTCAATTATAATTAAAATTATAAAAAATTTTAAAGTTAAAAAATATTGTAATGTAATTGGTGCAATTTTCATTTTGTTAGTTGTCGGTAGGCTGTCTGTAACAACTATACCTTCAAGACATGTAACACCTCAGTCTCTCCCGTGACCATGGATGCTGTAAAGCATTCGAAACGTCGGGAAACAAAAATGCAAATAAATCCGCGACAAAATCCGAAAAGATAGTATTTTAAATAGTCAAATATTCGCGTAAATCTAAGAAAGTATTAAATTTAGAATTATTTAGGTCGGGGTGTACAAATAAATTATTTTGTACTGTACTTTTTTGAGGTGTCGGTTTAATTTTTTTAATACTTTCCCTAATTTTTTCTACATATTCCGCGTCTGTATAGCTATGAGTTACGTTAGCGCCACAAAACTCACCTGGTAACCTTAAGTTAGTACCGTAAACCATTTGTGAGGCACTTATAGCATTATCTTTTCTAGGCACCCTACGTAGCCCATATAAAACAGTAGGTAAGTGCTCTACCCAAGTACTACCTATTTGATCTATTTTTGCTCTTATTGCCGTTTTCAACGTCCTATGCCAACGCTCAATAATCCCGTTACTTTGAGGATGGTATGGGGTTGTTCTAAGTTTCGTACATTACATTGTATTGTATACATTGTACGGAAAAGTGAGATTTTGCCTTCTGTTGAGAAAAATGTGTCAAATGGGTCTCAGTTAAAGGAAATAGTTAGTTCTCCACAAAAGACAGAATCTTCATCACTTGTTTTAAAGAGATCTGTTAGAATTAGAAAGAAACCAGAAGGTCTTAATTTATAGATAGTACTGAAGAAAAAGAATGTAAAATTTAGTGTAGAATTCATAGTGGGATAGTGTTGTGTATAATATACTTAAATGTTTAAGTAGTCTATGGTCTGTATTAGCATTATTGTTTATGGTTCATCTATGTAAGTACTTTTGGAAATAAAGCGTTGTTGGAAATACATTACAGAAATGGTCATAGTCCATAGATGATTCCGAACTATTACCACTCCAACAACGGTTGAATGTAGGTAGTCAGGTAGTAAGTGCAAATATAATAAGAAACGAATATTCGGATTACTTTACTAGTGAAGTTGGGGCATTAAGCTGGCAACTACAAAAATTTGAGAATATACAATGCCGCATGCATTATTGCTCGCTTTCCAACCGAAGTAATAAGTCAATAGAACAGGTACAAAAGGATCACACGGCAAAGACAAAAAAGTGACTCGCTCTCGACGCGAAAACATTTGTAAACAATTTAAAGAATATTTTTTGTGATTGTATGTATATAATGTTAGATATGTAGGTAGTTTAAGTAAAAAGTAAAAAGAAGTCGTAATAAATGTATTTGTCTACTTACCAAGTTTAGTTTTTTCATTGTTTTCTTTTTCCTCGAAATTTGGAAATAAACTTTTACATACGTTCTTCCAAGCTTCTTGTTTGATGAATTTATTTTTATTATCTTCGTTACTAGTGTCCCAAACAACAGGGCGCTCCTCAATCAGTGATATAAAAAAATCAACGTCGTACTCTGTCATTTTTGTACTTTAAAGTATACGTCATGCCCACGCGCTGTCTCAGAGTGAACTAAAATGACATCAACAAGTGTGACGTAACATCGCAGGAATGCGCGATGCGAATCAATTCGCAAGTTCTCGGATTGCGTCGAGGGAGCTCGCAGATTTTTACGATGCGACGTCGCATCGCAGTTTTGTGTTTAAGCCCTTAATACACTGTCTGTTACAGAACGCCCATGAGTTACTGATTGAGCACCAGTTTTCAAAACTCGCATCAACGTTTGCTCGATTGTCATTTCTGGCCAAATTCCAGAAAAGCTTTGTCCGTAGGCCTTACTGTAAAAAGCCCTTTTTCGGTAAAAGTTACAAATTCGGAAGGATCCATCACATTTTTCAAATCTGACATATCTTGAAAGTAAATTTGAGCCTCTTTGCAATAATTAAAATGCCCTGCCGCATGATACATGTAAATTCCAATTGCCCAAACGTTCAGCCTCAATAAATTGTAATGCCACAATAACACTATTGAAGTACTGTAGTCACAGTTCAGCAGTTGGACTTTTACGCTGTAGTATCGTTGTGGCACTGATTTTAACATGGCTACAGCATATCATCTGTTTCATAAAATTGATCTAAAGTGGGTGGATAATTCTTCAGATCAGCAAATAAATTTGAAAACGTTAATTTTTTATTCTGAATTTGACGAGAAATACTTATAAATTATGGAGGAGCTTCCAGTGGTCGAGATTCTTTGATGTGCTCAATATTTTTATGACTTTCTATGTTTTCAGAACTTTCTGCGAACTCTGCAATTATTTCCTCTATTGCATTCATTGCCAGCATATGAGCACGAATCGCCCTAGAGTAAGCTGTACACGACAACATCTTATCTACCGAATTTTGGGCAAATACTGTGCAAAACAGTTCAAAGATATCAGAACTTTCCATTATTGTTCCAATAGCTTTTAAATAGGACATGAGCAAATGGAAACCTCCTAAGCAAGGAACTAAATTTTGTAAATTTTTATCCTTGGTGTCGCAGAGTATTTGTTTGGCTTTAATGTACAGAGGATTATCAAAGGTTACAAAGCAGGTTTTGCGTTCAGTTTCTTTGCAGTGTTGTGCAGCATAATGCAATGCTGTATAAATTGTTTTCAAGTCCGATGGATTCTCGTCTATGAATGGCAAACAAAAATTCTCCGAAACTTGGTAAAACGGTACTTTAGCAACCCTATCAAATAAGCCACGAATACTAGGTAGTTTTTCAACTTGCATATAAGAAGCCCAAATGTGTGTAGAATATACTGTTGTGATTCTTGGTACAACATCTATAGAGGCAACTTCCGATGCAGCTGGCAGTCTCTTTAATTTTGGAATCCCGCTCTAGAAGTACAAACAGCATGCTTAGGAGCTACACAACAAATGCCACCCATAATGTGCATGGTGTTTTTTCCGTCAATAGTAGATGGATTATGATCTGCATTCTCGTATACATACTGAGTAAAACAAGGTTTCTCGATTTTTGTGACTTCGGCTTTTATTGCTGATAATTCATGTAAAGCAGTGTTGTGATAAGACGCACATACTCCAAGCTTAGCCAACAAATTGACTATTAATTTTGATCCTGATTTGCGGTTAATATTTAATCCGGTAGACAATAGAAGAGAAGAAATAAATGATTTTGAACGAATAGCAGAGATTATGGAATGGGCT